>VZSV01000153.1:1783156-1846291 GCA_013398735.1 Nothocercus julius
TTTTTTTTTTTTTTTTTTAATGTCTTAGTACCTTAGCATTGTTCAAGTTGCCAAGCTTAGGTAGACAAAGTGCTTTTGAAACACTATTTAAAAAAAAATATCTCTATATATATTTTATCGTCCTTTTCTAGGACTTGACTGGATGAGCAAAATCCAGAGGTCTTTGTAATTCCCATATGTTAAAAAGTAAGCTTATTTTAACATCAGGTAAATTTAATACATACATGAATGAAAAGGTCCTCCTTGTCCTCTGAAGAACATTTGAGTACATCATTGACATTTTAACTGTTATAAAGGCATTAACTGTTCAACTGTTAAAATAAAGACACCATTCTCTTAGATAGCACCATGTTTTAGAATATCCAAACAAATTCAGTGTTTTGCTGTCTATTCATTACGTTTTTTACGTATCTACCTTGTTAAATAAAATCAAGACTATTAAGATTACAGTAAAAACTGCATGTTAAAAAGCCATAATTCCAGTATTTCAGTACATCATAGATTCAGCACCAGATGTTATTTTAAGATTCCTGCGGTTGTAATACTACAGTATTATTTTTTAGGGTTGTTTTTTTTGTTTGTTTGTTTTTGTTTTTTTGTTTTGTTTTTTGTAGTTTTTTTTGCTCCTGTTCCATGACTATGCAAACTTGATGACATTAAAAGTGGTCACAGATGTGCAAAACTGTAAGAAAAAAAAAAATCCATTTGCAGATTATCTCTTTCAGTAACGGAGCCAGTGTTTTCAAATGTAAATTGCGAAACACTTTCATGTTTTGCTTTTGCATAGGATGCTTTGGTCTTGTTTCCTACATGCCATCTGTGACCACTTAAAAATCAGCGGAAAATAAGTGCGCTAGTAAGATTACCTCTTTTTGCTGGTGTGCTGAGGCTTTTCCCACTGATGAGTTTCATGAAAACACTGTTTCCTTCCCCACCTTTGTCTTCCCCCGACCCTAAACAAGAACTACCCTACCACCACGCTCTTTTTTTGATGAGGTAACTGGCAAAGGGGTGATGTTAGATATATCTGTTGTAAGGCCCTGTAACCCGTGTAAAGGCATATGGAGATGTAGTTACTGTGGAGTCTGTGGTGACCGACAGCGTCCGCTGCGCGAGAGACTTGATGAAGCGCACGTACGTTGGCTCTGAGGGTTCGTGAGGCTCCGCAGGCTCTCGCTTTGCTTTTTTGCCGTAAGTTTTCTGAGGCACGTAGTCTGGACCGTACTTCTCGCATTCCTCCTCTTTCTCCCTTGCCTTCTCAGCCATCTTCGCCTCCCACAGAGCCAGACCGTGTTTTGGCTCATTCATGCTCTTGTGCTGATAAAAGACAAGGGATATTCTGGTGGGATGGTTCCTGTTGGGATTTTTTAGGGGAGTTGTTGCATGAAGCTCACGCTTTGCACACTCTATGAGAATTGACCCATGAGATGGAGCAACTGCTACTCCTCCGATTTCTGGATCCAGAAAGCTCTGCTCGCTATCTGACCAGACTTCATCGGGATCCTCCACTTTTTCAGGATGCAGCACATCAGTTTTATCTAAGCCACCCTGGGGAGTAGTCCTATCATGGTTCTGACCTGGAAGCATGTTAGACAGACCATTAGCTGCGTGTGAAATCATTTCGCTCTCCTTGTGTTGGAGATGCAACGAATTAGGAGCACCACTAAATACGCTTGGAGCAGAATGGTAGTCATGTGCTAAATGTGGAGGGGGTTGCACGTGGTGGTGGTCACTGGTTTTACTCATGGAGGCATAGTCCATGCTTGGATTACTCAGATTAGATTTTAACCTTGAGGCAACCTCCGTAAAGTGGCCATCAGCCTCATGGTTGGAGTAAGAGGAAAAAGACCCTATGTGGTGTACGTTTGGTCTAATGGTGCAATTACTGAAGGAGTCTACCTGCATATTTTGGTTTCCATAATTCAAGTACTTGGGACCAAAACTCTGGTTATTCCCAAACCTATGCTGGTATAATGTTTGAATGGGTGGTAGGCTTAATTTAGACATAGGGTCTTGGCTCTGACACCTGTACAAGTCCATGTGCTGATGCTGAGAAGAGTAGGAGCTCAAGTAAGAGGGGCAGTTGTCCATAGGTATGTTTCCATTGCATTGGTAGGGTGAATATTGATTATTTTGACTTAGTGATCCTGAATAAGGGTTTATGGGACTGGAAGAATTCAAATAAGACCCTGCAGGCTGTGATGAAGTTGTATAGAGGCTCATGGGACTGGACCCTCTGTAAGGATCTGAAGCGTACGAAGAGGTTGGGTAAGCACTGGCTGGATTAGGCAACCTCGCGTAAAGGTTTGCAGAACCTGAACCCGAGTAAGAGTTAGCAGGATTTGACTGAGGGTTGTTTGGGAGAGCGCGCTGTGGATGCTGCTGCTGCTGCTGCTGCTGCTGCTGTTGTGTGGCCGGTCCTGAAAGACGTAAAAGATCTGTAGATGCAAAAAGAAATAAACAAGCTTTTCTTTTCTCTTTTTTTTTTTTTTTTTAAACATGCATGCTCTCTATTAGAGAGGGTCTTCATGATAAGCATCTATGAAATTTCTAAGAAAAAGTATGTCATGTGATATGTTAACAGAGGTTCCCTTTCTAGTATCTCAAATACCATGCTTTCAGAAGCTGAATGCCTGCTAAAGCTACCCTTCCTGTATGGCACGCGTCCAGGGAGATCAGGTGCTAGCGGCCGCCAGGAAAAGAGGGCAGTGCCGTCTGCACAGTCACATGCACATAGTCCAAAGGGTTGGCTTGTCATTTAAGTAGCTCATGAAATGAAACATCAAAGTGCACCCAAATAGCCAAGTATAAGGTAACTCTTTTTCACCAAGTAGAAATAAATAACTCTTGAACATCCATATTAATAGATCTATCTCAAAAAAGTGTCCCTAGCTGTAGGTAAAAAACAACATAGACTTTCACTGATGGAGATGATGGTCAGTAACAACTGAGAATAACTGAAAACACCGAAAAGAGGAAAAAAAATATCATTCGAGTGAAATGGCCTAATTTATGGTTAGACTCCTAGACTGGGTCACAGAAAGGCTGACTTCCATTCGGGGGTATTTCAGTCACCTTCTGGGTGGCCTTGGATGAATCACATTATTCCTCTCTGACAAATTTTCTGTAACAATAAAAGAGTCATGATGAGCTAGCTCCTGTACCCCACACTCTAAGATCTGTTGATGAAAGCTGTCAGGGATTAAGTGGATGTGTAAACTTTGACTCCACAGAGGAAGAACCTACTTTGCTTTTGGTCTTGAAGCAGAAAATACAATTAGTATTGAGGCTTTCTGTGACAGCAGCAACTGGTGAGTGATGTGTAGATCACTCTCTTTTGGAAGCAGCATCACACAGATTTCTTCCTGACTTTTGGCACTGTTAGTCTGTTAAAGATACTTAGCAGTACACTGACTGGCAAGCAGGATTTACAAAAGTAGCTGCCTTCTTCAGGTGCTGACTATCCAACATGGAAACACTTCTCACTACAGCATCACCTTTTTGCTTCTACAGAGTGGGCCACAGTTTGGCATTCTGCTATTCATAAATGTGCAATATCCACATTTACTTTCAATAATCCTCCTTGCTTTTTCCTTGAAAACCTTCTTGTGTTGAGAATAATGTCTTTTTAAGACTCATGTCTTAAATGACCCTGGTTTCTAGGAAGCTTAGCACTACTGACAGAGATCTTGATCAGGTTCATGTGCTTACCTGCTAGCTGCTTTGCATGACCTGCTGCCTCTGAATTGCCTTGCTTGTTGCGTGCTGCAGCAGCCTTCTCTCTCTCAGCTTTGCTAGCCCCGTTCTCCAAGGAGGAAAGCTTTTCTGCCGCTGCCTTCTTTGCTTCTAGCTTCCTTTGCCGACAGGTCTTAACAGGCTCTGCTAACATCCTGACTTTCCGTCGAAAGGAGGTGAGGACCTGGATGCTGCCATTTCGCTTCTTCTCCTCCTGGCCTTCAGCGCTTCCAAACTCATCTACGTCAGAGACTTTGTACAAGGGGAGCACGTGCAGCTGCTCATCTTCTGGTGTCTGGCCAATTTCACGATTGTCTTCTCGAGTTAGTGTGCAAACCTGTCAAGAGGGCCGGTTAGCGTAACTCCCTCAAGCCCACGTGAGGTGCAGGCCTGGAGTGCTGGCCCGTTGCTTCACCTCCCGCTCGCACCCGCAGGGGCGCGTTGTTTGGAAACGCTAAGTTTCTGCGCAACTTATGCATAGCACAACAAGCCTGCTCTGTCTGACAGTGTTCATGTAAGAAACACGTACATTTTGTATTAATGTTTGTGCCGAAGTTATAGTATGCTCACATATTGCCTGCAGTGAAATGACCTGCTAAGAGAGCGGAAAGTGGGGCTTTGTACTCAACCTATATATATTATATACATATGTATTTGGCTACGGTACATTAGATAGATACGTATTGGAAATGGTGGGAAGTGTAAAATACTGGCATTGTATTTCCCACCTCGTTACAGTGGGAGGTTCCAGGCCTTGCGAAGGAGCAAGTCACTTCAATGTCAGTCCTTGAACACTCATAAGAGTTTGAAGAAGTTATCGTTGCATCGTGCAGCAGGCTTATTGTGTTAGCTCGAGCTAAAAGAGGTACTGGGAGTATCTCAGTGGGAAAAGAGGCAGATACAGACATATTTTATAGCAAAGTTACTGCATCAATCTTGTGAAGGAAGCTTGGCTAGCAGTACCTGTTTTGGTGGTGGTGGTTGACTTGTCATTAAAGTCAAACTCTGGAAACAGGCCAAACTTAACTGATATTAAAGTGCCTCATTTTCTTGGTCATAAAAAGAACTGCACTGTGTATAGGAAGCAAGGCAGTTGTGGCAAATTACAATGATTATTCAAACTTGAAGATTATTCTTTCCTGTGTTTAACTCAACCGTATTGTCACAGGGAAAGTGTGCAGGGAACAGAAGTGATCTAGAGTACATTGAAAACCAGGTGTTTTGGTATTTTCTAGAGAACCTGGGCTATAAAATGCCCAAGTTCAGAATGGAAGAGAGTGAAGTGGGTGGGGAAAAAAAAATCCATGGTAAGGTTTGCAGACCTGCTCGTCCCAATCAGGAATGAAATCCCAACTTCCAAAACTCAGTTCAGAAGAAAATTGTGGAAAGAAGCCATTTGTTTCCATTTTTAATTTATTAGAATATATAATCCCAAGTAGTTAGGAAAAAAAAAAAAGGAGGACAACTATAAAACATTTTGTTCCAGGAATGCTGAAATGGGCAGTTGGGCCCTGCTGGAACCTTCCTCCCATTGTCTGCACAGTTTCTTTCTTTTCCCAGTTCTATATTAAACCTTTCTTTAATCCATCATAAGTATCCCTCATTTGAATGAACAATTGTGCAGGGGGTAATAAGTTAGTTCAGTTACTGCTTAATGTTTCTTTTTTTAGCAATCTGCATTATGTAATTATAAATTTGAAGAGGCTGGAGATAATGAATAAAATACAGGAAATTACAGGCGAAATGAGGAGGCTGTGTACATCGCTGACTTACCAGTGTACTCCCGTTCTGCATGTTGTGCAAGTCCCTGTGAGCGTGAGCGCAGAAGTCCAGGCAGGCGGTGACCCCCGAGAACGGGCGACCTTCCTTCAACCCCAGGCGACACTCCGGTGCTCGGTGTTCGTACTCTATCTGCAAACGGGCCACAGCCGTCACTGCTACCGCCCTGCGTGCGCGCCTTTACCCACAGAATTAGCACCTAACGCTCCCTCTGTGTAACGTGCACGTCTCCTACCATCTTGGGGGTACTAACTGAGAGCACATAAAAGCAAGCAGTTATTTTATAGCAGTTTCTTATTCATTCTTTGTTCCTTGCTGCGTTGTTCCCTGTTACCTTCTGTCGCTGCCATGCTTGTGAAATTAGCCAGCAATACTTTTTCTTACATATTACTGTTGATTCTCTGCCAGAGGTTTGTGTTTTTACATGGTGGAGAGATAGCATGGCTTCAGTGGCTGGCACTGGAAGAGTGATAAGTTTGTGTAGGCTGCAAAAATACCAAGCTATTAAGAGAAAATGACTTTGGAAAACTGACTTCAGAATGACTTCATAAAAAAAAAAAAAAAGTGCTTTTTTATTTGTAATGTTTTGGCACACTAGGAGTATATTGCATTAGCTTGGGTACAGCACCAGCCCATGACCAAAAAGGAGAGAGAATTCAGCCCAGACTGTTTTCTCTATGTGTGTTTTTACTCTTAAGGAGCTTTGCAAAAAGTTTATAATGAAACAATAAACCTTACACAGAAGTATACCAAGCCTCACACAAACTGTGGTTTCATATTTTGTTTAGAAAATTAGAATTATACCAAACTTGTAATATGCTTTGCTGAAATTCTTGAACTTTTGTAGAGAGTGTAAAACAAACAAAAAGGGCTGCACTTAATGGTACTTCTTTAAAGTTAATGTGAAATTTAGCTTTCAGAGGTTTTGTCAAATTTTGAAACAAATTGACTAGTAAGATGCCTAGCTTGCTCTCTGCTCTTTATTTTTTTTAAATGGGAGCATATACTTATTGCTATATTATCACTGATGTTGAAACATAAAAGCAAAACAAAACCTGAAACTTATAAACTTCTTCGGAATTAAAAGAATGGTTTGAAATATTATAATTTGGATTAGATTTACAGGGTCTGATTAAAATATATTGGGGCATATTTTCTGTGATGTTCTGTTGGGTCCGAGTGGAGGGAAAAAAATACTAAAACAAAAAAACAAAACCAGAAACTTTCTAATTCTGGTTTACGATACAGCAACAATCCAGATTTGGATTAGAACAAATCTGTGAATTTACCTTTCTTTTTCAGGTTTCAAAGGGTTATTGGTTTTAGGACTGCTGCTTTTTATAACTTCTTACTGCCACCAGAGGTGTTGGCCCTGATCATCTCTCTTCAAAGCCATTGACAGCAGCTTGATCAGGGTTTCCCCACAAAAATAAAGTTGGCATAAAATTCCTGAAATAGGCAAGCTATATGAATGACTTACTACATGAGGTGAAACTGAAACCAGTAAAAGCATGTACTATCAACCTGCGTCAGGCAGGACCATGGTTTATATGGAGAAATGTCCTTTAGAGAATTTTGTGGGAAAAGAAAAGCAGCCCAAGCACAGAAGTATTTTATTGTTCACCTCCCCCTCATTTTTTTCTCTTCCTCTTCTTTCTTCTCTTGCAGAATGGCTCTCATTTTTGGAGAGAGAACCACAGCTAGTGGGCACGGAGCCACAATTTCCTCCATAATGAGTCTCCAAGCATTATCAGATCAAGTAAGTGGAATCAGGTGAGTCTGAACTGAACCTGCTTACTCTGCCTAGCTGCCACTAGACCTGCAGTAGAAGAGGGGATTTTACCACAAATAAACCCCAGATGGGCAGTCTTGTATTACAGTTTGCTGTGTCTACTGCAGTCCAAAATCTGGCTTGTTTGGATGACTGCTACAGTAGTGAGCGTTTTTGTCTTAGGGATTGTTTAAACGTAGTGTAGTCAATAGGAAAACAAGAAGGTGTCATAGTTCGCCGTGATGCCAACCGAGTTTGGAGCCTGGAAGCTCTGTGTATGTTTGCAAGGGTTGCGCGCCTCAGTAAAGACAAGGGAGAAGACGAACTAAGTGTTTGCATGGGGCACGGTATCAAATTTCTATGCGAATATCTGAAAGATGTTTGGTAAAAGAGTTGGTGCATTCAAAGCTGCATGAGGTTCCCCAGTTGTGGCTGTTTTTCACCTCCAACATCTGTGAACAGTGCCTGACAGGAGAGAGGCACGTGTCATGCCCTAGTGCAAGAATGCTGGTGCAGGCACCTGCGTGCGTGTGTGCGTTTGGATATGAAGCTTCGTTTTAAAAGCACTTCTATAATGGTTACTTTGGCAAAAGCTAAATTAACTTGAGACACGAAGAGAACTGAAACTGTGGTTTGAAGACTCAAGTCCTTGAATATCATACGCTGCCTCCTGACACTGTTAGCAATCTCACGCCATCCTTGTGGCTGTTTTGCTAGTTTGGCTCACGAATCGTGCTAAGTCCAGGCATGTTGTATTACAAAGCTGAAGCGTTCTGCTCCAGTGTGAAGTTCAACTTTGTTGCCTTTAGGTAGGTGCAGAGATAGTTTTCTTTACTGGACGGCATTCTGCTGCTTTTACTCTTGAATGCATTTAAAGTGAAACACAGCATTTTATTTGTTTCCATTTAGCTGTAACCCAATGTCAAAGTAATAGTGGCACAAAATGTACGTACTGGTTTGACCTAAAGATGTGAAGTATTAACAAAGCCTAGTAAAAATCCAGTTATTTGCATGACTGCTCTAGCTCCTTTTTTCCCCCCAGCATACCTGGTTATTGTATGCATCAGGTGCGAGCTTCTTGTAGGTGGGAGCCATCAGGGTGGATAGATTCTGCAAATTGGATTCTAGTTTTTCTTCCTGTGAGCAGATAAAAGGGAGTTTAATGACATGCCCATACTGGGTGTATGGGCAGGTCAGATAGTTGTGTAAAGGTCTAGATCATTGTTGTTCCTGCTTAGACAACAACTACTGTCAATGTTTTTTTAATTAATGCTGATTGTAACTGTGATTCTTGTGAGAGGACATAATATGGCATGATCTCTGTCTGATTTATATTAAAAAGAATCATGTTCTCTGACATAGAGATATTTTAGATCCAAGCATGATGACCCTCATTATTTTCCCTATTGGAGTTTTGAGAAAATAATACTTCTCTTTAAAAACTCAAGAGAAATAATATGAGAATGCTCCATCAGGTTAATCTGACTAATTTAAGGGTTTTCCATACTGAGATAATAACACTTCAACACATTAAAATTATCTCTTCATGCAGCAATCTACAATTACTGGAATACTTCAGACTTTTCAGATTTCCCAGTTCTTAAGCAATCAAGAAGTGTGGACATGTCTAGCAGCCAGTGATGCGGGCGCAGGAATGACTGTTTTTCTTTTTCCTTCAGAAGGAGAGGCACCCTTTCAAAATGAAAGGATCTTTAAAGAAAAGAGTGCTGTTTGATACTGTTGCCAGCTTGCTGTGTAGCAGAGTCCAGTCTGGAAACGATCCATGGGGCATGAGTGTAGAATGAGCTTCCCTATTGCAATCTGAGAGTATTATCATACTTGTCTCCATGATCCCTCTCCTCGGCTCGCCAGCTGCAATCTCGTGTGCCTGCAGTTGGTGACCCTTCTGCTCTGTCGCGGGGGAGTGCCCGATGGCAGGCCACATACAGCCCCCATTACTCAGGCCGTGCCCTTTCCTCTAATTGCAAAAACCTGCACATTGGGCTGCATGTCTCTTTCAGGGCTTTAACCAACTGCCAAAATTTGCACAGTCAAATCGGCTGCCCCAGTGACTGGAATCAACCAGTGTTTGCTGGCAGTTATTTAATTAACCTACATGTGTGCAGTTCAAGCAGGGCTCTGGCCCCTGGTTTCTCGTAGTGTATCTCTATTTGCAGAGTGACAGAAAACATTTCAGTGCAAAGGAGGCAGTTAAAAATGGGCACCCACCTCTTTTGGGTCATCCCCCATCAGCTTAAACTTTCTTGGAATCTTGCTTCTGGCGAACTTACAGCCGTTGTAGTACATGCTCCAGGAGCACCCAAAGGAAAATGAAGCACCACAAGTTTCAGGGTCCAGCCCTTGACACGCACAAGTCCGTCTAGAGAGGAAGAGAGGATGGCGATTAGCAGCAGGCGAGTGCCCCTGTAGTGCTCGGAGAGGGGTCCCGTTCTGCTGGTGCTGTGGGGAGCCATACCCTAAGGAGATGTTTTCCCATATTTCCAGAGACATTTACTTTGCTTTTCTTGAAAGGTGTGTGGGTTTTCAAACTGTCAGAAACGGACAGCACGAGGGGCGCGTGTGCTTGGCGGTAGCAGAGCGGGGGGAGATGCCAGCGGCAGCGCTGCAGGCTGCCCTCGCCCGGGCGCCCCTCGGGTCACTTACTCTTCGTTGAGGGCGCAGCGCCGGTTGGTGAGCGTGCCGTACTTCCTGAGCGTGTCGGTGAGTTCCGAGTACAGCTTGTCGGCCAGGCTCGTGGGGATGCCCTCCCAGACCAGGATGAGAATCACGATCACGGCCGTCTCGCACGTGTGGCCCGCTCGCTCGCGCACCAGGCACAGCAGCTTTTCCTCCTGACTGCTTCTGCGGACTACCTGCATGCACAGCGACACAGCCCCCCAGGCCCAACACAGACAGCACGGGGCTTAACGAAGAGCAGGAGAGTGGGAAGCCTCAGCTATTGGGTGCTGGGAGGGGTAGTTACTTCTACTCTTGCCTTCCTCTTTGTACGCAGCAGCCCCGGTTGTTTTTGGGTAGCGACACGGGCGGGGCCACCTTTCTGTTTGCTGAAGCCAGGAGAGGCTCTGAGAGGCAAATCCTGGTGGGGGCCGTGGAAAACCACGGTGCTGGAATCGAGCTCTCTCGAAGCCTCCCCCGTGCTTGGATTCAGCAAAAATATTCTGCTGCATCTAAAGCATGGTAATGGTAGAGCTCCTGCTTTGACTGGAGCAAGGGGAGAGCAGCAGCAAGGGGCTCTGCCTCCAGAGGTGACATCTGCACCCGGGCAGGTGCCAGGCAGGGAAAGGAAGGCAGTGGGGAAAGGACTCAGTAACCCAACTGGGGAGCTCTCTCCCCTTCCCTTCTGAAGTTAAGCAGCTAAACTTGTGATTAGTCTCCAGCTGGGGGACCTTCCCTGCCCTTGTCCCAGCCAGCATTACGGCAGTGACAACAAAGCAGCAGAACTGCTCTAATAAAAAAGGTGTCCTTGCCTCTCGGTTCCTGAGCAATGTGTTTTTTTTCTGAAAGAAGGTGCAGTCTGGCACATAAACACTGTAATTATGTATCAGATTTTTCCTCATCCTGTGTTTCCCCAGGCCACCCGAACTACTTGGTATTGTTTGTGCCAAAGCAAGGCAGTGTTTGCTAAGAGGGTGTACTAACGCCTGCCTTGAACGGGGAGTGCGTTTTAAAACCCTCAGCGGTGCGCTTGCAGGGTTCTTTCTGAGCTAATATTAAACAGGAAGGAGAGTGGCTGAGGTTGTGCGTCTTAAATCTAAGCGAAAACACTTTCCTTTGCTGGTTTTGATACCTTCAGGCCAAACTTTATGCCTGCTGATCTCCAGGCAACTCGAGTAAATGGAGTGTGAGCGGCGGCAGGAGCAGGCTAGGGGCTTTTGTTCAGCTGCTTTAAGTTTCTTAGCGTCAGCTGAAATGATGGCACGTCACTGCCCTCTGCTCGCGTGCAGCAGCGGCCATACTGAGCTACTAGCGTTAGTGTTGTGGTCACCACTTACCCATTTAGCAATAGGACATCCTTGGGAGCTTTTGCCTTCTTTCCCAGTGTAGACAACCCTCTCAATCCTTATAGCTTTACCCTTCTGTCCAAATCTTAAACAGACAAAAATATGTATAATAAGCAGATTCCTTTGGTTCTGTATGAACATGTAAAAGATGGAGCACATTTGTGAGTCTTATTTTAAAAATATGCACATTATTAATTACAAACAGGAATATGTAATACAGTTTATCTTGCTGATTTTTTTTTTATGGTGGTGCACTGGTGTGTTGAAATAGGCAAATGTCTTTAATACATGAGTAAAATTTGTCCTTATCATATTAATATTCAGAAATCCTTTAACAGTTTCTTTAGAGAATTTGTTACAGCTGGCATTTTGAAAAGTGGACCTGAAGTCTCTCTATTATTTCTGGGGAGATTTTGTGTATATATATATATATATATATATGTATATATATAAATGTCTGAGTTACATTTAAAGCTATTACTCTGCAACATAAATAATGAAGCTGTCATGGAAAGGCTGGTATGTGGTAGTCACTCCATTAATTTTTTGTGGTTATGCCTCTGTGCTTGATATCAGTTAAGTCATGATTAATTTGCATAGTATTTATTTCCTTTACTTCATCATCCATTTAATAATGTTGATTGCTGCACTTCTGCCTCACTTCTATGCTGAATTAGGATCGCAAGATGCCCTCAAGTGACTTGTGCCTGTTGAGACTAAGGCCGGCAAGCCTAGTCCTTGCTGAAGCGTTGAGGTGACGCTTCAGTCGAGGCAGAAGGTAGCCCCAAATGCAAGTAGTGCTATTGCCCAGAACAAACGGGATCACCCCTCTGTGTCCTCGGATGTGCCAATCGGAAATACATGACAAATGCTATGGGAAGCAAAACTTGACTCGGTGAGAGAAGTGTCAGAGCTGTTAGGCTGTTTCCGAGCACGTTCTCGACTGCAGCCGGGCTGCCCCGTTGCACAGGGCTGTGTGTTACAAACTTGAGCGGTGCAAACTCCGGGGCTGCAGCGGCACACCGAGCCCCGGGCAAGCTCTGCTTCAGCAGCGCTTCCCAAATTCTGCTGCTCTCGGTGGTCGTATGTTGCTTAACATAATCAAGCGTGCAGACTAAAGCATAATCTCCTGCTTCTCTGCCCCTTACCAATATAGTATTCAAGTATAGCTCATGTAACACAGAAATCTAGTGCTGCTTTGAGAATTTCTCACCTCTTATCCTTCCTTTTCTGCACTAAAAACTTAGTGACATGCTCAAGGGCTAATATTTGCATTTAAAGTTCTGTCCTTTAAAGGAAATGAAAAATGCTTATTCTTAGATGTGATCTCATTGTGAAATTTTAGTGTCACAGGAAATTATACAAACAAAATAGAGTTGTACTACACATGCTCTGCAGGCCACTGTTAAGTCACTTTTTCCTACTTAGTCTAGCATGTTCATATACCTTTTGTTTCTTTAATTAACCACATTAAAGCACTTTTAATGTTTTCTATCAGTTTGCTAATCTGGATTGCAGCACAACTGTTTGTGTGCTGCTATAGAAATATGTTGTACATTACACACAGAAAATTAAATGGACTTTGTCTCAAATCTTTTCAGCTGTCACAGAGGAATTTGTGCCTGATGTTTGTCATGCTTGCTTTCAGAGCAAAGCTGACTGGCCTGGCAATCCCAGCAAAACTCACCCTGTGCAAAGCAGGGCCTGGCAGAAGGAAGAGGTAAGATGTAGGCCTGCACCACAGCCTCTGCAAGAAATCTGTTCTAGTAGAGCTAAAGTATCAACTGTAAGTAAGAATTCAAATTCTGGTTTGTTTGGCATAAATGGTAATACCTTAAAAATCAACCCACATTCATGGGAAGGTGATTTAAAAACACTTAAATTGTTATTAATGTCACCAACTGCACCCATATGAAACAGCTTCAGGGTTCCCCAGTCATGGCATCACACAGCTCCTATAATACAAGCAATTGTAAAGTAGCTGGTGTTCAATTGCCTTCTATTACATCTCCTGGGCCTGGCTGAGTATATGCGTGTTACCTATAGTCTCTTGGGATTTCCTTCTGCCAACATAAAAGGAAAGTAATTGCCAAAAAAAAAAAAAAAACAGGTCAATATTAAGGATGAAAAATGACTCTAAAAGTCAAGAAATGCAAACGGTTTCATCTCTAATAATTGACAGCATGATATGAATGGCTTTCCTATTTTATTTATTATTTGTAAATATGAATGAATAAAAGGGGCAATTCAAGCTCTGGAAATAAGAAGTTGCAGCAAGCTCCTCAGGAGGGTCGGTGTTGGCTCCCCCTGCACGGGAAGGAGCAGCTCTAGGTAGCCTGCATGCATCCGAGCCTCTCTCAAAGCCAAAAACAAGTATCGCTGTTTGGGCAAGTCCTGCACAGGAGTCACAGGGGCAGAAATGCTAAGAAAGCAGAGAAAGGACCTTTGCGCTAACCACCTAGAGTTAATCTGCAGGCTTTAAAGTGCCCTCCGTGGCGTGTGGTCGCGCAGTGATGAGTGCAGGCCAGCAGACCCTGCTGAGAAACCGCTACTGAGCTCAGGAACGGCCAGCAAGTTGCCAGCTTGAGCTCCTGCCCAACTCTGGAAGTCCTGATTTTTAAGGCATTAACAAATGATATACCCATTTGCCTGCGACTTATTGGGGAGATTTTTGTTTGCTTGTTTGTTCAGAGGGGAACTGAATTCCCAGATACCTCTAAAAATCTGGCCGCTAGTGTCCGCCTATGCGTGCCAGCAGCTACAAGTCATGCAGAATTCCCAGCACAGGAGACACTGCTGTGGTGGAGCTCTTAACATGAGTAGCTTTGAAATGACAGTGGGTTTTGTACTTAGATGTTTCCCAAATAGTACAGATGAGATGTCCATTTTGTGCCATTCCAAAATTACTTGTTTCCTTGGATTGATGTAATAGATATCTCACAGGATGCAATATAATACGGGAAATCTCCTCACTCAAGATAAGGCAGTACTCTGTGGAAGGGGGATGTTTTGTGGGAAGACTACTTAGCACTTCTTGGATTCAAATCCTATTCCAAAACTGTAGTCCTCTGGAAGTGGCCAAGTTAGATTTCTCTCGTCAGGTATGTACTGTGCGTTTAGTAAGGGGCAGGGGGCAGAAGGAGGTGTTAGAGGTCAGTGTTCTGCTCTCCGTGTTCCTCCCGCCGTGGCATTTCCCGGCGCAGAGGGAAGCCCAGCCCCGTGCCTGCTTCCCCAGCCGCCGCCAGCAGCCAGGCTTGGCAGCCCGGCCACTGCTTGTTCCTGCTCGGGTTCGCTGGCATCTGCCTGCGGGCGCCGCCTGTGCCAGCCAGCAGGCTATTAGCCCTGTCAAATATTGTGACTCTCTGGTGAATAGCACAGTGCGTCATGTTGGCAACACTGGAGTAGCTAAGCCTACAAGTAATTACTTGATTTGCAATTGTTTATTTCTTTATGTGCAAAAGCTGGAAAAATTCTGACATCTACAAAAGGATAAACGTTAATCTGCCCTGTGCCTTTGCACTAATTACCTTTCTTCCATGATTTCTCTAATAGCTGCCACATTAGGACCGGCTCCTAGATGGGTATAGAAAGGACCTTCATCTTTTTCAATAATTTGCTCTGTTTAAAACAAAATAAAGGTTATTATTTTGAAGCTTAATTCTTTACTGCAAAAAGTCACATTGCAAAGCTTATATCCAGCTAATTGGGATAGTGCTGCATCGGGCTGGGGGTGCGAAGTTTTCAAACACTTTTGTTCAAAGTATGCCCATGCAATTTGTACAAAACATTCAAAGCACGTGGCTAATTCTGCAAATAGTGTAATGCAGCCTGGGTGTCTTTTGCTAGCACAAGTTGTTTCACACTGAGGCTGTACGCTGAAATCAAAAAGGCTTTTTCCAGTTATCACTGAATAATTGTTTCTCCTTCTCCCACTTCCTCCTCTCCCAGTATCTAGAAAGGAGGATAAATGGGATAACAATGGTAAATATTGACCTTCGTGAGCTGTATGGCACGTGTTTTTCAGCAGATGTGTTAAGAGTGTAGGGACCTACAGCTGGAGAAGGTGGCTGGGAAGATTACGTACAGAGTTTCTGCCACTCGCAGAAAGACCCTGTGAAATGAGAGAAGCGAGTTTGCTGAAAGAAATCCTGCCCAGGGCTTGGCCAGAACACTTGCATGCCAAGAATGGTGTCTCGCTTCTCCGCGTGTGGGTTGGCGCGTGTGGGCGTTCGCAGTAGGCGCTACAGGCTCGCGTTGGTGCCAGGAGGCAGGGAAGGAATGGCCGGGCTCTGCCAGCTGCAGCAGCGGCAGGGCCAGGAGCCAACTTTATGCTTTGGGCCATGTTAACTCCAGAGGCCGGATGAGGTGATGAGGCTCAGTGGCCTCTGGAGGTGGGATGAAGACCCCCAGAATGCGTCAGTGGGGAAATGGTTTAATTTAAATCTCCCTAAAAAAGGCATATCAGAAGCAAAGAGCAATAAGCCCTGTAAGTTGCTCCATGGCACTGGATCCTTCCAAGAGGAGAAGTGCTAGGTTTCATGCTTCATTATTTCCTAGAGGGTCTGCTAAAATGGATATTGAAGAATTAAAATTGTAAGCGGAAAATATAATCGGTTTAGCTCCCAGTTGCTGTGCTAGATGAAAAGACAGCAGAAGAATGTTATGGTTGCTAGAAAAACCTTGTGCCAACTTCTTTGAAGAAATGGTCTTTAAAAACAGCCCAAGCAACTGCTGAGTTTAAAAGCTACATTTTGTAAATTGCTTTTTATAAAGCAACCAGGAACAGCAAGGAGCTGGCTTCCAGTTTCCTTATATTCCTGGGGGTGGTGGAAATGCATTACCTCCTCTTTTTGCTGCCCTAGATCCTCACTGGCCTAGGTACAATCTAGATCACAGCCCAAATGCTCAAAAGGCAAAAAGGTCAGTTTTGCAGTTTCAACTTTCTTAATTGGTACAAAATGCCAAGCTTTCGGGGGCTAGCAGCAAGTGAAACTGCAAGCGAGATGCTGCTGCTGCTGGCGCGCGCGTACCTTTTGCCTCAGCTCACAGCAGTGCAAAACTCCGGAGGCAGAGTCCGGCGTGCCTGTTGGAGCCAGCTGGCTGGGTGCGAGGTCAGCGCCACCGCCCGCCCGTCCTGCTCCCCCGGCCTCCGGGAGCAGGGTCCCCACACTGCTCTCTTGGTGCTGCTTCTGTAGCTCCTCAGAGCAGCTTGTTTTGTTTTGCTTTGCACATGGTGGGCAAGCAAAAGGAAGGAACAACTTTTGCAGCGAGCTGGGAGTCTGGCACCCTCTTGGCCTGGGCCTGGCGGAGGCAAACTTCAGCAGTTGCACCATTTAAATAAGAATTGGAGCAAAGGATCTCCAGCTTTGGACCCAAACATATTCCATGTAGGCTATATCTGACCTTGGCTAAGAGATTATGAAGCTGTGACCTACTCTTTATCAGGATGTTGTCATTATCTGTCTGCTCCTCAAGGAGAATGGATATGAGGTGATAAATTAGATATTTTTATGCCATCTATAAACATTCTTACTCCAAAAGCAGACAGATAGTTGCTTTATGAAATACGGAGAAGGGCCTGTTTGTAGTGTTGGATAAATGTAGTAGGCATAAGTGTGCAAAACTGCATTTTTATAGGTCTTCGCTAGTTACTGTTCTGAAAAATAAAAACTCTTCAACAAAAACATCCAACTATCCCCCACAATCCCAGCTTGAAGGCCACTTTCCTTACTGTGAACTACTATTTTAGCACATTTCTCAGCACTTACCAACACAGCTGCAAGATGGGAAATCATACTGGGTTTTGACAGGTGTGTCCAATAAATTTTTTACAGGAGTATCCAATAACTTGGAAGGTGAGTCTAAAAAATTATTGAGAACAGTTCCAGCTGTTCTTTTGGTTGGGGTTTTTTCAGCAGTGGGGTTTGCCTGTTGATCTAAGATGGGGGATTGAGTGTCAAATTCTGCAGCACTGGTATTTCTTGATAGTATGGTGATAGGGCCTGCTGTTTCTACCTTCACATGTTTGGGTGATTTGATAGTAAAAGTCTTGTGATCAAACAGTGATTTGACCTGTATCTGTTTTAGCTGCTGTTCCATTGTCTCAATGATGCTCTTTTGTTGCATGTTCTCACAGCCAAAGTGCTGATTCTCTTGTTTAATTGTTTTTTTCCACATTTTGTTTTCCAGCTGTCCAGTTGATGGACGCATACAGACATTAGACTTTGAGCCAGCCTCGACTTTTATAGGCTTGCGCATGGCGCTGGCACCGATGTCGGGTTTGGGTTGCTGGTAGGCTTGTTGCTCCTGTTTCTGTAAGAGGTGCCACCTGAGAGCAGCATGCTTTTGAAAATCCTTATGGGTTTGCGCCTGGAAGTGACAGCCTCGCTGCTCTTGCGAGTGCGGGGGCATTTGCTGGCCGTGGGGTAAGTACCGCTGAGGAACCTGCGGGGCTTCTTGGCCAGGGACGTCCTGGCTCAGGCTACTGCCGTAGCCTTGGGCTTGCTGGAGTGGCAGCTGTATAACTGAAGCTTGCTGTGTCTGCTGTTCTTGTTCGTGAAAACCGTGATTCACATCTTGCTTTGGGGTCGAGTTACTTGAAAAATACTGCGCCTGTTGCAAGTCCTGCATTTTGTTTGCTCCAAAGCGTTCCGTCTTTGCGGCAGTCTCCTTCTTCTCGGGAATCAAGTGCACGTTGTTCGGGCAGGGGTGCTGCAGACCAGCGTTCACCTTCTGGCTGTAGAGGGGAGCTTTGCTGTTCATGCTCTGGACCTGCTCTAGTCCTAGCTGAGGGTTATGCAGTGGGAACGCGCTTGGTTTCACGTACTTATTCCCAGTTTGAAAACATTCCTCTGCTTTAAGCTGACTGAAGGATGTCCTGTTGAGCAGCTGTTCGGTGTTGCTTTGGGAATGGGGAATGGCTTGGGGCAGCTCTTTAGTTTTCATCTGTAGCGCCTGTTGCTGGGTTGGGGTTAGCTGCGGACTGCGCGACAGCTGGGTCTGCCGTGCCTGCTTTTGGAGCATCTGCTGCAAAATGTGTGAATGCAGGAACTGCTCGTTCTCCCCGGGCTGGGGGTTCAAGTGCTGCTGTTTCAGGGGGGCCCCTAACGGCTGCTCGGCTTGTGGCTCAGGCCTTTGCTGGAGATGGAGCTGCTGCGGAGGGTGTTGCTGCGCTGGGGCCTTCAGCAGCGAATCCATCTTGGCGAGCGGCGGCTGCGGTGAGTGTTTCTGGAACGGCAGCTGCTGGTCAGCTGCGGGAGGCGGCTGTAGCTGGGAGGTCTCGCTCTTGTACAGCAGAGGAATTTGTTCCTGTTGCATTATCTTCTGGCTCTGGGGCTGTCCTGCTGGCCCCTTTAATGCATCAGGGCTTCCAGCATACTGTTTTGGGTAGGCTGGCTCAGTTGCTTTGGCCTGGAATTGAAGAATTGACCGCAATAGCACTTCGCTGGGCTTCTGAGGGGGCTCTCCCTGCCGAAACTGAGTGGAGACCAACTCTATCCAGGCTGCTTTTGAGTAACGTGCAGTCTGCTGCAGAGGCTCTTTCACGTGGTCCTTTTCTTTCTCAGGAGGCATATGAGGTTCTCGCTGTCCTGGGAAATGCTGATAGTGTTGCTGCAACTCGCTGTCACTTCCACAGGCCTGCAGGTTTTGCATGGGGGGCTCTGATGTCGGCGTCGCTTCTTTTGGGCGCTGCTGAACTGTGGCGGCCGCGGCAGCTTGCGGGTTGCTCGCACCGACATCCTGCTGGGACGCCTGAGGCTGCTGTGGAAGCCTCTGCTGCGCGGGGAGCTGTTGCTGGCTGAGGCTGGGACTTTCTGATATTGGTCCCTGCTGTTGCCCTTCATCCTTAATCTCTTCAGGGAGAGTTTCATCACATCTCTCGTCATAGGAACGGTGTCCTTCTCGCACCGCGATGGATAGTGCACTGTTCATTGCTGGAGCGGGAGGAGCGGAGGAATCATTATTAAACATTGAGTTCTGTTTAAACAAAGCACCATTATTTTCTGCTTGCTCAGAAAACCTTTCCAGAGCGGCCTTCTGAGCTTGCAGGTTACTGCTGGAACTGAGAGAGAGGTCTTGGTTGGGAGCCTGCCCCATATTTCCATGGATAGCACTGTTTCCTACAGATACCTGGTGTGTCTCGTAGCCTGGAATCGGTTGCTGTAGCTGTAGTTCTGGTTTCTGAAGCGAATAGCTACCTGGCAATGCAGGTGGTTTACTGGAGTCTCCTGCACCATAGACCTCAGTAACCACTACAGCTGGCACTTGAGGCAGCTCCGAGCTTGAGGTCTGTGGGGAAGTGATCTGCCCTGAGGTATGGGATGAATGCGTTGTCTCGTAGGACAACTCACTAGTAGCCTGACTGGTAATGGCATTGATATGAGATGTGTTCTTTTGCATTGCTATGGAGACGTGTTCTGGATAATATTGAGACAGTGTTTTCTCCAGGAGTTCACCATGCATGCTTTCCATGGAAGAGGCAGACACTGTAGCACCATTAGGCATTGGCACCGCCTTGTTCTTAAGTAGTAAGACAATGTCCCTGTTGTGGCAATGAACGTTCTCCCGCTCCTGTTCATTCTGCACCAAGAGGTCTTGAGGGCTTTCTGAACCACCACTGTTGTATCTCAAAGTCTCTTTCAAATCTGAAGCTTCTTCATTTTCTTGTCCTGTGAAACTCTCAGATTTCTTCTCACTGTAACAATTGGAGACACTTGGTTTTTCATAGTTATCTTGTGGCTCAGCTTTGTCTCCATTTACTTCTTTGTCCTGTTTAACTTTCTTGCTCTGATGAAGTCCGTACAGAGAGGGCTCGCTAAAAGTGCGTTTTATGCCACCATTTTGCATATATTTGGAATATACTTTCTTTTCCTGTAAAAGGTCAGGGCTAACTCGGTTGTTTGGGTTTCCCTTCCCATGTGGCACTCCGTGGTTGCTTTTGATGAATAGCCACTCGTGGTCACCATTGACTTCAACTTCAGGCCTCTCTGTTACGGGACTTCCATTCTGTAGCTTCATTGAAAAAGGCTCTGCCTGGCAAACGTGAGTAGATTGCGGTATTAGAAATGGACTCAATCTATTGCCATCAACATGGTTGGTTCTGTCCTGTTCCATCTGGCCTGCTCCGAGGCCATCCACGAGACTGCCCTCTGAACGTATCTGAAAGAGAGAAGAAACGGGGTTGGGGTTTGGCTCGCAGGACACTGGATCACTAACGCGTTGGAGCGGTTACCGTCCCCGCTCGCTGCCGCACGCACCGTGCGCTTGTGTGCGCACCTGGCGGGGCTCGCTACCGCACGCCATCCGGCTTTGCAGCCCCCATGTGCGTCCCTTTTCTCACCCGTTTATTCTTCGAGATGAAAAGAGTGTGTGCAAATAAACAGCAGCTCCATACCCCCATTTAAGACACAGACATTTTAACAAAAAATCTGTCATAAGAGTGCAAAAAGTGTTCCCTGCTCTTGTATGACTTGCGTATCCTCAGTAAGGCGGAAAGTCATGCAGAAACTGTGGTTCCCAGACTTGGTGCTAATCCTGTTATTTGATTATAGTGTGCCACCCCTCTTTTGTCTGACTTGAAGGATTATTGCCACCAAGCTTGCCAATTAGAGGGGAAGAACCCTCCTTTTTTCTGTCTTAAGCTGTCTGACAGGGTCTTTTAGCACTGGCATTCCACCGGCCACACAAGGGCCACAATAAGGACATATGAGACAAAGCCATGCCTGATTGCCAGCCCTAGAAATCCTTAGAGTTCACCAATGTCTTAATAATGTTGATAGAAACAAATCAAGAGATTTATAAAGGGTTTGAGAGAATGACATTTTCCATGTATTAATTTTCTTTCTAATTTATGGCCACCAAACCTGGCTTAAGCTACGCATTTGGGTTCTGAGCTGAGCCTCACAGCTGTGGAACTAAAACTTGCTTTTCCCCTGTCTGGGTGGAAAATCCCATTTTCTTGTATAACCTTTATATTTTATTTATAAAATGAAAATTTTCCTTGCATGAAAGTCCTGACAATATGCAGCGAACAAATTCCACGCAGTGACAATCTAATCCCGTTCACATCGCTCTTCCCCGGATCCCTAAGCCCCGTAAACACAGATAAAGCCGTTGTTTGACTCTACTTGTAATTTATTCCGTGTTGGCTTTATGATTCTCAAACAGCCACAGATGACAGAAGACAGACTGACAGAGGCTCTTACAGATGTGAGGTTGCACAGGGAAAGTTTGGGCTCGCGCCTGGTTTGTCACGAAGGTTTTGGTTTGTGTAAGAGGAGTGTGAAAGGTTCTCCATTGCCAGGCCATACCTGGGGGGACTACAAAGTCGGCACAATCCCCTGGCTTTTATTGCTGTTACACAGGAAGAAATAGCAGGGTGGAAAACTTCTCCCATCGCAGCTGCTCTGCTTGCATATTTATCCTACGCATATTCTTTCTAAAATGATACCAAGGGATATCTCATTTATACAGTTTTAAGGGCCGCATTGCATTACTGAAGTAATACAATTTTAAAATGCTTTTCAAAGTAAGTTTAGTTCATGAGATTCATTACAGCAGAATCTCTGCAGCTCTGATTTCAGTACCAGGACACTGAAACGTAATTTTTGACTGGCAAGCACCTCTGCCAAGACTTGGACCTGTTTTCTCCTTGTCCCAAACTTGGTCTTAGATTTACTTCCAACCTCCTGAAATTCTTTCTCTCTATTCTCAGCTTACCTTTCCTATGACAGAAGGAGAGAGGCTGTTTTGCCAAATACCGTTACTTAAAAAAAAAAAAAAAAAAAAAAAAAAAGGCAGTTTTGAAGTAAAAGCTGAGAATAACAAGGTGGAAAACAATGTTTGTCCATCCTACCGATTTTCCCAATGAGGCAGGCGTCTTCCCTTCTCCATGTATTTTAATATCCTTTCCAGTCTAGCTTTAAAGTACCACGAGACAGGAGCTGTTGCAGCTTTCCCAGGGAGAAAGGATGTCTCTGATGTGTCATTCTAGGCTGGGCTGTTGAATTAGGCTCCCAGAGCTTCTCAAAAATAAAATGTCAGCCTAATTTGAAAGCCCTTCTTTGCCTTCACACCTCTCAGAGCTAGGAAGTGCAGCTGAACCACAGCTCAGACATGAGTGTGTAGGCTGTTCTATTTCACAAATGTGAAATAAAATTAAAAGAACCATAGTAATTAACACTGCACCATCAAACTACTGCTAACTTTGGCTGTTAAAGTCTGTGTTATGGCGTAAGTCTTGGTCGTGTGCTGACCTACCAGGTGAGTAAAAACTTAGTTCCTTCTATGGGTTTTCAGGCAGTCTTTCCACTCAGCTTTTTACCGAAAGGCAAAGCCACCTTTTTATTTAGAGGTGGGAGCTGTCTGGCTTCACTAAGCTTGGCATGCAGCCCCCCAGCGGCGTGCATCCGTGCTTCAGAGAGTCTTACGTTCACCCCATCCTTAAAAAACTCGAGCTTTTTTTTCCGCTGCATGACGTGGATGCTTATTCATTCTTCTCAAAAACCTCGCAGTATGAGTCAAGCACTTCCCCTGAATGCTGATTTCCTCCAGTGTAAAGGGTAGCAAGCACTGCAAAGGACAACGTAATCATTTGGTTCTTTAAAATCTGCAGTTAACTCATTGATTAAAAAGTGCCAGATTTGCATTGTTGAAATCCCTGTGGGCCTGGGTGACTCGGCCTTACTCATCACTCTCTGTGTCTACACTCGGTTACTCACAAACCCCTTGGGTCACATCTTAGCACAGATCTTGCCCAAGCAGTTACGAATCGCAGCAATTACTTGTAATTTCGAATTGGTAAGAGACAAATGGCAGTGATACCTTCGTTAGGGGCTGCGGCCCCGGGACGCTGCTGTTAGCGCCGCGCAGCCGGCCGGGCTCGCGGCGTCGCTGCAGTTGTCTCTCAATGGCTGCGGGGTGACCTGGCTGGCTGGCGGCCCAAATCTGCCTGTCCCTGAGCAGAGCCGTTAGCTTTTTCTCTTTCCCATAACTGTGTCTTATCCAGGTCTTTTAGGAGTGCTGCACATTTTTCTTCCGCTATAATTCATTAGAAATTCAAGTCACAGCAGCAGCATCTGTGAAACAATTACTGCATCCCGGACTGACTCTGCAGTCTAATCCATCATAATTATGACTGGCCTCTTTGAAGATGCCACGATGCGTGACTTAAATATAGCACATTACTGTGCAAATGGATCAGCATCTCATTCCACCAATATGCATTCGAGTTATAATTCAGTCCACCACTCTTTGACTTTTTGAAATACAAGCTTTATGCCTTTATTTCTTTTGCTACATATGGGGCACAAACTGGAAATCAGGCTCTGAAAGACAGTTCGAGACTTTTTTTAAAAAAAAAACTATTTTTTTAATGGGCAAATTTGTCATGATCCTGCCACCTCTATCAGTGTAAAAAAATAGACCGTGGAAGGCAGCATTACGACCAAGACAAACCTTTCTATAAGAACAGCAGAAGTATTCTTAGTTACATTGATGTCTTTCGTTCATGGAAAATCTTTCTTTGCTTTAAGCCAGTGCTAGAGATTCAGACCTCATTTTATATAGCAGCAGTAAAAACTTCAGCTCCCAAAACTGCAGCCTTCTAGACTTGTACATACATGAAATTGTTTCTGATGAACTGTGTCACGTTTTTTGTTATGTTATTATTATTATGGAATAAGTGGTTTAAGCAGTTACAGTGATGCTCGAGACTGTGATTCATAACTTTGTGGTTATCACGGCACGTTATTTTTCTCTGGCCTGTGTAATTCTAGTTGCTTCAGCTGTGCTTGGGTTGGGGCCTGTAGGCAAGCTGCAAATGCCGCTGGGGCAAGAAGAGGTGCTAGCTCGGATCTCTAATGGCTGATGCAACACATCCCAGCTCGTTATCAGCAACGTGGTTTCATTAAGGCTGGGGTGAGATGCTGAGCACATGAAAACTTGCCTGTAGTTTCAGGACTTGGTGTTCGCTTTGCCCGCGAGCTGCCCTGTGTTAATACACCGAGCAAGCTTTCACGTGGAGCCTAGCGGGAGCAGCAAAACCAGGGTTATTGCTGCCTGCTTTCTGGGCAGCTTGTAGTCTGTAGAACAGCCTTTCTGTAAGGCAGGGTGACAAATACGGTGCCTTCAGAAAGCACCTCCCCTTCTGGCCCGTAAAGGAGGTGCTCCCTAAAACGTAGCTCGCAGAAATGCACGCTCCCGTGAGCCGCTCGTGCGGGAACTCCTCTGCTGCTTGAACACAGATCCAGCTTGCTCTTTGGAAGCCAGGGCAAAGAGAAAGCTTTGCCCTTATCTAAGTTCCAGACAGATGTATCGCTCCAAAGGGAGGCTGCCTCCATGCCAAAGATGCCTGGAGCGCGAGCCCCGCAGCTGCGGGTCGCTGCCCGCGGCCTGCAGCCGGCGCAGGCGAGGTGGCCGCTGAAGCGCCGCTGCGGAGGGAGGCATGCGCC
This sequence comes from Nothocercus julius, assembly GCA_013398735.1. Taxonomy (NCBI): domain Eukaryota; kingdom Metazoa; phylum Chordata; class Aves; order Tinamiformes; family Tinamidae; genus Nothocercus; species Nothocercus julius. The sequence goes on from VZSV01000153.1 coordinate 1,807,915, forward strand.
ACACGGGCAGGGCTGCGCCTGCTGCCACAACACCCTTGCAGCTTTAAGTAGCAGTTACGGGGTTAATACAGAAACTGCTGGATGGGACTCTGGGGTTGTGTTCTGCAGGAGATCATATTACATGAATGCAATTGTCTTCTCTGGTATTTACATCTAGGAATGGTCTGTGTCAAGCAGAAGAGAAAATGTGGAATGGCTAAAATTTGCCTAATTTATAGCCAATTTATCCCTAATTTACAGGGAAAGCGATGGCTAGCTAATGTAGATATAAGCAGACATAAGGGAGTGAAGAGCATGGGATTAGTGAAATACGGGGATTAATAATTCATTGAATCTTATCCAACCCGAAGTCTCGTAATGCATGCATTTTTAATTCAACTAGTGCTAAGAAACCCTCAATATATTGACACCAGTTCTTGCGTTTCAGTGATGCAATGATCTAATCACAGAAGTACTTGAATCAGTTTGATATCTTGACCTTAAAACAAAGTGCAAGAAAGTAAAGCTAACCTGGTCTGCACAGTGGTTTCTCCCTTCTACATTATATAACCATTAATAGCACTGGGTCCTGCATAATATCTATGCAGGCATGAGAATTGGCACTATTTTAGCAATCGCATAAAATCAAGGAGAGTCAAAATTAAGTGACAGATAAAATAAGGGAGGGAGAGAGCAATTATGTGACAAGAATGAATTCAGGAGTCTAAAATGTGAGTAAATAGGAACTATAGTGTATCATGACATAGTGAAAAGAAAGAAACAGGAGAGCTGATTTTTACCCTACACAAACTTTGCACCCAGTTGTAGCCTGTAGTGCTTCTAATGGAAGCACACAAGTCTTCAAGTCACTTGTAATGCTGCCCAAGTGTTACTGGATTAGAAAAGTTTCCTGAAAGTTGATCTTCGGAACCAGGTTGGATTTGGAGGCAAAAGGACCAGGACGGTAGAGATGAGGTTGGCCAGTGCCTAGTCTTGTTCCTGCTGGTTTCACACCCGTTTCTGTGGTTTAGCTTTGCAGGAGGTGGGTGCAGGTGGGTATGGAGCTTCCCAGTTGCCTGCCTGGCGTCGCCCCCGGTGCTGCTTCCCCGGCACGCTCCGACAGCAGCGCTGCTCAGTCTCTTGAGCACCACCTTGGCTCTAATACAACTCTCACAAAGTTAGGGGAGCTGAATTAAAACGGCCCTGTCCCTTTGTGGTTCCGGAGAGTCACTGCAGTTTATAATCGTAATAGGAAAATTGCAGGGATGAGAGAGTCCCAAAAGCGGGGGAAGCTAAAATAGGCGTGCTCTGAGTCAGGCGCTTCTATGTCTGCCTTGGCAAAACATATGCTTTTCTTTTCTTAAGTGCCAAGGAAATCTGGACCAGCCAGATCGTTTCAAATTGTGACTGATGCAGGGCATCATTTGGTAGTTCATCTTTGCCTGTGGATTCTGCATAAGAAAAGCATTGGGGTGGGAAATTGGGAAGAGAGTTTAAGTCTTTCTTTTTTCCTCTTCAGTCGGTTGTTATGCTCAGTTAGGCTTCCTGAGCAAGGGCTGGTCAGGTAGGGTGGTGGTCTTACTGGGTGCATCAACACTGAGCTGGTACCCAGGCCGGGTTTGACTCCTTTAAAAATGGAGACATTTGCGGGCTGATGTGGGGCTCTGTGGAGCAGAGTGCCTCTCTGCGAACACGGCAGCCTGCCAGAATAAGCTAGTGTTGGGGGCCGAACTGTTCTTCGAGATGCTTGATTTTCTCAACCTGTTGTTGAGGGAAAGTTATCAAGAAGTCAGTGTCATCGTCATCTTCCAGTTTCTGTGATCGTTGTCCATCTGGCCTCAGACTTGGATATCACTTGGATTTCTGTGGTTGTTCACTTCCTTTTGGCAGATGAAGGTCAGCTATCCAGGGTGATTTCATCAGAGCTGTCGGCAGTGCCAAGAAATTCACTATTAAATAGCGCATCGTCCTAGAGAACTAGCGGCAGTGGGCGAGATTCCCTTGGCTCTCTTCACCCCTTTATAAAGAGGTAAGGGAGGATCCAAAGGAAAACAACTGGCAGGCTGTAACACCTGCTAAAGACTTCAGGGTTTCATCGTGTTGAAACAGAAGTACAAGAGAACAGGAACAAAAGTGGTCCTGTTCAACGTGTGGGGGCAAAACTGACAGAAGAGAGTAACGTGTTGCAGGCGGGAGGGTCCTCAGAAAGGCCAGTTCCGCAGCTCTGCCTCCTGCTGCCCTTTGAACTTCAGATAGGAAATGGGTTGTCTCCCTAGCTCTGACCAAAGAGGCGTTTGCATAACTGCAGTTATCTCGCAGCTCGCCGTCACGCCCAGAGGAAAGCGGGGCTGGCAGAAGCGCAGGGGCTCAGCGAGGCTTGGGATGCTCCGCTGGACGCGCTCGCGTGCCCAGGTGCGAACCCGTCAGTCTGAGGCGCAGCTCGCACCCTTTCGCTGGCCTCTCCCGTGCGCGAGGCCCTTCCAGCCCGTGCAGGTGCCTCCGGTGCTTTCTCCGCGCCTGGGCGGGGAGGCTTTCAGGAGCCGGCTTGTTGGCTGCAGGCCTTGGCCGCTGGGCAGTGGCAGGCAGCAGGGAGAGGCTGCGCCCGCGCTGGCCAGAAGGCCCTGCGCGCTCCGGGGCGCCCGGCAGCAGGTGCCGCCTTTCCCTGCTGGGCCTCCGGGGCAGATCTCCATATGCCGGCGTGCTGGATGCCACGCACAGCTGGAGCTACTGCTCCCTTTCACTTTCCTGGGTCGTTCTAAGGATTTCAGGCTTCCACATGCAGAAGATGGAGGCGTTGAGCCAAAACCAGGGTTGCTTTCCTTGGAAGTATCTTGGGCTGTTTTAATCATTCCAGAATTTGATGCGTTTTCGTGCCTACTCATGATTTTTTTCTTTTTTCAATTTGTGGCATGTGTGGTGTAGAAAAATATAGCTCATAAACGTATGGGGAAACAGGGCTGTAAGGGAGCTGCCGAGATGAGCGCCCAGCTCCAGGGCAGTACCAGCCATTCCTGTATCCTTCCAATCCAACCTGTTTGCAGGATGCAACCTCTCCTGATGGAGGTTGCATCATACTCCACGTTAATTGCGGTGCTTCACTAACCTCACTTATTAGGAAGCTTCTCCCATCTTAAACTCTGAGCCTCGTTTGACTTTTCCCATGTGCCAGACACACATAGAACAGTTCATTCTTCTCCGCTATGGCCCTTCCGCACCCGCCACGTAACTGAAGACTGTTAGTCATGTTCCCTCTCCGGCAGAATAAACAACCCCGTTTGCCACACGGGATCACCTTCCCGAATGCCTCCATGCACATGCCGTTTGCTCCTAGGCCAGCTGCGCCAAGGTCATGAAGCAAAGGCAGCAGCCTGGAGAACTTATGTCTGTGCAGTATGTGTCTTGCTAGGCTTTCCCCAAGTTAGGGTATCTGATACACAAACAGCTGTAATATGTTTCTAGATAATATTTTAACTCTCTTATCTGTATAAATTAATGCTGCCCCATAATTAAAACTTCAATTTTATTCCTTCAGTCAGGGAGAGACTGTATAAATTACACGGAAACCAACAGAAACAACTCAGAACTGACTATAATGCTTTATAGAGGAGGTTGTTTTCTTAAAGATAGGGAGCCTTTAACTTTAGCATGTTGAAGTCTGGAAGTGCTGGCACAAACCTGTCTTCTGACTTAGGCTGCTGCAGAAGATAAGAATCTAATGCATTTTTAGAGGTCTGTTAGAAGATGCTCCCTGGAGCTACGCTTGCCATTCAGGTTCTTTCTGCGTTTGTGTGTGGTCTTCAGGAGTAGTTTTAATGTGGGTTATTGCAATCGAGGCGCAACAATGGCATGGATTATCGTTGCAGAAATCTACATCTGAGAAAATACCTACAGATGAAAGATGGGGTGTTTTTGATGACCAGAGCCAGCTGATGACCCAAGAGCAGTCCAAGATCTAACCCCCATAAAAGTGCAGCTCTGGGAGAGGAAGGTAGCCCTTGGTGCTGCCTCGCCACGTTTCGGAGCGCGCAAAATTGTTCGGTGGGTACTGCTGCCATCCCCTTCAATTTTAGCTTAGAAATGAAGAGGTGGGACTAAATGCTTATTTTGAAAAGAACCTGGTCATCAACCAATCTCAGATAAAATGGCCCATGGCCCAAACAAATTGCAAGTCAAGGGACATCTAGTTTGTATCACACTAGTATTTATCAAGCTAGGTTTATCAACCTAGCTTCTTAAGGCTAGTTTAAAACACACAGGTCTTCCCGAGTTATCATCTTGGCTGCAGTATTTTTCCCTCTTTCTAATAACATCTGTTTATTTTCTGACGATAGAGCTTTCTTTTGTCTTTGCAAGGCTGCTCTCAGTGCACTTCTGGGGATCAAGTTAGGGACTCCAGTTTGTTTCCACAAAACTGAGGCAATCTTGGATATCATCTTTGTCTTCCTTGTTCCCACTTATATAGAATTTGCTTTATACTTAGGCAGATTTAAAACTTCCTACCTTTTAGAAATGTACTCATAGCATACGGGTGAACTTACGCGTTTTGTGGCAAGAAGCGTTTGATCAGAAAGTGACTAGAGGAAAAAAAGAAAGCGGGGAGGACCAGGTACTTTCCTTTCTGTGGCAACTTTGCTTCCAGAGTTTCAGGGAAACTGGGAACCAGTAAAAATTCTGAGTTTTTATGGGCAGGGCATGTTTAAAAGTACAATTCTAAAATCAAGACTTTTCCCTCCTACTGATTTATAAGACCAGAGAAAATTGGGACTCCTGGGCTGAGAAAGGGCTGGACTCGCAGAATGAGCTAGCATTCCTGCTTTCCTTTAATTTCCAATAATTCAAAGCACGTTCTTTCCCCTGTTTAATTTTTCCTCTTTATGACAAGATGCAACATGAAGAGAGAGAAAATTCCCTGCCGCCATACTAAAAGAGGTAAAGAACCTGGCAGATTGTGTTTTAACTCTAGCTGAGACTTTTTGACTCCCACAGCTGACACTTGGAACAGCGATATTTGAAGAGCCCTAAAGGGAACTTCAACACTCCTCTCTCTGTCATTCCTTTTAAAATATTTTCAAAGCTTTGAAAACAGTCGGTTGTTCTTCATCCTGGCACCTTGCCATCTCCTGCCAGCTCACATCAGTTCGTGATCTTCCAAGGTATCCAGTAGCCCAAGTGGATTTGAGAGAGTTTGAAACCGCCAAAGCTCTGATGAGAGACTTTTGATATTTGGGGATATTAAGAGACGTGCAGAAATGGGTAAGTTAAAAGAACCGTTGTCAGTGCCTGCAAAGTCAGCTTTATCTTCTCAGTCACGAGATCCTATTTCACTAATTGATGACTGTGCAGCCCTAACACGGCAGTGCTTGTGGGCTACAAAGAGGCAGTGTTGGGGGAAAGCTCCCCTCTGTAACGCGCGCGCTCCGTTCAATTCAGAAAGCCGGGAGTCTAAGATATTTGAATTCTTTGAATGAAACTTATTAATCATAGCTGAGATTCCTCCAGCTTAGGTCAACACCTTGCTACAGGCACTGAGAAGAACAGAAATATTTTAAACACCTCTCTTTGCCTTTCCGTGAAAGGGCGGCAGGTGAGCTCTGCTCCAGAGGAGCAGGCACTTTTTTCTTATTTAGGCAAACACTCTCAGCAAGGAGGAGCTGGTGCCGCAGGCCCTGCGGAGCTGCTCCTGTCTGGAAAGGTGGCGCGGGGCGTTTGCCAGGCGAGGCCCTGGGCCAGGCGCGCGGTGCACGCGCCGCGCTCGGCCTCAGGTGCGCGGCGGAGGCAGCGCCTCGCACGGCACGCGCCGCTCCCCAGGCCGGCGGGCGGCCTCGTGCCTGTTTGCCAGTGCAGACCCACGCGCCCTCTCGCAGCCCCAGCGTGGGGCCCTGGGGCAAGGGAGCGGGGCCGGCGGCTAAGCGAGCAGGACGGCCTTTAGGCTCTCACATACCAACTAGTTTTGCATAGAAGAAAGCCCAGCCCAGCCTGCATTTGCTAGTACAACTCCTGCACAGCCTCTGGGGAAAAAGAACAGCTGCTTTCCCTTAAATAAGGAAAAGAAAAAGGGGTGTGCGTGGAGTAGCGGCAGCCCTCAGGCTCCCGAGTGCCTCGCGCAGTTGCTGAAGCCGGCGCGCTGCGGTCGAGCACTGCGTGCGCAGCCCTCTGCTTTGGTAGCAGCGCAGCCAGCTCGGCCGGTGTGAGGAAGGAGCTAATCCCTTTGCAGGGGCCGCTGGTGCGTCCTCCTCCTGCTCGCAGGCGCCTGCATCTAGCCAATGTGATAAATCACACAGCGCTTCAGCTCCCCACGCCAGAATGCCCTTCAGTGCGTGAGACGGGTATCGGCGATTAGGCAAAAGTTCTGCTAAGTGAGTGGCACCTACTCTGGGAACTGAAAACGAGAGGGGGAAAGTGATGCCGGTGTAGCTGTAGATTTGCTTTAGAGGGAAGTCTGCAGAGGACTAGAGCAAAGGCCCTTGGCACCGAGGCGTGGGGGCTGTTGGCACGCAGGGCTGCAGCAGGGCGAGTGCCGCAGAGCCGGCCCCGCGCGGGAGCTCCTGGCCGGGCCCGGGGCTCGGTGCTTCCCCCGAGCTGCCGGGGGCTTGCGCTGCGTGACGTGTAGGCCAGGGCGCTGGCTGCCCTCATGTGAAATACATGTCTGCTCCCTCTCCTTCCACCCCGCTTCCTTCTGCACAGCAATGCAACCAGGCAGCCTAAATTCTTAGGCCATGCCTTAGCTTTTTGGCTTCATTGAAAAAAATCAATGTCTTAGAACAGCTGCTACTACTTAATGATCTTTTGGTAACTAGGGCCGATTTCCTTTGTTATGCTCTCTGAAGATTAAATTTTGCTCTGGACGCTATTGCCTGAAGGAAGCTATTGTAAAACAAGATACTCGGGAATCAGCAGAAAGATGTTACAGCTAAAACCCAAACCCCAAAACACTTTAACTCGAGCAGTGCTGTTGTGGATGAGTTGAAGGAAAGATGCTGCAATGGTGTTAAAAACAGCCCAGTGCTGAGGAAGAGCTCTATATAGACACACAGAGCCTTGCTGAGCAGAGGATATCCCTAATAGAATAAGAAGGGCTTCTCTGGAGTTAGGCTTTGTTCTCTGATTTGGTCAAACAGGCTATCAGGCATCTAACTGGGTGCTACTGTAGATTGTAAGGAGGGAAATGCAAAGAACTACCAAGATTTGTGACCCATTTTCCAAGAGACAGCTTGCATCTGACAAACACTGAAAAGCTTGTTTGGTATTACAAGGGAAATTGCTGCAACAGATTAAAATACGTGGTCAGCAGCAATGACTCCTTCTGTTTGTTGTCTCAGCTCGTACTTATGCTGGAGGAAGGGTTGGCGTGCTGCAGATAGAAGCAAGGAAGAAAGCAGGAGGCAGAGTTTGAGAGAGATTTTCCAGACAAGGTTACCAGGAGGAAGTGGCTGGGGAAGTGGGGGAACGTGCTCCGGAGCTGCAGGAAGTTGCAGCTCCAAGCTAAAGCAACCAAGTTGCCCTACAATGACTGCAAACGCTGCTGTTCGTCTTTGGAGATGAAATTCCTGGGGAGTGCCATGTGCCTTGGGCTGCAGTGGCCCTTGGTGCGGCGCTCCTGCTGGGTGTTTATTACAGCAGGCTTCCCCTTGCTCAGGTGCCCAGGTAGCCAGGAATGATGAAGAGTAGGAACTGCTGCATGCTTTGTGCTGACGGTGAAACCAAAGATTACCACTGTTTTTACAGGCTATAAAAAGGCTTTGTTTTGCAAACTACAGAAGAATACCTATAGAAGTAACTGGGTATGCTCTGGGTATAACAGAGGAGGACAGTGATGAAATCCATGCTAAATGAGGGCTGTGTTTTATCTCTTGGTTCTTTGTCTATCTATGACAAAGGCCTCAAGAAGGCAGGAGAATAGAGCTAATTCCTCCGGATAGGGCTGATGAGAAAAGCCTTCCTTTTTGATCAAGAGTTAAGTTCTTGCTTTGCCTCTACACTGCTGAGTTCCAAGTAACGGAAATACTCTGACTCAGATCAGTCTTTGTGCGACCCTCTGTGCTTTCCAGTGCGGAGTGCGCTGCGCTCTGCCGCATCCCCCACGCTGCCCTGAAATCCTCTCCTGCGATCCAGCCTGGTGTGTTGCACCCAGAGGCTCGTTTGAGCTCGGTGCCAAGTGCAGGCTTTGCAAAGCTGCTGCTTTGACGCTACCAAAGTGTAAAGCTTTCTCGCTCCCTCCAGCGAGCAGGCGGGTACTGAATGACCCTGTGGATTGCACGTGACACTGCATAGCCTTTGGTTCACATCCCACTTGGAACAGGGCATCAACCTTGGCTAATGATTTTGTTCGCACAGGACACAGTCACTGATGCAGACTCGCAGTAACTTAGAGTAGCGTGGGTACATCGCTGTGCACAGTTGAGGAAACGCGGTCAGGCACACAAAGACGTGCCTGTGACGTATAGAACTGGACTTGTCAAAGCAAGGAATGCTGACTTTATCTTTCTAGAGTGGTCTGGCTTTTCACACACAAAGCACGAGGGCTGTAACTAGTGCGCGTTATGCTAAACGCTGAGTGTCTGTCGAGGTGGCCGGGTGGTGAGGCTGCCGCCGCAACGGGGGTTTCTTTGGCTAGGAAACCCCGCATGTCCTCCCTCCCTGTCAAGCCCAGTATCTACACACTGCTGCTCATCTGTGTACGTGAGAGACACCTATGTTCATAGTAACTATGCTTAGAAATTTTAAATGAACTTTGTTGGCATGATATTTAATGAAGTTTCCAGTAGATGCCCCCTGTTTTTCAGTAAGGGGAGCTGCCCCATCTGTTCTTAACTTTTTGTCCTCATTTGTGTTTCCAGCATTGTTTGGATTCAGTTTTAGGTAGTTTCCATGTTGCATGCAGCTACTAAAATAAATGCAAAGTTGTAAATAACTTTATTTAAAGGGTCATTTACAGGTACTATAAATGGAAAGGCCAACTTTTGTCTCCAAACTTTCAGCTCCATTGCAATCGACAGGAAAAGTTGCATTGACCAGAGCAGAGAGTAGATTTTACACACAGATTTTTACAGACGCTACTAGCCTAGAGGTGCTACTTTTAGTAACAGGAAAACAGTCGGTGGTATTCTTTTTTTGTGTTGGTCGTGTCCCAGTAAGTCTCAGAGCGCTCTCACTTTGAACACTGAGCCTTTCACTGCTTGACAGTGTTTATTTGCATTCTTTGTAGCTTGGGCTTTAAAGGAAACTCTCCTGTTACCTTTTTAAAATACACTTTAATTTTGAGGTCCATTCTCTGTTTCTCATTTAGAAAGGGAAAAGAAGTAGACTTCTAGCATCTGATTAAAGCAAAAATGGTGGCTAATATTGAGTACCTGAAACCTCTGAAGAGGAAAGACCATCAACTTTCTCCTTCGCTGTTACAGGAGAAAGTACATTGACGGAGTTGCGCTCTCGTATAGCTCATGTCCTGCATGGTTTATGCAGTTCTCACCCTTGTTATTTTCTAGTTATGACACAAAGATTCGCCAAAATAAAGTCACCACTATGAGCAATGGGGAACTCCGCGCTGCGTCACTTAAATCTCTGCTGACCTAAAGTGCGCAAAGTGTTTGAGTTTCGAGCCCTGCGCGACGTTCCCGCTGCACATGTGTTCGTTCCCCCGCTGCCCGGGGGCGCGCGGCACCGTTACCAGCCCCAGCAGCTCGGGGTCTCAGAGCCACAGCCCAAAGTGAAGTCAATGATGCACCAAGTTTTTGGATAAAAAGGAACTTCCTGAAAGATCCAGAAAAGCTGTATCCCGCACAACGGTGGGCCATAGACAGGGCTTTATTACGAGCGAATAGCTGGAAACAGTCCTGAAAGGACAGACATCTCTCTCTTTCCTAAGGTCCCCAGTCCTCACTGTTGGTTTATCGTTACTGTTTTAATTTCAGTGAAACCTGAAAGTTGTTCCTAGAGGAAGGAAGGACATTTATGCAAATCATGTGTTTATACCTTTGTCCTATGAGAAAAGTTATACCTTCATTTTTATTTTTCTCATGTTTAAAATACATTTTCTTGACCATATTTAGGGAATGGTGTTTAAGAAATCCAGCTAAAGATTTTGTCATAACAAAAAGCGATAGCTTCACCTTGTTGTAGACTATATGGATAGAGTGGTGACATCAACTTTCCAAGGAAAATTCTAATTCTGTAGTTTGGGCATGAAATAAGAATCTGCCTAGATTGTGAGAAATAAAGAATTTTAGAAATGCAGAACCTGTGACCTCGTTCCCCCCCTGGGCTTTACGGGTGTTTTCTCGAGATGCAAAAATTCTTATTCTTGCTGTGCATGGAAGAGATGAAGATGGTGTCTCGGGGAGGGAGCTGTGCTTTCCTACTGGGGAGGGTGCTATTTCAGGGGGCAGGGAGAGCAAACTATTTCAGGGAGATGTGCTGCCCAGAAGAAGGAGAAAATGTGTAATATCATAGCTGAGATCAATTATTCTGAAAAGACTGTACAAAGAAGAAATGGAAAGGTGGGGTGCTGGGGGACTAAATGCTGTTTTAGGCAGGTAATGACTGGAGCTCCCTGCTGAAAACCAAGGTGGTTCGGAGCGATGCACGGCAGACGGAGCAGCAGTGTGACTGCGCCCTGCCACCCTTATTCCTGTTGCAGGCATGATGGGAGTTTATCTAAGGATAAAAGGCGGAGGGATTCCCTGTGCAAGGTCAGTGCTGGAGAGAGATCCGGGGGGAGAGCAGCTGTCTGTGCTTACTAACCTCTAATCCGAAAGGGCTGTTTTGCTGTGCTGCTCCAGTACAGAAGGGCTAGATGGAGCTGCCGAAGAGCTATCAGCCGCCTAGGAAGTCATTTTCTGTTTCACTGATTTTTGCGCGTTTTGTTTGGTTTCGCTGCTTTCTCCTCTCTCTGCATGCTAAGCTAGTGCTGGAGGAGCTCCTGAGCTGCGCTCACCCTGCCCCTCTTGGCACTAGTGTGGCACTGGGAGCAGTTGTGGGGGGTTCTCCAGCACTTCCCAAGAAGCCCTCGTAGCCCATAAACCCAGAGCTTCACCAGATAGGGGCTTTCGTGTGCTCTGTGGAAGAGCAGGCCGTGGTCAGAATTAGACAGCTGACCTTGTTTTGAAGGGGGAAGGGAAGGAAGAGGGAGTTTTCTCAATTTCTGTGTATTTCTGTTCAGCTGCTGCAGAAAGTTCCCATCTGCTTTGAATCTACATTTTAATTTCAAATCCTAGCAAGAAATGAAGCAAACTGGCTTGCAGTGCCTAGCAGTGCTTATACAGAACAAGTCATTGGCCTGAAGGCTGCTCCGAAATTCAAGAATGGAATAAAATTTAAAGCCAAGTTACCTGGTTTCATGCTCCCTTTAATCAAATTGATTTAAAATGATGAGAATCTGAAAATAAATTCCATCAGTCAGTTCTTTAAATGTCATCACTGAATCAGCATTGCAGCCTTTCTTTGCTATCTTCTCTGCCAGGATAACTTGGTTTAAGGAAGTGACGTTATTGAAAGAAAAAGCTTTTGTTCCTCAGGTGAGAGGAGGAGATGGAGCGGGCAGCTGACACGCGCACACAGCCCAGGGCCCGGACTACAGCCCGGGGGCACAGCACTGCCCCATGCCTGCACTTCACATGACTTTGCCATTAACAGTGAAACGTTACACACACACATATATATAATGAATGTTCAAGGTTTCACTTTGCTTTATTTTCTGCAGTCTGAGTTTCTACTTCCTTTCCTAGTACAGGAAGTTTTGTCCCTAGCTGTCAATAGGTGTCAGAAACAGAAGGAGCTGGAGACAGAGCTGGGCAAGGTCTCTGCTGTGACCCGGCGGGCGTGCCAGCAAACGCGTGGGGCTCCTGCCGTGGGCACATGCAAAGGCGCTGGCCCCGCCGGCGCTCTGCCTGCTCCCAGGGATGCTCATGCGCAGACCAGCTCACGGGGTGATAAGAAGCAGAACTGACTCTTAAATTGCTCCTGGCTGAAAGGGATCATAGAAATGCAAGTTATTTGCATCACGTTCTAGTGAGACTATAATTTAAGGGCTTTTTTTGTGATGGAAACAAAATGGATAAGTGAAACCATTGATGCAAACTTAAACTGTTCCTTGTGAGAAAAAAGCAAAGGAGGAGAGTTTACTGTGAGCTGAAAGGGAAAGAATTGAAAGATGCCCATTCACATGCTTCCTCTGCCTGCTAATTTTAATTAAGACTCCTCCTTTGTAACTATGCCACACATCCACGTCTTTAAAAAAAAAAAAAAAAATTGTCACTAGGCAGATTTCTCTGAGTCTCCTGATTGAATCATCATTTTAATCTCTTCGCTGCCACCCCCATCTTCCAAGCAGCCACTACCAGCTGCATTATCTGACAACCAACATACTGAGAAATGCTACTGTGCTCCTCAGGGAATTTCAGTGATGCAAAACACTGTTTTGCTGTGTGACAAAATAGCTGAAACCTGCTACTGTTAAAAAAGCTGTGTTTTTGAGGCCTGGATGCACATTTTGTTTTCATCACGGCAAAAAAAAAAGTCTTCATGAACTTTTTTTCTGGAGGAAAAAATATCCCTTCTATCCTTTTTCTCCCCCTCCCAAAAAAGCAAAGACAACCTTGCAACCTTTGCAGAGCTTTATAAATACAGTGGCCTTTGCAAAGAAATACCAGCCAGCGACAAAATCTGCCGGCCAGGCTTGCATGTCTTTGCTTGGTGCCCTTGTGCTTGCTCTGGCCCTCCTTGTCCTCGCCTTGCTGGCTGACGTTTCGTGCGTATTTAGGGGCAAAGCTCAGTGCGTGGCGGGGTCCCGGCTGGCTGCTTTGCACTGCCCCACTCTGATCCTGCACAGGCCAAGCCAAGGTACTGACTAACAGTGGGTTGCTGCTCTCAGTTAGATACTGCTGTTTCCTCTTCTAGCAACACAAAAAGGAGAGGGGGGAAAGAAAAAAACTCCCTTCTCCATCTTATCTGCCTGCCACCTTTGCAAGCCACAGCGCCAGATCACCCAAGGCCTGCCTGCAGGGGCCTGCTGAGATGCTGTTTGGCAACAGACTGTGTCCTTGCACAAACGTTCGCAAAATAGCTAATTAAAAACATGTGCCTTGCCCCGCTTCCTTCCCTTGGCACATTGTCACTTTTATTCCTTCACTGTTTTATGAGCAAGAGTAAGCAGGTTAAGGAAGGAGCGGCTGAGGAGAAGATTCATCTGCAGAAAACGCCTGACCTGCTCGTGCCTTTGCTTTCTTCGGCAGCGCTAAGGGCGGCCGCCTCAGCCTGCCTGCCTGGGAAGGCAGAGCCAGGAGGAAGTCACGCAGGAAGGGGGTGAATGGGGAGAGGTGGGTCGTTCCAGGCAACTCGTAAACACAGCGAGAAAGGGAGGAAATGTGTTTAAGAGTTGTTTTTCTGTTGTCTTCAAGCCGCTTGGGTACGTGACGTGAGAACAAGCCGACTTTCCGTGAGCTGAGGGTTGTGAAGAAAACTGTCTTTCAATGAGCAAACTCTGTGGGCTCTGTTGAACTTAGCGCCGTCCTCTCCCAGCTTGCTTGGAAACGAGAAGGGACAACATAGGAGTACAGAGGCTGCGTTACTACACAAAGCACTTGCGATGTCAAGTAGGCAGCGTCCTTAATTACATCATAGATAATGGTGGTGTAATCAGGGAAACATGCATGGAATGGGAGTAGCTTTAATTCAGGAAAAATAACCAGCTTGTGTAATGGGGAAAACAGCAAATGCAGGACAGCAAGTGGCGGTTGCAAAACGGGTAGCAGAATTCCCAGCTTGGTCTGAGCTGATCAAGCAACAGGCACTGGATTTTTATCTAGTTGTTGCATATGACTAACGTATAAGCTCTGTGTATAAACAAAAACTGCAGAATAAGTCCATCGAATGTGACTTCATTTCTGTGTAAACTTGGGAATAATTGATGTGGAACTTCAAGTATAATGGGAATTTTCTTGAGCCCTACTTAAATGGAGACATTTCTCTGTAAGCACAGTGGGCAGTCTGCAAGCAGAAAGGAGCTGACTGCTCGGGAAGACCTTCATTCCTAGAGCTGGAGAGAAACAGCTTTGCTGTGCTGGAAAAAGCTGCATGTGCATCCACGTGCTTTGGAGGCACTCTCATCTCTGGGTCGGAGCCAGTTACCAGATAGGAACATGCTGAGGAAGCAGCCCTCGAATCCACATGTAGCCAGGCTATTAATCAGGTGGCCGCAGCATGGCAGAGGCTGAGAGGAAGGAGCGCGTCCCTCTTGCAGGACAGAAAGGGGCTTTGGAGCCGCCTGGGGATCCCCCTGCGGGTTCCAGGTGGATGTGCCTCTTCTCAGCAGCTGCAGCCAGCGCTGAGGACCAGACTTAAACCAAAGGTGGGCCAAGATGAGCAGTAGTTTTTTAACGCATACCGTGCAGATGGACATCTAGCAGGGGGTTGTGAAATCATGTTTGTAGTTATTGCAGAAGTACCTGCCTGCACCTCGAGACACCCATATGCCTCGGTAGGGACAATCCTTAGGACTTGCTCCTAGGTAAGACACCTTCCCTTACTTAGCACTGAATGTTTGACACAGAAAGACAAAACAGCTTCATCTGCTTCTTGTGCACAAAAAACAGTCCTGCTCCAAAATAGTTAACTATGTTTTTGCTCAGAGCAAGGGGAGGTTAGGGAGTGAGGGGAATGATCTCTGTGTGTTGTTTTTTTTTTGTTTTTTTTTTAATTCACATAAACTGTACAGAACACCTTTGGGATACACAGTGCTATATATAGAAATGCGAGTAATTGTACGAGTCAACGTGACCGGGTGTGCAAAGCAGAATATTCCCCAGTGCTTTCAGCCATGTAGGCTTTCCTTCCCTCCAGCCTCACACAGGTTGCTTTAAATCACTCGAGCATTATCTACAGTAATTTCTGTTGCCTTTTATGGTAGTTCTTTCTGTATGAATACTATGTACTCAGAGACTTCCTCAAAACTGCCCAGTTTATCTTGCAGTTCCTACTGAATAAATACTTTATTAGGATCTTTTAAAGCTGTAACTCTATCCCATGGAGTCAGTTATTCTGCAGCGAGCAGAAAAGATGATCTCTAGACGAGAGCTGAAGTGCTGTGACCGAAGAGTCAGTAGATGAATATACCAACAGGCTGATGACTCCCTTGGACCTGGCACGGCTCTGCTCTCATTCTGACTCGCTAACAGCCTTTCCAGGCAGGGCCACCACATGAGCAGTTTCCACGCTCTGAGGTTTAGGAGCACAAGGCTATGAAAAAGCATTGAGTTCTTCCATGCTTAAATGCAAATTCTGATGGGAATGGTAACCATTCCTGGCTTTTCAAGCAGGTAATTTTGGGATCAGCAGAACTAATGAAGCCCATGAGCACTGATGGGCTTGCTGTTCCTGGGTGACTGCAAGAGCCAAGAGGAGCTTTTCCCATGGTTGGAACACATATAAGGGCTCTCTTCCATGAGGATTCCCTGGTGTTTAATGCCACAGGAGGTTATCCAACTAGGTCTTTTCTCACTCAGGACTTTTACACAATTTTTCTCTCCTTACCCATCTTCCCTATAGCAGCAAGCTTGCCTATAGCAGCAAGCTATCAAGCATTGCTGAAACCAGACAGTTGACTCAAACTCTTTTTGAGGGGATTGCGAGGGATGGACAGGCACACTTGCGCAGTATGATCATGTATTACCCATGTTTTTCTAGCTACGGGAGGGATGCATGGAGGTAGTTGCTAGTGTTAGTGAGCAGAGTGGTCACTGGCATAAATAGGGTAAGAGGAGCTCCTCTGGAGGCAACTGGAAGAGTTTTATGCAAGACAGCCCATGTTTGGGTTTGCGAAGGCAGGAGAGAAGGTAAGAAGCACAAACCTTTGCGAGCAAGAGACTTGCTATAATTTGTTACTTCGAGTTTGGTATTTTGGATGCAAAGTTTTTTTGTTTTGTATGGAGAGAAACTTAGCAACTCCTGATTTGAGGAAACCAATTCAGAAGCGTTTGACCATACAGTCCGAGCAGTGTTTTGGAAAGGGACAGTACCAAGAGGTGCTACAGTTCAGCGAAACTGTTGTGCTACTGCCTGTTAAGTCGCACGAACACAGGGTAAGGAATTTGTGCCAGTCTTCAAGTTCTCCCTGAGAACTACTGCACACCTGTTAAAATGAAAGGTTGAAGTTCTCAGAGCCAAAAGGAAAAGGAAGTCAGGAGTATGGTAAGAGTAAGTCCCTTCCTTGTGTTTAAATTAGGTTCCTCTGCAAACTGTTGGAGGTGGCTGCAAAGGATGGTAATGAAAACTGAAGAGAGAAGCTTGAAGGATGTGAAGGGAAACAGTGTAGTGACACAAGCAGAAAATGCGTAGGTGCTTTGGGAGCAAGCAAACTGCAGGGAATTCATCTGGGTATGTGCCATACAACCCCAGATACAAAGGCAGAGCTTGATCAGATTAGAGAAATGAGGTGCCTGGCCTTCTTTGGGCATGGGGAAAAAAGTGACAAGATAAAAGGAAGGATCTTAAAGAAGGGCGAGAACGGATGAATGGGAGTGTGAAATGGGGTAGTTTAGATGTGAAAGATAGAGGTTATGGATATAGTGGAGAAAAAAGGCCATGAAGGCAAGTTTTTGAAATAAAGCAGAGATGCTTTTCAGCTTGTAGGAAGCGAGCAGAGCAAGCAAGAGGTGAAAAAAAGTTTATATAGCCAAGAAAGGAGACTTTAAAGAAATAGACTCCATTTCCTTCCTTTTATAGCCAAGCTACTATGAAAATTGTGAGGTTTGGCTTTCTAAGAATGACGATTGCTGCTCTTACCTACTTCTAAGGCTAGTGTGATGTGACCAAATAATATAGTGATGAGTATGGTGATATAAATGTCTCTAATGATTGCACGGGCAAAAAAACGCTCAACCCAAGAGAACGAGTTAGGACGAATTTGCACACTTAGCTCGTTTAGAAGAGGCGGTATGAATTCCCATTCAAAACGATGAAGTGGCTTATACGATATCTTGCCGTGACCCATGGAACTGAATCTGTGTCATGGAGTAAGGTCACTACACTGTCAGCTGGGTGACAAGCCGCGTTTGAGCGTTGACTCGGGATTACAGGCCATGGGCCGCGGGCCAGGGGATGTCGAGCGTGTCACAGAGGTGACGCGTTTACTCGCGGCGGAAGGGTTCCAGCCGATCGGCACGCGGCCACGCCATCCCCGTGCCAATTCATGGAAAGGCACCCGTGCTGCCTCCAAAGGGAGTGACTGGACTTGTCTGGCTGTCCAGATGGATGTGGCACTGTGCCGGTAGCAGTCACAAGCAGGAGTGAGAGGAAGGAGAGAGACTATTTGATAGCCGTTGGCCCTTCGTATCCGGCTCTCTAAGGAGAGTGAACGCTTACACCAGCCGGCCTGTTTGCTTTGGCCAATGCGTCCTGATGCTTTTGCAAGAAATGAGGGAGACAACAGGGCAGACGTTGAGCTGCTGTAGCTGAGGGTAGTTCCAATGATTTCACTACGGCCATCCCGATTTGCTTGTGTTGAGTTTTGGCTCAAGGTTGCACAGTTGCACTAGCACGATGAGACTGTTTTGCTGGAGCATCTCAAACAATACCATGGCAGATATTCCTCACATAACATAACAACGGACATGAGTCTGTCCCCTTGCTTGTAACTACTAAGACATTTTGATGCCGAGCCTGTTTTGGGTTTTGGCGTTGGCTAGAGCAGCCAGCAGCCTCCCGGCTGCGGCTCAATCCTTTAAACAATGTCATGACAACTGTGCCGTGCGGGGCCTGCCGGGTTCACGCAAGGACAGAGTGGTGCACACGTCAACAGTGGAGCTGCAAATGAGGTAATGTGTTATCAGCAGGCAGGTCAGGGCTCTATATATCAACTCCTGGAGCAGTGAGTGACTAAAAATAACTTTCTATTACAAGTACCCATTTCCCGAAGAAGGAAATGCCCTTGCTTAACACCTTCCACCCCAAACAAACCAGGAATGACTTACCACAATTCCTGTATCCTCTGATATCCTAGTGGTCTAGCTGGATACCTAGTTGAAGTGCTCTGCTTTCACCTCCCCAAGCAGAAATCGGGAGTAATATAAAGACCTGAGCAAGCCCAGCCACACCCCCATCACCTGACTGGGAGCACGGGTAATATTACGTTATCTGCCAGTCACTCTCCGCTCAGGAATGTGAATGTGTGGAGCAGGCATGGGACTCGATTACCTCGCGCGTACTTGGAGGTGCACATCGTCAGGGGAAGATCTAGCCTGTCGAATAAACTCACACATTAACTGCCGGCTATACTGAGCTGAACTGTGAATAGGGAAGACTGGTTTCTGTTATTAAGCCAGACTTGCACACAGAAGCAAGAGATATCCCAAGGAAATGGTGTTTTTCCTGTGTGAAGTGTTCTAGTGTGTAGAAAATTTCACCTTTCTTTGTAGCTTACAGTGTGCCTCGAGAAGTTTATTTTAGCTAATGTGTGATGAATGTTTTTGGCCTTGCTGTATCCGAAGGGGTCCACAGTACAACACGTAGGACGTAGGTGAAGGGTATGAGTCTGTTTTCTTGTTGTATTAATGCAATTAGCATTCTCTTGAAGGTTCTCTTCAAGGAAAAAGCAAGATCTTTTAAAAAGGCATTTTCTAATAGATGTATATAAAACAAGCTTTCGTGAAGCTTATATGCACGCTGTATATTCTAGTGACCAAAACCACTGGTATTAACATAAACAATGAGCTTGAAGTGGCCAAAATAATGGATTAGCATTATAGTTGACTGTGTTTTTTTTTTTTTTTATTTGCCTGACTACAGCCGGTGTACTGAATATAAAAAGGACAATTAAGCAGCACTGCTGAGCATGTCTCCTCTTCCCATGTTGCACACCCTGGCAACAAATCAATTTTGTCTTTTGCTGTGAGACTCTCTGCCTGCTCAGAATTACACTCCCAGAATCCTCTACAGCAGCATTTTTTTCCTCTCTCAAATTCATCCTGCCAGTTGCCACTTTAGTAAACAGCACATAGCAAGCAATAACTGTATTTTTTCCATTCCCTCTAAAGGTTAAATATAGGTGAACGTTTTATTCTTTATAACAAGTAATTGACATGCACGGGCCAACTTTCTGTTCAGAACATAATTTGTATTCGAGAGATCTGTGTGTATTCTTGTTCATATTTCTTCTTCCCTGAAGGGATCTGGAAGGGGGAGGAGAGGAGAAGCTTTTAAAGCTTGGCTCGTGAAAGTTAGAGAGAAAGACCTAGGCTTTCAGCTCTATCAGATAAATGGTAATATAACGGCACAATGTACAGTACAGTGGCACGTACCGATAGGAAAAGAACAGAGTAAACAGGAGGAAAAGGGGGATGAAGGGAAGTCAGCAAGCAGAGAAAAGAGCATATGCAGTGGCCAAGAGACTTCACTGCTGAAGTGTAAATCATCAGAAACTTTGATGCCTGAGTTTGGTGGGCTCTTGCCCCTTGTTACAGACACAGCTCAAGTGGAATTTTAAGAACAGGAATGTTCTGACTTCTGTTCTTCATGTCTTAGGCAGCATTTGCTTAATCAAACTTAATGATCTGATCCTAAGATCACTGAAATCAGATTTACTTCAT
Organism: Nothocercus julius; assembly: GCA_013398735.1. NCBI lineage: Eukaryota > Metazoa > Chordata > Aves > Tinamiformes > Tinamidae > Nothocercus > Nothocercus julius. The sequence continues at coordinate 1,827,471 of VZSV01000153.1, forward strand.
TCACCTTACTGATTTCAGGGTTAAGTTCTAAAAAGCACCGTGGGTGTGTATGCACACGCACATGTGTGTGTCTGTGCACATCCTTGGGGAGGGGGTTAAGGAGAGTGCTGTTCCCTTTTATAAAATCAAGAGTCTTCTCATGGGGTTTCCTGTGAGGAGGTCTTTCCAGAATCTGCATATAAAATGTGTCCACACGTGTGCAATGCCTGTAATTTAGCAGGTAACTTGGCGGTGGCAGTCTCCTTGGTCAGGTTGGTAGGTGTGTTGGGGACAGCTGCGCAGTCTTTACAATGCCATAATCTGTCAGCTGCTACTTTGAGTCTTTAGTTTTATCTGACAAGGGTAACCTTTTATTTTGTAGTAAGGATCTTTAACTCCCTTGCATATATTTTTTTTTTCCAGATGAAAAAAACTTAAGAATTGCTTGAGCAAATAAGTATTACAAAGTTAATGTGAAATCACCTTTAAAGTCTTGATAGTCACACTTTTACTTACAAGGGTAGGTTCTGCCTATGAGAAGTAAAATAATTAGCTTGTAACACTGAAGTATGCGGTGTTACAAGAGTAGTATATTTTTAATCAAGAGAATATAATTTTCCAGACAGAACTGACACAGGATTATACATTGGTTACATAATAATTGTGGCAATTCCGTGAGACTTAGCTAGTGCATAGTCCAGTCCTCCTGATCTTTTATCATGGTATCCTCTTATAGCCTGTTATTTTCAGGCTCTATTCATGCTTATGCCCACTCTACTCACTAATAAGAATTTTAGATACGTGGATGTTCTTTGTTTCTAGTAAAAAAAAATATACTCTAAAAATTCTGTACTAAGCAACAACAGCTTACCCAGACACAACCACGTATATCATACAACGAAAGCCTGAAAGAGCATCACGAGGTTATACTTTCCACTCATACTTTATTTCAAACAGGTGTGCAAAGGGAACATATCAGAGAGATTTAAATAGAAGGCTAAGCAGACTGTAAATTTCCATCTATGCTTGGTCTAATTAAAGCTGTGAACATACTTGCAGCCTGAGAATTTTGTTTAGAGTAATCCCCTTATCAAAATTGTCATATGCCAGGAAATGTTAGAAGCAGAGTTTCTTATTCCCCACATTCTTGAGCTACTGTCTGCCATTTAAATATCAACATTTCTCAACAACTTTCAGTTTAACCCACAAAGGTTTTCCACAGTAACTGCTGGCTGAGTTATGAGCCCCTTACTCATACTGGTGATTAGTTAATTCCACAAATAGCTCCGCTGACTGCAGTGGGATCACATTTAATTATGACTTCATCAACAGAAAAGAGTTTCAGCCCTTTTGGACTAATGCAGACAGTGCTGTGAGATAATGAGAGCCCCAGTGCTCCCCAAGGTTCTGATCCTGGGCTTACTCGGCTGCCTCTGCTCGTGTGAATGATAAACCGTTGCACAACAGGCCAGGGGCAGTGCGTTACTGCTGCAAACCCTGCTAAACCCGCTTTATTTCCTGCAAAGAGGTCTTTGGCTCTTCTGCCTGTTGCATTCTACCACAAATCCAATATTTTAAGCTCTGGGAGGCCGGGATTTTCTCAACTTTGCATCTTCTCACACAGCGGGGTCTTGAGTTTTGCATCTCTAACCAGTACTTGCAATTACAAATAATTAACAGATTATCCAGAAGAAAAAAATAACCATTCATGTGCTATTTGTATACTACAGCAATATCTTTGGGCCTCAGCTAAGAAAGGGGCCTCCTCCTATTAGACACTGCAGGGATGTATAATGTGCTTTTGATTCTCCTTGCTGTTATCTGTTCCTTCCCAAAGGGCTATATTGTGAGTTTCTTGCACTGAGGCAGTTAAAATCACAGATGATTTTACTGCAGTCAGTGCAACTATTTGTGAGATTAGCTGCAAGCACTCATGTACACGTCTATAGGTAATAGCAAGAAGGGAAGAAAAATAAAATAAAGCTTTCCGGGGCAGGGACAGCAATCTGAACAGAGCAGCCTCGAGGGTGATGCCTGCATGCTCGAGGACAACCCTGGCCCACCCAAGGCCCCAGAGCAGCTCCAGGGTAGAGCTGCACCTAGACCCTGGTCTACCCATCGCCCTGTGCTCCTTGTGTTGATGTCCAAGGGACTGATTCCTCCTGGGGAGCTCCAGCCTGCATGTTACAAAGCTTTCTTTTTTGAGAATCACTATGTAATGACCTAAAATAGCCTGCCCCATCCATCTTGAGTGCAGCTGGGCAGAGTTCCTTCGTACTATCTGTCATGCCTAAAAATATTCTGTTATGAAAATAGAGACAGAGATACTATGTCTGTTTTGGTATGTACTGTGCCTGTATGCTTAGTGTATATGTAAGTGCATGTGGGTTAAATCTCAGGGTAAGCTTCTTACTTCATGGAACATGAAAGTTGTATTGAAGAATTATCTAAAACTGAACTGAATAAGGGCTTGATGGGTCTTTCAGTGTGTTAGCTTTCCTGCTACACTACACATGGATCTGGAACAAAGCAGATAATGTAGGAGGCAGGGCAGGGAATACCTGTTGAAGTTCCTCTGTGAAGCTGTGGGCAGTGCTGTTCACAGTAACACTTTGCACAAGCCGAGGGAGAGAAAAATCCAAGCAGGAATGGGGCAGTCCAAGACTCGCCAGTGTGGTGGAGCACAGTACGAGAATGTTTCCAAGGAAAGGAACCAGAGGGCAGTGCAAAGCAGGGGAGATATACTTTGGTGGCCTCCCGAGGATGCTCATGGTGAGAAGCATAGTGACAAAGCAGAAAGGTGGGAGGTATTTTAAGTCATGTGTGGTTTTGTCCTCTGAAAGTTTTATATGTCATAGAAAAAGCCCGTAGAGGAATCAGATGTAACCATACAGAAACAGGAACCAATGAAACAAGTTAAACTGGAGGGTAGAGGAAAACCCGAAAAACTGAGCACCTCTCACAACTTTTTTTTTTTTTTTTTTCCAAGTGACTGTGTATTCAGTTCCGTAAGAAAGGCCAGCACGCAACTGGATGTGCCCAACTTAGGTGAAGCTCCAGAATGTGTTTTAAAGTTGGAAGGGAAGAGAAACACCCAGGCACAAGCAGCTGCTGAGTTCAGGAGAAGTGAAAGAAACTGGCAGGCTGCAGCAAAGGGAATGGCCAAGCTCCCTCAGAGGCTAGTCCAGGTCAGCACTTACTGCTTGCTAAGTTGCAAGGTGCGAGTTCCAACAAGATACCCAGTTTTTATGAAAGGATGGGTATTTCTTGCAAGTGCTGTTTTTTCACTAGATGAATGTACTCCCATGGCATATCAACTTCCATAGTTGCTTTAAAACTTTCGTTATTTTTGTTGTTTCTATGATTGGATGCTAGTGAACTAGGTGTGTATCCTCTGTGCCTGCTGAAAGCCACTTCTGAATTCCGTGGAGGGAGACACGTGCAGATGAGGCAGCATTTTCCTGTCCAGTTCTGCACAAGAGAATCTCTAATCCTTCCAGAAAGGCCTGCCATTTCCCCCAAAATACCCCAATTTAATGCAAGTTTATATATAATTTTTAAAAATGTAAAGTATTTCTAAAGTCTCTTATAGTTTATAAAATTATTTGCCACATGCAGAAGAATTTGGGCACTTTCTGGTTAAAAGAATTTTGGCAAAATAATGAAAACTAGAAGCAAAATCCCTATAAAATAGCAAAATCCCTGAAAGTACAGAGCATGTCCTTCCCCACTTACTAAACTGCAATAAATCTGTTGATAGGCAATGTTATATACTCAAGGATGAAGTAAACAAGAAGCATGAGGATTGCAAAGTAAATATTTGGATGTATTAGCCAACAATTTGTGGGTGTTTTGTGCTTTTAAATTTGTTTGTATTAATGTCTGAGTCCAACTCACCTTCCAGAAAGATAACTGAGATGATCTGTCTCCTGCCCACAGTTGTCTCCCCCATCAATATTTTTCCTTATCTCTCTTCTCATGTTTCATGTTGTTTGAAGCAGCTCTTTAGCGAGCCACAAAAATGTTAGCTATCCAGCTAGGTTTAAGTGGACCCCAGCTCAAGTAAATACTGCACTGCCTTTCTTTTCTATTCCTTGGTTAGTCCTCTTTGCGCCTGCTACATGTACATCAAGAGCCTTTAAAATGTTTAGTGAGCAGACCATGCATTACAGAAACTATTGCTTTCACAGTGCTGTGTTTCTATAGTAACCATCTTATTAAAGCACTGCAGCCATCTGCTTTAAATATTAACTTCACAAGACCATCAGGACTAGCTTAAAACAATATCACATGTTCATTAAATATTAAAACTAGAAACAAAAGGGGAGAACTACAGGAGAGAGCTTTTTTCCTGTTCCTTTAATTTAATCTTAAAAAAAAAAAAAAAAAAAAAAGGCAGTATCAGTGTTCGTTGTTTTTAGGTAACTAGTAACCAAGTAATTCATTCCACTGCTTTAGAAATAACTTTATTATGGTTTAAGTGACCATGCTATCTTCTTGTGGAATAAAATACAACTTTCTGGCTATTGCAGAAACGAATGAATGAAGAAAATGGCTTCCTTGCGTAGATGGCCACGTTGCGCACGCTCATCCTAGTAACAGGCGTTCTATACCCTGCTTTCAGAGCAGTACTCTCATACATACTGGAGCAGTCTCTTTTGAGGAAGGGAGTCACAAGGAGACAGCTGTCAGCTGCTGAGAAGTGCCACGCTGCAGTAATCACCTGTTTTAGCACAGTCTGCTAAAGGGTGGATGCCTCAGAGAAAGGTATAAATACTGGGCAATATGTGCAGGCAACCTCCAGCACAGAGCCAAAAGTGTGAGACTCAGTCCCCCTTCCCCCCACCCCGCTAGATTTTATCCCAATGAACCAGAGTGTAATTCATAGAAATGGCTGCTATTTAAAAAGAACCTGCATCAGCAATACCTTGTGACAGCAAGGTCCTTGGACTGAGTGCACCAGATTGCATTTGTTTCCTTTTAGCAATTTGAAATATGTTGGCTTTTACTTCAGCAAATGCTCTCTTTCTCCAGACTCTACTATAGAGCTGAGTAAGGGCAAATTCCTGAGAGCCCTTCACTGCTTCTAATGCCTGCTATCTGGCTCACCCTTCCTTCTTTTTCCCTGCTGTGCTTTACTTGCAGTTCCCCAGCTCTGTGCGAGCTTCTGTGACCCACAACAGGTTAGTGCATCCAAAGCAGTAATACTGGGCACCATTTATAACTTGCCTGCTTCATCTTAAAACTGGAACAAAAAGAGGAGAATTCAAATCTTCCCATGGCAAAACCACAGACCTCAGGCTCCTGAGCTATAGAAAAGTCTTTTCTAGTGCTTCGGGTTCTCTGAAACAGTAGCATTTAATGAAACAGAGCATGATTCAATGATTATTGTATTCATTTACTTCAGTTCCACATCTGTTTTCCCCACTTCTTACTGGTGCCTCATAAAGTGCATAAACTACTTGTGATGTTGCCTAGATGCCTTTCCAAGAGAGGGGACTCTCTATGAGGAATGGCAGACAGCAGTGCCCCCAGTAATGAAGACTGAGCCCTTCTCCAAGACATTTACAGGCTAGTGGATCACCAGACCCTCACACTAATGCGTGATTACTTATTTTAAGATTCAGCCAGCATTCATTTCCTCCTGCTAGATGACACCGACTTCTCTCTTTTCAGGCAGTAACTTTTTTTTTTTTAATGCAGTTCTTCTGGGGCTCCTTGTATTAATAACCCAAAGGCAGTGTCTCAGCAAGGCAGGAACCAGCACAACTGCCTAGGTGGCTGTTCTGCAGAAATGACTCAGGGAGTGACCGTGGCTATGGAGCTGAACGGACGATGTCAAGGCTTTTAAGAAAAAAGGCAGGTTTTGCACAGGCTATATTCCTGCTTGCGTGGCTTTGTCAGGCACTGTTATCTTGCCTTGCTACTCAGCCTTAGTAGGGCCTCAGCTGGAATGCTGTATCTGTCCAGAGAACACTTGGAAGAAAACTAGACCAGAGGTCTTTCAGAACAAATTATCCAAATATTTGTCAAGATTGACAGAGTTATGACTGATCTGGTTTGGGAAAGAAGCGAGATTCAATCCAGGCCTGTTTCATACAGCTTTTATGAACACCTTGTCTATCTTTCTCACTGTGACCCACTCATACAGAGAGGCTCCATTTAGTGTGCCCTGTGAGAGCCCCTCTGGATTAGGTCTCAGGCCTAGAAGATGATGACCACTGTTCCCCCCAAAGTTAAAAGAACCCCTATGTCCCATGACGAAACTTTGCACAAGAGCATGACATGCTTTTATTTGGAGTTTTGTAATCTTGGCTATGCTTGAGATACCCATTTCCTCCACATCTGTGGATCTGTTGAGGAAAAACAATTAGAAGAAGATCTGCTAGGGTAGTGGAATGGGAGTGGAATAAGATAAGCCCTGATTTTGCTGCTTCTGCTATATTTCTGCTGAATTCATACATCAGGGTTTCTACTGTTTGCGTGTTACATATTAAAGACCTCTTTTAAAATTTCACTTATGTATAATTTGCCTTCCAGAAGTGGGTCTTCCATTATAGTTTGAAGCTTTGGAGGTTGGCCATAGCCAAAGGCAAGCTTGAGGGCAAGGCAGAGTAGTGCTGTAGTCCTGAAAGACTTGGGAGAGACCTAAGCACCTAGCTATTTTAATCCTGGGAACATGAACAAGAACCACGGTTAAGATGGTTCAGCCAACTTTTTTTTTTTTTTTTTTTTTTTTTTTTTTTTTCCCTTAAACCTACTCCATAATGCAAGAGGTTGTCTCTTGACTAGTATTTTTTTCTGGGCATTTTTGCCAAATACATTCACCAGTATTGCAAAAATCTCATTGTTATTTTCATTGTTCCTGTTCTTGTTTTGTCACACATTGCTGTTCTTCTGACTCTTGAATTAACAGGATTTTTATTACTTTTTTCTTTAACAACGGGGTGATGGGAAGCATTTTGTGCTTGTGGTTTGTGCTGAGCAGATATTCTGCAGGCTTGTTGCGTGTTTGTGCCTTGCCTTTGAATGCTACGGGATGTTGCCAGAACACCTTAATGTAGTGTCCAGCAGGTGTTCTGGGGATGATTCCTCTGTGCACGAAGAGAATAAGCAGCTGACCTGCTAGGGAACCATGTTCTGCTGAGGAAGCCACGAGTAGGGCAGGCAGAGGAACAACATGGAGCCAGTCAGAGAGCACTTCTCCCTTGGCTTCACTCAGTGCTGTAGCCTCTGATAGTAGCAATTCAGATCCCATCCAAAATTCCCAGCTCCCACCTCATAAAGAGACATTGATGAAAAATCCCTGAGGCCAAAACCACACTCTGTCTTTCATGTCTCTTCCATCTTCCTGTGTTTTTGCTAGATTGACTTGTTTGTTTTTTTTTTCAGGTGGGGAGGAGGAGTTGGCAGAAAGTTGCAGCTTGGTCAGGAATCTCCCTTTCTCATGTATGCGAAGGTTATTTACTAAGCAAAGAAATAATTTTCCCCAAACTATGTATTGATATAATTATTGGTCAGAATTTTTTTTTCCCTTTTTTTTTTTTTTTTAAGTGTAAAAGAAATCTAAGCCTGATCTCTGGTAGCTGGGTAAAGCTCTTCACTGAGAATTGCACCCATGCATCTGAAGACATAATTAGACTCTAGGTGTGCCTTTTGCTGAACTTGTTAAACAAGATTTCCTTTACTTCTTTACCTAGAGGACAAACCCATGACAGAGTCTGTATTTATTCTCAGATATTCATCTAAACTGACACAATGGCGGCATTCACCCGGTAGCTACAGTGCTAATCTTGCACTGTTCCCTTCCATCCTGCCCCCACCTAAAAGCACTGCATAAATAATCTTTAGCATAAGCAGTATTACTCTCATATGATTTTCTTTATGGGGCAACTGAAACCAGCTCTTCCTATGTAAGGAAATGTCAGTAGTGGTAATAAAGGAAGATTCTCTGAGTGAAAAATGGAGAAATACCTGTGTATCTGCGTAGTCTTCCACTGGTAAGTTAAATGTAGCAGTAAAGCCTGCAGACATCTTGAACACTAACAGACTGGCCCGTATAAACTGTGATACCTTCTGATACAAATACATGTGTGTGTGTGTGTGTATGTGTGTATGTGTGTATGTAAGTATGTCACTTCAGGGCTTCTGAAGGAAGGCTACCAAAAATTTAGTATGAGGTATCCAGTGAAAAGACTTTTCATATTTAGAGAAGTTTTTATACTAGACTCTGGTTGTCTGTTCTCCAAGTCTGTTTACACTTGCACAGATTCACAGTAAAGTGGATTTTCTTTCCTTGGTATGAGAAATACCCACAAAGAGCTCTTAAAAGAGGAGCATAGTAGTGACCTATTTTCAGTATTTCCATTCTTATTTCTCAGTCAATTATATACAGTGTAATGAACATTCAGCAGTGGAAAGATACCCATAATCAATACAAAGTCATTTGCTCACATGCTGAATGCAGCACTAAAAATTAGCTAGGAGGGGGAGAAAAAACAACAGAGTTGGGTCAGGGTCCAAGCTGTGCTTCCCCTGCTCTCATTAGAGCTATGGGACCACGTGAAAGGCGTTAGAGACCAGGCTAAGTACAAGCTAGGGAACAGCTTTTTTGATTGTTAAAATACTGGTAATGGAGGTCTGCAGTAGTTTTGATGATCCTAATACAGAGCTGCTGTGAACATGTATGGAAAAGGTGAAGACCAGGGCCCAGCTGTGTGTTGGTGGAAGTTTCATTCTGTAACGGCGTGGAGGTTTAGTGGCCTAGAGGCATGGAGAAGCTTCCATTGTGCCTTTCCTAAGGGCTGTGTCATTGTGGTGTTTATGGAGTTGTGTCACAGTAACTAGTATCAAATAGAACTACTTTTTTTTTTTTTTTTTTCTACTATCTCATCTACCTCAGAAAGGTCAATATTTCTATTTAGGGGCTGAAAAATGCTTTATAACTTACTAGGCTCTCACAAAGCTGGGATTAAATTGCTCAATTCCAGAAGTCAAAACTGGAAGCAATTTATTAAAAAGCATGGGCTATTTTTAGTAGCTTAGCAGCATTTTCAAGAAAGTTTGGTTTATACCTAGCCTGTCTTCCTCTACATATATGTATTTCTGACAACACGTACAGAAGGCTAGAATTTATCAGAAAGTGATCGCCTGACGATATGCTTCCATTTTAGAATGAATGCTAGTTTCTAGGAAGGAAACTGGTTTAGCATAATGTAGAGGGCGATGCAAACTTCTTGTCTTTAAGGACTCAAGGGTAAAGCAGGGGCAAATATTTTCTTTTTGATAGACATCTAGTGTTTCCAAACCATGACTTATACATTGACATACAGTGAGCACATTTGATAGTTAAGTGTAAAGCCTGGTTTGCACAGAGATGTTTTCAGCTATGCATTTTTTTGCATAAGACATATGCCAAACAATATGGTATTCATATTTTGTAAACCACCTTTTTCGTAAATGGTTGGTCACCACCTGACTACAATGTATTCATGAGTGCCCGAACGCAAGCATCAATCAAGGAATAATAAAAAAAAAAACCCTGTCACTGGGAACCACAAGATCACAGAGTGCTCTTTTATTTTAGCCAAAATAAGTAAGCGTTGTAGTTCTTCATGACTGAAAATTATATGTACTTTCTGAGTCAATCCAATGAAGAAACAAAGTTACGGTACCAAAAAACACAGTCACTTCTATCCCCGAGTTGCTGAATCACTTACTCACTCCCGCTAGTTTAATAGTTGCTATTCTTAGTTTACGGCGGAAAATTCTCTTGTGGCAGCAATGATATTTTAGAATGGTTTAGAAGCAAAATCATGTGCCCGAATCTGACGTACTCTTGGAGTTTTGTGTGTTTTGTACGAGTGTCTCATTATTCACTCTCATGGCTGGCGATCCGGTCATCGTAGCACGCGAGATGTGGCATTTGCCGGCTCTTTCATAACTGCCCGTAAGAGGTCTGGGGTCATGTTTGTAAACACTGCAGCCATGCGCGCGCCAGCACGTGGCGAGACATCAAAATGACCTAGAGCGCCTAGCCGAGAGGTAAACCTTGGCGCCAGTATCGATGTCGCGAAGTCAACGAGCGCCAACTCTCCCGTCAGTGCGCTCGCCTCAGAGCCGTGAGAAACGCGCCGCACGTTGCGCCAAGGGCAGATGGGAACCCTGTCCTGGCACACACGCGGCACCCGCAGGCGCACGGTAACGCCGACCGTGGCCAGGCAGGTTCCTGGCCTCAGCTGTAAGCAAATGGCATTGTTGGATTGTCCTCATGAAAAACAAAGCTCCTTTCTGCCCTAAGTCTGTGAAATCGGAGCCAGTGTGGTCTTACCACACAATGCAAAACTAGGTCTATTAGAAAAAGAATTGTATAATGGCACATTGCCAAAGTTTCCAAAATGACTTCAAAGACAGATAACACAGACATCATGTCTGTAATAACTTTTTGCTGGCTTGGGGCTTATGAAATTAAGACCACGTTTCAGGCGTTAGAGGAAGTAGCCCCTAAATTATTTCTGTTTATCAGTAGAGATTGCACGTAGCTAGATACGGCCAGTGCGAACAAAAGTCAAGTCTTTCATTTCCTCTCAAGGCAAAGTTAGCAGATAAAACCACCCAAAGCGTATGGAGAGTTTCATCTCACACGAGCCATAAGCTTCATGTGCTAAAAAAGAAATTAAAAAACAACGTGGGAGGAGGGAATAGACCAGGGTCTCTGTCCCTCCCTTCCTCCCTCCCCTAGTTATTCTGTTTCAAGTGCAGCTGCCAGTCTCGTTTGCTTTGACCTTTGCTGCGAGAGCTGAGAATAGGACAAAGAGTTAAAGTGTTACCAGTCCCTGCTGAGCTTGCACTTCTCGGGCACGCGAGCAAGCGGCAGAGGCGGTGGGAGAGGGTGCGCAAGCAGGAGGGGGTGCCCAGAGGGAGAGGAAAACAAAAGGAGTAGAATAAACAGTGCACACCCCAAAACAAAACAAGGGAGCCAGCACAGAAAAATGTCTGTCTTTGAAGAGCGTGGACTTTTCTGTTTGTTTCTCTCTGTGTAGTTATATCTTGTTATCTGAACTCAAGGTACAGTAGATATAGGAGTCCTTGAACTCTGAACTCTCGAGGAGAGTAGCAAAAAGTCAGTCGATACTGTTTTAGCTGAGTGCCTGAAAAGAAGCAGGCTTTGTCTGTCCCTGCCTCTGCACTGGGAGGCCAGCCTCTGCACTGGGAGGCCATTTAATACAGCAGCTGGTGGAGGTTCCTCCTCGCCATGCTCCTGCGGCCTGCTAAAGCCAAGCGGGACTGGAGCGGCTCTCCCGGTGGTCACGCAACGGATGCGGCTTCTCATACTGGCTGCTCCAAGCAGCTCGTGTTTGTGGAGGCTCCCCTCTTAAATCTGGATGAGGAGCGCTCCCCAGTTTGGTAACAGAAGACATGTCCACTCGTTTCCGCAGGGTTTCTGAAACACTGCCCTACTGTAAGTGTTACCCGGCTCCCTAAGAGCATCTCTGGAAAGCAGAAACATACCTTCCTGCCACTGTGTGCACGTCTAGCTAGCGCTCTCCAGCGCTGCTGCTCTACTGAGCAATAAAGTTTCTATTTTTGACTTGCCATCCGCGACCTCGTTCTAAACCCGTGGCCTGAACACTGCTCAAACCTGAAGTGAGCAAAACTGCCTGTGCTAACCAAATACGTCTGCCCCTCGCAGCCCCGGGTTTTGCCGTGACTGCTGCCAGTAGCCGTAAGTGCGGATCAAACCTGCGGCCTCAGACTCCGCCGCCACGGCTACTCTTGCGCTGTGGCACCTCTTGCCTGTTACGCAGCGCCCCAGGGAGGCCTGGGCCACTGTTTGTAAACAGTGCGGCCACGTGCACGCAAGCCACGTGCGGGCTACACTCCGGCTGCACCTCCACACGGCCCTGGAGAAGGGTGCGAGCTGGGGAAGTGGGAGGCAAGCCCCAACACTGACTCTCCCGCTCTTCCCCAAAGTGGTGCACAGCACTACTGCGTCTCTAAACGTGCTAGGGAAGAAAATCCATCTGTCCTTCATGGCCAGCTGCCTCTATCAGCATTCAGGGGAGCGCCGCCTGAACCAGATTACCCACTGGATTTTATTTCCGAACACATTTTGTTAGGATCGTGTCACAAGTCTGAACGAGCTGAGGTTCCTTGGGGAAGGCTCTCCGCTACCTGCACTCCATACTGGAGCAACCACGTTGAGCTGTGACTACTAGCAAAGGTGCTCCCAGGGGAAAACCACAGAGATGCAACACTAAGCACCACAGGAAAAAGAGAGAGAGATCTATTTTCGGTCTGTGATTCAGGACTAGGAGATAGCGGGTGACATGCTACGAGTGCTCCTTGGCTGCGTTACCAGCCCTGGTTAGTACCTTCCATCTCCAGCAGGGATCATTTCTGGCAGCAAATTAGGGTTTTTCTCTTTGAGTTCTGCTACCAAACAAGCGCAATGCCAGTGGGAGGGTTCATGAACTGTGGTGAACCTTAATTGATAAACCAGATCAAAATGGAAGTCACATGGTAGCTCTGAGCTGATGCACAGCCACAGTTTGCCGTCTGTGGGAAACATTGCCTGAATGGAGAGGAGGATCAAAGGTGTTAAAGGTTAATGGGAGTTACTGGAGTACCTACTTACTGAAATGACATTACACAACTGCAATTAACTGGTGAAACGTACTATTTTTAATTGTAATGAGCTCATTGTGAGATTTTGATCGTTTGTTTGGAGGTGCACAGAAGCATCTGCACTGCCAGTAAAACAGAGAGAGTTTCTTTTCCTTCACCCTTTCTCACTTGGTAGTGCGGGTTTCAACAGTGCTGCAGTCAAAGCTAGAGGCAAAACCAACCCTTCCTCTGAGAAGGAAAATGACATTTAAGGTTCAACTGACTGTGTCCTTTTGGATAAGCACTGCCAATTTAAAAATCTGAGGACTTGTCCAGCAAAAAGAGGGATGTATTGTCAATCAACAGAAAATGCTACTGAAAACCTGCTTCTGAGAAAAAGTGACATGCTACTTGTTTCTGGTTCTAGTTTCTGTTTCTTAAAATTGGTACTTCTGTTATCTTAGTAAGCAGAGAAAACTATCTGTAAACCTCCGAATGAGCAGGAAGGAGGGTATCATGGGTAAAGCCCTGGGGCTTAGGAGATATGGGTTCAGTTCCCAGCTATACCACAGCTTTCCTGTATGTCTTTTAGATTTTTTTTTTTTTTAAAGTACTGCAATGAATGGCTTGAGCAAGGTTTGTACAAGTTGTGTATGCTTTGGCTCTCAGTGGTTGCTTATTAATTTTATACCCTTTCTCTCACTCTTTGCATGCTTTGCCTGCTCATTAATATGAGCACCCTAGGGAAGAGACTCTGCAGCAAAGGTAGTTGGGAACTCCGGTTAACTAACGCACACAGCAAGTAGCAATAACAGCTTTGGTTATTTACTGCAAATATTTAGTTTTTGGAAGGGATCTATCTGCCTCCACTTTGCATTATAAACAAGCGCTACTAACACTCTGGCCCTTGTGCACAGCCAGACCAAATTTTTTTCTTTTTAAACTGTCTCCTTTGCTGAATTAAATAGCAAAATGAAACAGAAATGGCTTATGCTTGTACAGCCCCAAGCACAGTGGGATTCTGTTTCATGATTGGGATATGAGGTGCCTCCTAATGTAAGCCTGCAAAAATTAATTTCAGTCTATCCACTCTCCTTATATTTAGAAGCATCAGAGTTGCCATCCTGAATTGGACTCATGCTACAGCTTGTCCAACAACGTATCTCTAACCAGCAAGCAGCAGTTGCTGCAAGAAAAAAGCAGCAATTCACCAGGTGGTTAGACTCACCCTTTCAGGGGCACAGCTTTTTTCCAATCCATTAGGCAAAGTTTGCATATTTTGCAGGAAAAAAAAGTGTTAACTTGCAATTATTTTGTAAACTTTTTTTTTGGGTTTGCTTTTTAATTCAATATTAGATATCAGTCTCTATACCCCTGAATCTTTACCTGTTACTCTATACCTGACTGTTCACTTCCTCTTTTTTCCCCCCTCCTCCTGAAAAGACAAGAAATACTCTGCAAACTATTTTCTCGCTGCAGTTACTGCAAAGCATGGGGAAACGTGACTGGGTGCCTCAGTCCTGCAAGTCTGTTCATCTGGGCAGACTGTTACAGCTCTGTGAAGCCCACTGAAAATGAATAGGGCTTTGTGAAAATGGCAGAGGCTGCCACCAGTTTGCAGGGCCACAGATCAACCGACAGCACTGGGGCAAGAAAGCCAAGCTATCTGTACTGCAATTGACAACTGCACCACATAAACACAATGGAAAAATACGAATTTAAAAAAAGTATTTTCCCACCCAATCTCTTTCACTTCTCAGGCATTACTCATAGCAGTAAAAGAAAATATAAATCAGCACAATTCTTATTTTTCCTACTCCTTTCTTTCACCTACAAGACTTCTTTGCTGCGTAAGAGATTACATGGAAGCAGAAAAGCACAGGTCAAAATTTACTTAAAGAGAACAATTAATTGCTTCATGAAAAATATAGAGAGCTCTATAGAACTAACAGACTAGCAGTACTAACAAACTTTATACTTTTCTACTTTGAGCGTTTTTTTTTCCTGTTTATAAGTATTAAGAGTGTTCTTTCCTGTTTTGTCAATATTGTTATCTTTGCTCCTTGATTTGCGATCTGCATGCTCAGAAATTGACTGTGTGGAATGGAGACTCGTTAGCATAGATTTTCTGTCCTCAAAATGTCTGCTTGTCATGTGAGTTAAATAAGTGCCAAAGCCAACTTTTTTTCACTTGTTCAGCTCTCATGCTTTTGATTTTTACTGCTGCCATTTTAGTAATACTCCAGACATTTTGAGGCAGACAAATTTGAAAGGCAGATAGACAAGGAAGCAAGCAAAGGAGTATAACGGGAACAAAAAGTTTCCCATTTTAAAAGAAACAAACAGGTCTTGAACACAGGCACCTCCCAGTCCCCCAACTCCTAGGGAATGGTAAATTCCAGTGCATTTTAAACTTTCATATGTTCTCTTTCAAGGACAAATTGCATTCCTTTTATTAAAGGATACATGTACTTTAAGTTTCAAGGAAATATCTCGCTTCTGTGAACTTTGGTAACATTGGAGGAAGGGAGGCAACTCCTGCTTTACTGCAACAACTCATTTTCTTTATTTTACCATGAGCAGGACAGCAATGACACTTTCACACAAGAGGAAATATACAATCATTCATTTATCCTTTTTGCTTACAGAGGGACTGAAAGAGTTCTATGTCCTTTGGCAAATATAAAAATTGTATAACTTCAAAGTATGTGACTTCAAACGCAAGTGAAGTAGCAGTGAAAGAACAAACAGATTAAACAAAGATAAAAATGTAGTATCAGGAGCATGAAAATGGCAGCAAGTATGGCGTGAATAATTGCTGTCTCCCATGCTAAGGAGGGAACATGGGAAGTGATGAAAGGACACCATAGGCAGGGTAAAACTCTCATGCCAGCATCAGGCCCAGGTTTAACTAATCCCCTTTGATCTCTACAACAGCACCAAGGCAGGACAAGGACAGGAATATGTAGCCAGTGCAAACTCAGAAATGCCTTTTTCACATACTCTCTTTTCCATCTTCTTTATTCTTAATTGCCTCTCTCTGCTGCCCAGCTGCTGCAAGACTAATGGGCAGTGCAGAGCCCAAAGGTCAGAAGGGAAAAGGAAAGAAGGTGAGGAACTTGGTGAGAGGCAGGTTCTGCATAGGCCACAAACAGTGGTGTCTAGCAAAGGAGAGGACAGATCAGAAAGACCCCGCGGGAGTATAATAGTAGAGGGCAATCGTAATCAGCATTAATGCAACACCCAAATAACAGTAAAAGTAATACATGGAACATGGCATGTGCATTGGTCTTCATTCTGTGTTGTATGGTCACAACTTTGTTGTAACAATAGCAAATACTGTGACTCACTTAAGCAAAATCAGCCCATATGAATGAGAAGTGTCCCAACTGCCTCCTGTCTCAATGGAAGAAGACAGCGCTCTAGATTAACTTTTCAAAGCAAGCAGTATGCTTGCACACAAGCCCGAGTGTTTGCTGCAGAACCATATGAGAGAGGCTGAAAGACGCACCCAGGGCTGGGAAGTTGTGTTGCTGGGTGAGGAGCAGGGCCTCTAACAAGGCCCAGTGGTGCACATGGGGTAGGCTAAGAGCATGTCGCAGAGCAGAACCTGTTTGGCAGCTCTGATTGGGGCCACAGAGGAGAACATGACATAGGCTGTCAGTTGGCAGGCCTCTGAGCAACAAGTAGATGTATTTTCAACTGTACTTCCTGAAACGCTCTTGGCAAGACAAGCCAATAATTACCTTTTTTTTTTTTTTTTTTTTTTTTTTTTTTTTTTTTTTTTTTTTTTTTTGTCCTTTCTTTTTTTAAAACAGATTTTGTGGCATTATTTTTTCAGTTAGGTAAATACAGAAATCTCCAAAGAGCTTCTTATGGCTAATGGAGGTCTAAAATTTGCCTTGCAGTGGTATTAGCTTTCGTAACAGCAACGCCTCTCTGTGTCAACATGTCTCATTAAGTAATAATGACTTTCAGCTATTTGATTTTACTTATAAAGTTAGTAGGATTCATGATTTCTTCGCTGTCCTTTTAAGAGGGCATTGTGCTAGTATTCAAACAGGCAGTGAGTCATTCCCAGTTGAGCAAAAAAATACGCAACAGTTTACAGTGGGATTCTTGTATTGCAAAGTGCTGTTTTGTCATGAAAGCTTTTGGGGATTGAAATCCCTATGAATTTTCAAAAGAATGGGGGGGAGGCAAAAAAACACTTGAAACCTTTGCAACAGTTCCCTTAACCCTGTCTCAGGTTTAGCGTCAGCGTATTCCAGGCAAATGCGTCGCCTCTATCCAGATTGCGTTCGAGCAGGGGAAAAACAGAAGCTTTTGACAAAGGAACCAGTGATCTAGAATGCAATACAGATGCAGCACACGCAGCCAAAAACCAAGCTACAATATGTTTTTCTAAACTCTGACGATTCTGACGTTCCCCATTTCTTTTTCCCCAGCGAGGACCAGGGATGTTCCTAGAACTCAGTCGTCGCAGGCTGCGTCAGGGCAGCTGCTGAGGATGCTGGGACGCTGTTTGTAAACACTTAGCCACGTGCGTGCAACCGCATGGAGAGTCATCGTCCTGACCTAAACATCTACCCGCTTGGTAAGCTGGGGTATTATTCCAGTGGAGCCAAATCCTTTTCCAGCATGATTTGACTTAAAGCAGCTCATTCCAGGACATTTAGGAGACAAAGTTCAGGCTGCTTATGCATTATTAGACAGATCATTAAACAAAAATAGTTTTAGTCAGTGAAATGTAAATTTAAGGATAGCGCAGCCCATGTCGAGCAAAGAATGCAGAAGTTATTGTCCTCTTTCTACATCTGAAAAATTACTTTAAAGCTACAAGTTCCTTCTTACCCATCCATGAACTCATTGAAGGCAATACTCACATTCTACAAACCCGTGTGGAGTAAGTTTGAGGTTAGTAGTAATACTGTTGAACATGTGGAGGTATTTCAAGTTGTTTAAGTTGCATTATATTAATTAGAGAATTCCAAGGCTACCAAGCTGTTCCTGGGGAAAGCACTTCCAAGGGGTACTTCTTGGTTATCTAGTTATTCTTAGTTATCATGGCTATCTAACCTCTTGCCTGCTCACTTCTTTGCTACCATATGCAAGTGGAGCACAAACATTTTTTCCAAACACAACGTGCTTTTCATAAAATCAATTTCTCTTTTCTCATATAGAATTTCTTCTCACAATGAAAACAATGGTGCTCTCATCCAAGACTAGAGAGGGTCTTTCACTGGGTGATCTCAATAGCTATGGTCAGAAAGCTTTTCCAGTAAATGGGGGTGCAGGACATTAGTGTGTAAGTCTGTGGAAGCACCAACTTGCACCTCCTCACGGAAGTTTTACTTGTTGTTTTACTATTCAAACACATCTCTGCAGAAACACATCTTTTTTATACAAGGTACATTGAGAAACTGTCTAAAAAGAAGTGCTGTGTTTGGTTAGTATTAAGGTGCTGAGTTTTCCTTTCAGAATGAACCTGAGTCCAGGACAATTCCTCTGCACACCACAAAAAAAATTGTTGCATTTATTTATTTTTTTTTACAAGAGAAAAACAACACACTAAGAATTAGGTCAAACTGAAGCCTCAGTCCTGCAAACCTTCATCTGCAAGACTAATCCTACTGGGGGTTCTAACCTCCCCATGTAGGCACCTTGGAAATATTAGCTTTCTATAGTTCGCTACACAGTAACAACACTCCAGACTTGCAATCCTCACCTCCACAGAAAGCTTTATTTTTAAAGGAGAACCTGAATTTTGTTCAGGTTGCTAAGATGATTCAGCCTTCTGGAAGGTGTTTGACAGAGATAAACAAATCTCCTTTGGAAAGGTAAACAGCAAGTGCAATAACACCCAGATCTTCAAGGCTTTTAATTGTTAACGTGTTTTAAGCATAGTAAGTTTATTTAAATTGTTCCCAGTTTTCAAATCCTGAATTATGAACAACAAGTACGACTGTCTTTATGACCCCCTTATAAGGTAGGGCATTTTTTCCTTCATTTCGAGAACTGTGCAAGATATGTGGATGAAATTATCTAGTTGTTCCTCGTGTTTCTAAAGCCTTAGTTTTTCCACCTTCCTTCTGTTACCTGCCTCCTACATAATGCGAGATGCATTCCCAGTATTTTAATCCAAACAGCCTTTTTAGGTCAGTCAGTCTTCATCTCTCCTTGGGATTAGTCCAGCTGATGTTGGAAGTTTACAGTTTTATTCCTTGACCCTCCCT
>VZSV01000153.1:1882291-1915590 GCA_013398735.1 Nothocercus julius
CCGGCCGCCATGTTGGCCCCGGCGGCCGTTAACGGCCTCGCGGCGTGAAGCGGCGCGGCAGGTGCTGCCCCGCGCCGGCGGCTCCCCGGGGGTTAATAATTAAGCTAAAAAGCTCCCTTTTATTTTTAAGTGTTATTATTTTTTAATTGGCATGCGCGGCTCAGGCCTGTGAGCGTTGGCGCTGTGCACATAAATATTAAAGATCGTGGCAGCGAGGCTCCAGCAACAAGCCGCAGCCTGGCGGCCTCTGAGGAAAAAGCCCGAGCTCGGCTCTGCTGCTTCTCTTCCCAGTCGGAGCTGGATCCCACTGCTGTGCGCTGGTGTCAGAGCCATCTCCAGAGCCAATCCATATTCCCCCATGGGCTCCAGTGCATGCAGTGAGGCAGCCCGCGTCCCACTCAGCGTGGGGCACCCCAAACGTGTTCGAGGCTTGTCTGAAGAGGGCAGTTTCAAAGGGCTCTGCAGTCTGGGAAGCGAGGGCAGGTAGGTGTTTAGATAACTCCAGCTGGTAGAAACTCAGAAATCCAGCCTGCTTTTTGCACCCGCTTTCTAGGACCTGTTTTGGCTTGGCCCCTCCATGGTGTTAGCATCTTTAGCATGTTTTTGGGTGTTCCTGCACCTTTTGTTGGCTGATACCCTGAGTGGTTTGGGGTAGGGCAGTACCGCTGTCCCAGCTGGTGGGGAGAGGAAGAATCCTTAAAAACAGCAAACAAAAACCCTAGGCAGGACTTTCTGCAGTTCATGCCCCATAGGTCAGTTTTGCTTCTGAACTGGCATTTGCTTACCAGCTGATGCCCAGGTCCTGGGCTCTATGGGGCCTCACACAGCTCATCCCCTGGGGCCAAGTGCGTGGAAGAGGAGAGACACCAGGGATGGCTGTGTCCACCGACCCATCCTTCTGTTGGGGTCAGTATTAGCAGGTGCGCAATACCTGCCTGTGTATTCACACAGATAGTTACTCTTTCCTCTCCATGTGTGTGAACAAACATTATTCTTGCCAGGGGGTGAGGGTTTGAACATGTTCTGCCCCAAGTGGAAGTGTGAATCATTCAAGCTCAGTCTTAAGGGCTGGGACGGTCGTTTTAAACAGATGTAAATCTTGAATTAACTCCACTAAAGGGAGAGTTAGGTAGCACAAAGCCTTTGTGCATGCCTCAACAGACCCAATTAACTGTCAGAGAAATAAAAAATAATAAAGTAGCAGTGAATTAGCAGGACACCTTCGGCTCGGCCAGTAAGCAGAGTATCTTAAGAAGCATCTGGTCTGCTCCTTGCAAGTGCTGTGCTTGTCACTCGCTGAGCATGGCTGAGAAGGCAGCGAGGTCCCCTGAAGCCTTTGCCTGGTTCCACCAAGGGCTCCAATAGCTGCATGTTACATGGAAGTGAGTACAGGTTTTAATGATGTCTTGGAGGCAAAGCACCAGCAACCGGAGCCTTACACACGGAATTGCAATATTAGATACACTGCCAGACATGTTATAGATATGGATCGGCCATGTGGGGAACGGCCATTACATGTCTCCTCATGTGTGCCATAAGCTATTAAATCAAGATTAATGGACATATTCTTCTGCAGCTTTGCTCTCTCGGGGCAGATTTATATCCCCAGGTTGGTCCCATAAGCCCTGATACTATACATTACATTTCCTGCTGATTTTTAGTGCAGGAGTATAACATGTAAAGGTCTCTCTGAGCCCTTTACAACAGGTAGCAGTGCCCTTTTGAACTGTGCAACTCTGCTGCCAGGGTGTGGAAATGGGTGTCTTCCTGTCCCTTTGACATGCTCGCTACCCCCAGGAAGTACTGTGTATCAAGCTGGGCATCTCTAGTGTTTACATGAGCCCGAAACAAGCATGGAGAGAAACCCTTCTTCCATTCTCTGCTCCTTTTTGGTGTCCCAGCTGTCAGACTGGGGGTATGCCTGACGAGTGCCCCATTCTCAGGCAGTTCTGCATTTCTTCTTTTTTCTGGCCTTCTACAAAAGCCTAAATATCTCAGTTAAGTACTAGGTTTGCTTTTATTCTAACTTATGTGTTTAAATAACTGCTGTTTTTGTGTGATTTTCTTCTCCTGTAATGCTTGCTTGCTTCTCTGGTATCTTGTACTCACCTGGAAAAGAAGGCAAGAATGTATCTATTTATCTTTGTTGTTACACTGCTAAAGAACATCCGGCATTCTCCAACAGCAATTTTGCTTTCCCTTTTTTTTTTTTTTGTGTTTAGTCTTGGAACTTCGCTTGCACTCCCAGCCAAGTCATAGTTTAATGCCTTTTTAGCTCTAATCTTTTTGAATTTCATCATTTTTTTTTTTCCTCCTCTCCAACCTCTTCCTTTACTTTCTAGAATTCTTTCTTAATTTCTTTGTGTTCTTTCTGTGGCTGGCCGGAGGGCTGATTTGGCTTTGCTTTTGTGTCTTCCAGCTTCTCCATATTGACTGTCAGGCTCCTCTTCACAGCTTCACATTTTAGCTGTTCTCCTTTTATGCAAATGTTGCCCAGGCAAAGCTGCTGCTCTACTTTGAAAGGGCTTGCTGTCTCCTCTGATTTTGATTTTAGGGTGTTTGGTCTGCGTGTGCCTTGTGGCCTTCAGTCTGGAGCTGAGTATTACATGGGGTAGGTCACTGCAGTGTGATAGATTTCTTTTTTCTTTTGATTGTCCGTATTATTTACATCTCTTTACAAATGCTGAGCAAGCTGGGGATCATCCTCAGCATAGCCTATCTTCAGCAGTGTTGCTGCTCAGGAGTATGGGCTCCTACTCCTCTAACACATGTATAGGTTCTGCACTAGTTTGCGTATTCAGTAACTTTGGCTTTGCATAGCTTTAATAATCTGTTCATTAAAGCCAGGGTTGTCCAGGGGAGCTCTGTGAAGATGGTTTCGTAAACAACAAGGTACATCATGATCTTGTGATCTACGGGAGCGGAATCTTTTGTGGATGCTAAATGATGGAACCTGGCATGAAAACTGAATGATGCCTTGTCCTGCTTGCAACACAGGTCTGCAAGAAAGAGGTTTAAACATCCCACCAATTACTGTCCTGAAGAGCGGTTGTGCATACATTCTGGGGGTTTGGCTTTTATAATTTTGTATTGACCTGGAGGCTTCTAAGTATTTCTGATTTTTGTCAATTTGAACAAATTCTGTTCTGATTTTGGTGTATGTATACATATGTGTCTGTTTTCTATAGGAGTTGGGATCTGCCAATGCCAATTCTATAGACTTCTGAATCCCCCCACTCAAGCAGGGTCAGCTTGGTCAGGTTGCCCAGGGCTGTATGCAGCTGGATTTCAAGTGTCTCCAGAGCAGAGACTGCACAACCTCTTTGGGCAGCCCTTTCAGTCCTCAGTCACACAGTAAAACTTTTTTTTTTTTTTTTCCTTCTATTTAGTCAGTATTTCCTGTGTTCCTGTATGTGCCTGTTGCTTCGCATTCTGTCATGGGGCACCAACTGGTCTTGACAGAGCAGTGTAATTAACTGATAACCATTGCAGCTTCCATATGCAGCTGCTGCCAGCCCCGCTGTTCGAGTAACAAGTGGCACAAGCTCACGGGAATGAGGGTGGCATTGGTGTCTCATGGCTGTTGCTGCCACCAGTGGAACTGAGCTGTATGGTTCCTTTCACATGGGCACCGCAGCAGATGCAAAGATCAGCTTCTGGATGAATAACTGTGGCTGGGGACAGTTATTTACAGAGGCTGGGACTATTTACAGAGAAGCTAAGCAAAGGATGCAGTGCGTACGGTGCATAAGCAAGGCTACTAGTCTGCCCTTCAAAGGGCAGTGTTTGCTTCTCTTCTCCCTTCTTGGGACTGAAGAATATGGCAATAACTTAATGTTCCTTAGTGACAGAGTAGATCAGTGTGGTGTTCTAACTGATTTTGATAAATTAGCATCTTAGCCAAATATCTGAGCAGCAGCTCTTCTCAACTTCAGATTATACCATTCTTCCTAGAGCTGGACTTAGGCAAAATGTTTTTAACTGGCAGATTTGCTGAAGAATGCAACTTTCCAGGGAGACCAGGTCTGTTTTGGTATGATGTGAAATCTGTCCAAAAAAAAACCCAAACAAACAAACAAAAAGAAAGAGAGCCAAGGAAAAAAATGTATGAAATTATTTAATTTTGTGTGATTTTTTTTCCTTTTCATGTCAAAATAGAGATTAGAGGATTTAATATATTAAACATTCCTCCCACCCCCAACCAAGCCAACCCCTTTATCTTTTATTTCAAGTAGATTCAATGGAAATGTCTTCTGTCCACAGTTGTTTTTTGTTTGGCCGTTGAACCAGATAATCCAATATTTGCACAGCTCTCCCTGGGGCTGCACAAAGAGGTAATGCTGTCATTATGATAGGTAGACCCCGGGAGACAACGTGGAAGCACGGGGGCTGCTCGCAGAAGCTCCCTGGCCTTTAAATGCTCGCTCTCGGATCTTCAGGATTTCCCTGCAGATCTCTGGGCTCTGCTGTAATAGAAGGGTTGAAGATCCTGCACCTTCCCAAAGGAAGGCAGAGGAAGAATGCTTTTCAGCAACAGGGCATGGAGTTCCTGGACTGTTCATGTGTATTTTTCCCTTAGGGGACAATAAGGCTTCTAGTGCTAAATGGCAGTTTGTTCCTATATATATTTGAGATTTATTTTCTTTTTAGTTTGGATTTTGTTCTGAAAATAGGGTTCCATATATGTAGAGATGTATATGTATGTATATCTGCCTGCCTGGCTGTTAGTTCTTGCATAGTATGCTGTGTCTCACTGTGACTGTACAAAAATGCTTGTTCCTAATTAAACCCACCTTTCCTGTTTGCACTAAAGCATCCTGGGCTCACAGAAATGGCCTGACCTGTGAAATTGCCCGCTTGGACAGGCAGCTTTTGCAGATCACCTGGTTTACATACAGAAATCACTTTTGCCTGGCCAGCTTAGGTAGTCAGCAGTCTGAATTGTCCAAGCAAATGTCCACTGGGATAAGCAATTGTAGGTTTGGGGCTTGTAAAAGCCATTTGCACAACTATGAACCAAGCAAGCCTCCACCCAAACCTGTCACTGTTGCTCAGATCTCCCAACAATTACAATCTAATTAGACCTGGCATTCAAAGTTGCCTCCAGCGTTTGAAACAAAAGTAATTTAGCGCTAATAAAAGTGGTAGATTGACAGCTCTGGAGGCTGAACTCCGTTTTTGCACAAAACATACCCAAGTTGGGAAAGAGCTGCAGGAATTGCCACAGTGACTGTGAGAGGGCTTGACCCCTGCCGTGAAGAGGCAGCCTCCAAGGGATGAGCATATGGGTAATTTTCTACAGGTCTCTTTGCTGTCACTGCCAAGAGTGCTGCTCATTACTGGCAATAATTAGTATATTGTCTGTGGTATGAATACTTTTCCATTAGGAAAAACACCTGATTCTTTGTATGACAGCACTCCAATGTCCATCTTATAGTGGTGGTGTTTAGTAAGTAAAGAATTATTCCAAATTTGAACCACAGCCTGTGAGGTGAAAGGCTTTATCCCATTACGGGTCCCTTGAATCATTCAGTCTGTGGCGTGCGAGACACAGGGCTGTGATTACCAATTCATTTCATAAAGGCCAGCCATTTAAAATTCTCTCAAACTAGCAGCTGCTTGAGGAATGAAAAAGCACCTGGGTCTGGACAAATATCTTTTTCTTCTTCTGGGTTAATTTAAAAAGAAAAACAACAATTCTTTCTGCTGACAAATGAGACTTTCAATCAGCATTGAGCTATTGCTGCAGAAGGATAACCTGCCTTTGCTTACTTGACGTATGGGATTTTTCCACTTCCAAAGGTGGGAGTCATGGTTAGGCTTAAGAGTACTCAAAAAAAATTAACCTGCTTCATGTTACCAGTCCATGAGAGGAACCCGTTGGGTTTGATGGAGAGAAAAGAATAGGCAATCCACCCTCTTTAGTCTTCTGTGGTGTGGCTGGATTCTTTTACTGCTGTTGTTCATAACCACATATGGGAGGACAAATATGTTTCTGCTTCCCTCTCCCTCTCAAGTCGTTATGGTCTAAAATACTGAGTTATGGAATGTGGAGGACCACCAGTGGCTTCTGAAATCTAACAAATCTTAGCTTTCCTCCAGATGCTGAGTTAATTCACGCCTTATTGCAGTAAGCAAAACTTAATTCTGTTGACAGGAGGTTTGCAGCAGGTATATTTACCCTCAAGAAGGCTCATTTTCCATATCTAATTATCTCTTCATCTGCTGAGTCAGGAAGAAAATCAAAATTGTCCTCTATTTTAGATTGTGTTTTCCTAGGACTGACATGAGAAATCTGGGTGACATTCTCAAATCACCCAATTTCTGGAGGATCAAAAGACTCTGTGGCTTTTAGGGGAGCATCTGTTCCTCAGGCTTATTGAGGGCATTTGGAAACAATACCTTGGGTTTTTAAGGTCTGAGGTTGCGACACAGAGAGAAGTTTGCTGCCTTTATTGCCAGTCAATATAGGATAAGATCATTTATGTTTTTAGATGAAGCTTTGAAAATGACAATCTTGTATGTTCTAACTGGAAACCAAGTTGCCTATGGGGCACGCTTCAGAGTAAGAGTCTGCACCAATAATAGCACTCATTCTTTTTTATTTACCCCTCTGTGGTAAATTTTTCTGGCAGCCATGATCCATGTCAGAGGGTGAATAAGGAGAGTGCGTGAGCTTGTGTGTGTGTGTGTGTGTAAGAAAAGGGCATGTGATTTATGCTCAGAAGCTGCTTAGAGCAGCTGTTTTTTTTTTTTTTTTTTTCCTTGTAACATTCTTGTGTGATTTTGAAATAACTAATCCCTATCTGATATCAGGGAGTAAGCAAGGTGATTTTCTTCTTCCTTTATCAGTCTATTTTGCTTAGCCTACAAGCAGTGTAAGACAGGCTGTCTGTCATTCCTGAAGTATGTATGCATCCAATATGTGTGCTTTAATGGTCAAGAAATACAGTACTCTCACACTGACTGGCTTCTTCTGATGCAAGTGCCCTGTATGTCCTTTCCTCAACAAGGTCTGTTCCCTCATCCCTGTTTGGGAAGAGCATGATTTCCTCTATGCAACCATGTCTTTGAGCAGCTGTGACAACCTGCAGCCTTCCAGCCTCATCGCTGGCCGTAGGTAGCTATGTCAGCAGTTTCATCCTGTGTCTAAGAGATCCTAGACCTTGCCAAAATACACACTTGGTGTCGTATAAGATGGCAATACAGTGGGAAGTATTTTGGTTACTCAGCGTATGGTTTGTGAAGTAGAGAGTACGTAGATAGCCTGGGATCATTTGGGCTGATGCACGCTTTGTAAGTTTAAGGCACTGTTATGCCTAGTGTTCATATAAACTTGCATTTCTTGGTGTTGCATTCTAGCATGCAGGTCAAGTTATAGCAGATACATCTGGAGTGCTCATTAAGGCCAAACGTGTCTTCCGCTTTGTTGTTTAATAGAAATGTTTTATTATGGGAGTTAAAACAAAGCTTGACCTAAACAAGACCAAGCTTCCTGATATTTTTAGAGAGTTATGCCATATTCCATGTGCATATTTCACAGGCCAGTATGTCATTAATGGTGTGTGTCCATCCTTCCCCTGCTAGTTGATGCAGAGCTTTTGGGAGGTATGTATTCCTATCTATGCAGAAATGCGAAAGGGAGAAAGAGAGACAAGAAAAAAAGGCCATCCCTTGATGTCTTATCTCAGCTGAAGGGGGATTTTTTTCCCTAGCAAGTTCCAAACTTGAATGCCTCATGGTGTTGCCAGGATCCAGGGCCTTTGAAGAGCCTTTGGATCCAAACACCTCCGTGATCCTGTTTAGAGAAGCTGTTTTAAATGTGTCTGATACTTGTGCTGCCCCTTGCCCTGGCACCTGGCAAGAGGGCAGAGGAGCCTCTCCCTCCATTTGCTGCTCAGTGATCTCCATCACGCCACCTCTCGCTTTCAGGTTGGGAGGCAGGTGTGCGGGAGGCCAGCACTTCCTTTAATCCCTATTAAGAACAGCAGATCACAGTGGCCCCTCTGGCCTTATTCCCTATGACTATGAAACGAGCTTTAGCGACATAGAGATTTAATCTTTCTAGTGGAAATGTAGCATTGGTCAAAGGTCTGCACGGCATCTTTTAGGGCTGTTTCTTAGCTCCGTGACGCTAATCATGTGGCAGCGTCGCTCCAAGGTGTGGATTTTGGCAGGCAGCTTGTGCTCCTATTTCTGCAGTTCTGCGCTCTTGCCTGGAAGAGCTGTCAGACAGGAGAGCTGCTCACTGTCCTGTCCCCCCCACCCCCATCCTCTTCCTCCATCTTCACTTAATTTAGATCATACCTAAAGTGCGGCCACAGCTACATTTAAGCAAAAACGGTTACCATAGTAACACTGGAGATTTGCTAAATGCTGTCTATGATGTAAATAACTAAAATGACTGTCACCCCAAATAGTTGTTTATTTCTTCCGTGTAGTTTATTGAGTATTTAAATCTATTGTAGCACACACAGATTTACCACTTCTAAGTATAACTTAGAGGAGTGACACATTTTTTCCTCTTGCTTTCCTTACAGCTGCGCTGTTTCCATGTCAACAGCTTGCATTGATAAAGAATTGACATTCTGACTGCATTTGGCAGTGTAGGGCACAAGGTGACAATTAAAATAAATCAATGTTTTTAATGATGCTGATGTTAGAGTTGTGCCAAAATGCTGGGATTCCTATGCACTGTAGCCAGAAATTGCTTCCTGAAACTGCAGAGAAATAGACAGGAATTCTCATGGGAACAGACTTTTCTTTGCAAGATTTTCAAACCTTCCTGCTTAGAGATGCAGAAATACTGGGAGAACAAACTCTTTTTTTTTCACTTGCACTTGCACACAGAAAATGCGCCCAGTGCTGTGTGTTTGTGTGTGCACATGGATATTTGCTTTGGTTTATTGAGTTCTAATATAGATGAGGTCTAGAAATGCATAAAGCATGCATTAAAAAAAAAAGACGTCAATTACTGGACTAGAAACCTGTTTTGATTCAAGGTTTGGCAAAAAAATGTAGAGCGAGGGTGCTTAATTAGGCCCCCCTCCCGATTTTCCTCCATTACTAATTTTCCTTGTGGTGAATATGCATATGGAAATTACTGAGTGACAAGAAACGTGGAGACCCAAAATGTCATTTTTAAAACCCGGGACCCTGTTCAGCAAAGACGTACACTTTAAAATGTGCATTTGGGGGATGAAAGGGAGACTGTTTCTTCCGCCTGTCTGTGTGAGCAGCATATAGATACACGCTTGCCACAGTTGAGGTGTCTCTCCTCTGTTTGCTTTACTTTAGTGCCTCAAGGGCTAGGATCAGTGGCCACTGTACTGAGCACCCTGTTCAGATGCTGTAGGAGAGATGGACACAGTCCACAAGAATTCCCAAGTGGAGCAAACGGAGGGAGAGAAGAGAAAGGTGTTGTCCCTGTTTTGTGGGGATAGAGAGAAATTAAAAGAGCTTTTCAAAGCTGCAGATAAGAGGGTGGTTCCCAGGGGCCTTCCTCGCCGCCCCTTGGTTTTTAGAAAATCCCTCACTTAGTATTTGCTCAGAGCCAGACTGGAGCCTTGTGGCAGGCACGGGAATGCAGTTCGATGCTCCTGTGTTGGGATGCGTTCACCTTCAAGGGAGGCAAAGGTTGGGAATATATTTCCTGGAGGCACTCAAATGATTCTGTCTAGTTTGAAGTAGGTTTGAATCAGTAATTTCCATTCCTTTTGGGAGCTGCACATACCTCCTCATGTTAGGCATCCGAATGACAGGCCTGGCGATCCAGATTGCTGTGGGCTCTCTTGGTAGCCCATGAAGGAAATAATTGTGTACAAGCAGCAGCTCAGGTCACCTTCATCAGATATTCAGCATTACCTGACACAGGTGTTTGAATGCGTAAATCTCCCTGCTTTGTCTTTGTATCACAGGATAGTATCATTTCTCATGCTTTTGATGCAGTTCTACAAACTTATTTTTTCTAGTGAGATTGTTGTTATTTAAATTTTTAGATGCCATTTAAGAGAAAAAGAATACAGACCAGAACCACTGTTTGGTATTGAATATTCTCACCATTTAGATGAGAAGTAGGAATTTATCAGGGACTCAAGTGCTGCTTCTCAAAAGTTTGACTGTCTAAGGCTCCTTGTGAGGTGTCAGTGAGATTTAGCACTGGAGGGACACAGGATTAGGCAGGTGGTCTTCCCAGTGCTACAGCTCCCAGCACCCAGCTCTACAGTGCTTGTAGTGTTTCCCACAGGAAATCCATAACAGCTTGTGACTGTTGGCTGTTTAGGTACCGATAGCCATCGTTCCATGGAGATATGACTAATCATGTAGTATTGCTGCTTCTTCTCCAGTTTTATCAGCTGAATTTAGTTAACAGGCAATTGTAATAACCAGAGAGACAACTATAATAGCCTGCTTTCATACTTCATTGTAAATAGTGGCTCTGATGGCCACACCAATATTATTTGACTTGCTAGGAAGGTGCCTGACATAAGGTATTGAGAATGAGATGAACATAATGCCCAAGACAAGCTTCCTGTTAACATGCAGTGCTGGTTGTTTAAAAGCTCTGCAAACATGGCCATATTCAGTAGCACTACAGTTGTGAAGAATGAAAGGACAGTCACAACCATTTACACACAAATTAATGCAAGAAGAAATGTGTAAACAAACAGAGACAGGAATGGAAGAGAAGCTATAATTTAGTTCCAGAAATTCTGTACTAAAGGCTTGGATCCTAACAGGAGTAAATAGGCTCATTCCTAAGACACAGCTGAGAAATCTTTATGCAAAATAGAAGGAATATGTAAGTGATAGATGTCAGATGATGTTTGGCTATAATTGGATGCAGCATGAATACAGTCAAAATGTTAACCTAATTCTGTCCCAAATCTGAAACCAAACCTTGCTCTTATAACCGATTAAGCCTTTTCCTCTTAAGTTTCCTGAAGTGAGGTTTGGGAACCAGTAGCTGAAAGCAAAGTTTAATTCTAATAATTTGGCAGGCTCTTTTGTTGCCAGTCTTGCCCAACCCTGGAAGAGGGAAGATAAAAGAAATCTGTTACCTCATATCCTTTATGTAACAAACCATAGGGTGGGAAGAAAGAGTAAAATGCAGATTTTTACACAAATCAAGTATGTTAAGCTGTAATGTTCTGCCCTCCTCAAATAGCAGAAAGCAAGATGTTGCTAGTGGCAGAAAATATTATTATATATGTGTGTGTGTGTGTGTGTGTGTATCATTATATATAATAGTACAAGCCATTTCACTGCACTTGGGAAGATGTAGTGGAAATGCCAGGTGTTGCTCGCAGTTCTGCTTGGTTTCATTCATTTCTGAGCTGCGTTTTGTCATTAGTGGGGTGCAATTCCCAGAAAGTGAAACAACACACACAGTATGGGATAAATAGATGCCTAAAAACAGCTGTATGCTGCCTTAGGCAGTGCTTCCGTGGTTAACAGGACTAATGAATGTGCTCACTAATAACAGTGAATTGTGGCTGGTTTGAAGCTCAAGACCAAAGGTGGCTTTTCAGCTAAGAGAGAGGGCGCAAAGATATGCAGGAATACAGCATGTTGTGCAGATTTAGGGCCTTGCCACAAGGACAGGCTTTTCCCTCTGCTCTTACTCTGCAGCAAGGGGTGCAAGCTGAAGCATTTCTAAGTAAAAAACAGTTTCCAGGTCGGTTACACTTCAAAGAGGCTCCTTCTACTGATGGCTCTCCAGTGGAGTGCCGGGGGAATGGAAGTAGCTGTGGCTTAATAAAAGTGTGGATAGGCATGTTCCTCCTTGTCTGTGTGTGCTGGTGAAGAGGGGTGTGCAAGCATGTCTCCCCATCCCTTTAGAGAAACCTGGTAGCAGGGAAATGCTTGCAGTGCTTCAGTGATGATAGGTCTATGGCCAAAAGCATGATGAAAGAGCATAGAGTGGTGTGTGCAATACCCATTTCCTCTCACGCTGCCCCTGATGTGTCAGGTACAAAACAGACCTTTATCTGTTTTGCAGCAGAGGTGCAAGATTGCAAGGAACTAATTATCTGGGGTCCTCCGTTCACTCTTCCATATGTGCCCATGAAGAGCTGCTCTGGCCACGGGAAGAAGAGTCATGAGTCTCTGGTGGCCAGGTAACTGGTACCAGTGACCAGCAAGTGGCGGCTGTGGACAAGTGGAGTTGCTAGGGTGTCAAGATGTGTCACCACAGCTCTGTCTCCATGTGTTGTACTGCTGAGCCAGCATCCTGATGCTCTTTGTTATCCTGCAACTGCATTTATTGCTCCCGTTCCTGGTGGGATTGCTGGGACCTGAGACTGGCCTATAATTGCAGTTGTCAGCTCGCTCTTAAATGGAGAGACGTAAAATACCTCCTTGCACATCATTTATTAACATTTAAATCCCATCAGGGGACATATAAAACGTTCCGCTTTTTGTAACATTTATAAACTACTGAAAAGCATAGACATGTTCTCCCATATTAATTACCCTAATTTAGGCAATGTCCATGGAGGGTCTGTGAGCACACAGTTATGAGTACCCCCACAATCCTTTTATTTCTAGGCAATGAGGTTTCCATGAGGCCATTCCAGCTGCAAAATCCCTGGCAGGAAGCACAATAGTGCTGGAGAGTGAATGTGTTCTTAGGCCTCATCTACATGAGGGAGTTGCACTAAACTTACTGATAAACCTACTCATCTAAACTAACATAAAACTTGAGGTGGAAAGTTTTATTTCATTTGATAACTTCTCTTAGATTTGGATTAGGTCAGAAACCAAGTGAACTCCCATTTAACATATTTAAATAAAGATGTACTAGATCATTTACATGAGTTTAACTTGAATTGTTTCAGTCAGATATAAACAAAACCAGTGAAACATTCTTGTACAGAAGTCACCTTAGTAAATACAAACCTCTCTCTATTTTCTACAGGCCTGAAGCTTTGCGGTTCTTTCTGGCTTTTCTCAAGGGTGATTTTGCTCACCTAAGCCAGAGGCCAGTGGGTTATCTGTTCTGGATCAGAGCAAGTTTTGGGAGGGACATTTAGGGGTCCATGAAGGACCGTGAAAGAGGGATGGTTTGTTTATCTCACTCCACAAAGGGTGATCTCTTCTGAACCTCTTCAGACCTAGTACTGTCAACGCACTGGGCTTGTTGTCGACCCTCAGTGTCGTCTTTGTGCTATCATAGTGTCAGGTGGAGCTATAACATCTGGAGTAGTCCAAGACACATGTGACTGGGATAGGGTCAACCTGCCACATCTTTAGATGGCAAATTTTCTTTGAAACATTCAGTCCTCTCTGCCAGGCTTTGGTATTGCTACTTATGTGCTTGAGTGAAAAAACAGGTAGTTTCCTATTACCCTTAGGTTATTTGAGCTAGCTGTTAAAATAGCTGATGAAAAGAAAGAAGTGGCTTCTTCTGGTTCATGAAATGCTTTTAATAGACATGTTTTCTTGCAGTACAGTGACGTTAAGGAGAATCAAATGAGTAGGTTACACTGAATGTCATCTTGAGTTTCTTCCATGAAGTAATCTGACGAGTGCTCCGCAACTGCATGTGCTGAGCTATGAGAATTGTTGCTGAAAGCACGTAGTATTGTGTAGGCTTAATTTTAAATTACTCCACCATGGAGAAGTCTGTATGTGTTAGAAAATTAGCCTGGTTTGAATGATACAGATCTGTGGTTTTCCTCATCAGAGGTGAAGGCAGATAAATGTCGGTTGTCACTTTCTTGCTATGCACTTGCCTTGTCATCTGCGAGTGTTTGAGTGAGTGTCCCAAATCAGTGGTGGAGAAGCACTGAGAGCCGTCATGCAGAGCAGCCCTTGCAGGGCTCTGGTGCTGAGGGGAGCTGATTTGAGCCAGTGCCTGGAGGGCTAACTTAATGCAGGGGTGTCCTTACCGTTCCCTGTGCCGTCAACCCATAGATCATAGGAGGGCTGAAATTTGTTTTTATCAGTTCAGGAACAAGATTCTACATCTGTTCCTAATTACAGGTAGGGGTCTCAGAGGAGGTCTGAGTTACAGGCTATGTGGATATCAAAATGCATAGACCTCATTACTTGAATAGGTAAATAATTTTATTCATCATCTGTGCGGGGACGTAGGAAGCGTAGCCCAGGAGATGTTAACAATTAACTGCAATCTAGTTTGCATTACTGGCTATCAATATCTTCAGCTCTTCTGCACAGTAGCTTAGCATTGGCTATGTAAGGCTTCTGAAGAAGGGGTTAACTTTTTTTTTTTCTATGTTGGACTTCTTTCACATATATTTCTATTTTTGTCAGATTGAGTTTACATTATATTTTCAATGGAGGATGTGTTTTTATGTTTCTTTGCATTCTTCCTGAGAAAGAGGGACCCAGTGACTACTGTAGGATCCTGGATTCATCTGCACAGAACCGTCTTCTGTTCAGATTGAGGTGCTAAGCACCGCCGGGGTTCTTCCGTATACCTTAGAGAGACAATCCTGGACCCCAGCGTTTGGTTTTGGCAGACTTGTTGGCAGCCATTTTGAGGGCAACCAACTCTGTCCCATGAAGTATAGAGATTCTACACTCCAATAAATGTAAGGATTTGCTTTTGTTTCTTTAAAAGATTTGCCTTCGCTGTAGAGTTACTCTATTTGCTCGTAAAAAAGGCACACACAAAAAATGCATGAGGAGACTGTGACCCATATTGGCACATTGCCATTGCTGTAGATTCGAGTAGACATAGGAGAGTAAAAGGAATGGGAAGTATATCTATTTGCAGGAAAATACAATATCGTTGCAGATTTTCTCCTTAACTTGAGTAAATTTAGCTGAAGAGCATTGGTGCCTTTTCCTAAAATTGTCTGTGCATTTGGAGAGTACAAGGTAAAACTTGAGTTAGTGCAACGCACCCAGTGCTAATATGATTTCCCTGCATAGCTTTACCACAGCACTGCAACATGGCTCTTCTCACTGGAGCAAAGTGGACTTGAGAGGAGTTAGGTGTATGTAGCTGCTGAGAAGGGCTTTTGGTTTAGTTAGAAATTCCAACTGTATCCCAGAGAGTGCAAAATGCCGCTGACAGATCCCTCCTTCCCTCTGCTAATTGTGGTGGCAGAAGAGCCGCAGCAGTTTGTGTGTGTTGGGCTAGGGAGTCCCTCTGCGTGGAGCGTGCGAAGGGGAATACGCTGCGGCTGCCGCTCAAACCATGAGGTTCGTCGAGGAGAACGGCCGTTATCTGCAAATGGGAATGAGAGGAAAACTGGTGATGTCAAGCCCGTACATTTTAGCTGAATTCAGTAGCAAGTAAAATGTTGGAGCTGTTAAAAAGCAGTCAGTTTGGAAGCAACTATGGGAAATGGGTTGTAAATAGTTAGCAGCATAGGTTTGTCAAAAGTAAAGCATACAAGCTAACTTAATTTCTTTCTCTGATAGGATAAAAAACGTAGTGGAAATGGCACGTAGTGGAAAAGGTGGTATATTCACCAGAATAGTGTGTCTCGATTTTACAAGCATCTTTCGCACATTTCTCTACAGTAGTCTCAGAAGAAAACTAAAAGCATGGATAAGAAATAATTTTTACAAAATGTGATGAATTGTAAGCCTTTTTGAGTGACGGTAAATATATATGTCAAGGTATATCTAAAGTGCTTGTCACGTTGGTGCTTATATACATAATAATAGCTCAGTTTTGAGAGAGCAGAGCACTATCTTTCACAATCAATCCTGGCTCCGGTGCTAAGTTAATGTGCTCTATTTTCATTAATTACTTTGATGGTGGAATTAAGACTTCATTGATCATATGTGTGAATGATATTAGTCTTGTCGTGACTGCAAATACTATGTAGAGAGAGAGTAGTCATTAAAATAGATGATCCTGTGGACAAGTCCCTGGCATACGCCCCGGAGCCTCTAGCAGGCAACACGTGTGCAGCTAGGCCACGTTGGGAGTGCTCTTTAAAGCGAAACTCCCCTACCCTTTTAGCTGGAGTCAAGGGATTGGCTCTGTATCTACAATTACATTAGAAAAACCTTGAAAAACTTGCATTAAAAGAACATTAAGGTTGTAAAGCCTGCCAGTGAGTAATTAGGAAATAATAGAATTCAAGTGGCCTGTATAATTTTATTTCTGCTTCCTAATGCATATGTAGTACGAGGTAGTGTTTAATTCCAGGAATCAATACTATTTTTATCTCAGGATTTTCC
The DNA here is from genome assembly GCA_013398735.1 of Nothocercus julius. NCBI lineage: Eukaryota > Metazoa > Chordata > Aves > Tinamiformes > Tinamidae > Nothocercus > Nothocercus julius. The sequence goes on from VZSV01000153.1 coordinate 1,898,459, forward strand.
TTTGGGTAGCACCTTGCACAGGAAGCAGTTGCATGCAGAGTGAGGTTTACTGTTATGAGGACGAGTCCTCCCAGCTTCAGGCCGGGCCAGTTTGCAGCCCTGCTTTCTAGTGGCCTTCTGGCAAGATGGGCATGGGTATGCGGAAGCATGGGAACACCTCAGTGCAACGTAACAAGAGAAAACATGGGGTTTTGAAGTGCAGCAACGATATCTGATAAAAAATTAGTGAAATTTAACATTTTGGATGAATGAAATGGAACTGAAAAAAAAAACTTCCAAATTCAATTTCACTGCAGATATTTTGCAAGGTCTGTAATTAAGGTCATAGTATGATCTATATGTACACTGAATCTTTGTGTCTGAAGGTTTGCACTGTTGCCTTAGATGCATGACAATTAGGCATTTTCTGTTGGATGCTCTGGATAATACCATTAGATGCACAATAATTAGGTGTTTTCATCTCATTAATATTCATTTTCATACATTTAAATGCCTTTCTTACAGCATTTGTTAATTAACATACATTACAATGGTATATTCCTCGTCCCCATTCACCCGTTTGGACTAATTTAATGAGCTGACATATCAGATGACTTCTCTTACAGGATTCTGCTGTTGTATCTTTGGTGGGAACAAAGAGGTGGTTATCGTGCTGTTTGTGGGTGCTATCAGTGCAGCTATTTGTTCTCCCGTGGAGGCTGGAGCTTGCCGGGCCTGTCCTCAGCAAGGCTGTTGCAAAATAGACGTCTCCTTACCCTCTATTTCCTCGGCTTTGTGTTATTAATACGTGAGCCACAGAAGTTGGAGCCCCAGTGTGGTGTTCAGGTTGAATGGAGTGTGACTTGTTCCCCTAAAAGCCCCATTCCTTGAACTGCGGAGTGTAAAGTGCTGCCTGCCAAGCTGCAGTGAAGGGCACACCAACGTTTAAAAATATCTTTCCCAAACCTTATAATTAGGGCTAATTCAAAAGGTAAACTAAACATTCAGGGGAGTTGAAGGAAATCCCTGTCTCCTGCGAATGTCTGCAAGGCAGTGGAGTAGTAGCTAAAATGCTGCTGTGTAATTACACCTACTGGGGATATTCATTATAATTCGTAGGTTACTCTGGAGTCTTGACTATTAGTATTATGGTAGGCAACTTGCCTGTGTATCATACAAATATTTTAACAGACTGCACATAGGACCTCCCACAATAATATCTGTGCTTGCAATTCCTGTGTTCTGCTGAAGTACAAATAATAACAATAATAGTAAACATGTACAGAAAATAAACATAGTTCTTGCTGTAGATTTAGCAAATAGGGTTTTGGTGGCAGTGTGCTATGGGTTTTTATGATGGGTTATAATGGGTTTTCCTTTCATCAAAAATTAAGGGGAAAAACTGGAAAATTCTTCATACTGATAAATCAAAAAGCAATCTTAGCAGTTAACAGATTATTCAAATTCAGATGGAGAAAACACACCTGGAGGGGAATTTTCAAAAAGGCTCAATGTCAACTTAATTCTGCTCCCACTGAAGTCAATGGGAGTTAAGCCAGTGCAGAGCGTTTTTCAAGATCTTAACCCTCGGATCTGCATACCCATCTAAGTTCGATGAGGTTTCTTCCTTAGCAGATTCCAAGTTATTAAGGAAGAGATTTTCAGTAGTACCTGAGGGATTTAGAAGCACAGTTCAATTAGTCTTTCACTGCAATTTGTGCTTCTAAATACCTGAGACAGGTTTGAAAATCTCATGCTAAAGCTCCGTCTCAGCCGTTGGTTAAAGCCTCAGTACACATGTCTATTCCGATAAAAATAGGCTTCCAGACCGAGGCACATGCAGAATTCTGTGTGTGGTTAGATGATACACCAGGAGAATAGGCTGTCACATTATCATTAAATGTAAGTGAAAGGCACTGTCAGTGGGAAACATTTGAGTAACATCCCAAGCGTGTCGCAGCGCCACGGTGGGTCCTGTCCAAGACGAGCAATCGCATTCGGTGACCTCTGTTAAAGTGTGAGGCAGGCAGCTCCCTGGAGGTGCCGAGAGGGTAAGCAGCTCTTCACTGGGATCTTGATGGGAGAATCTGCTGCCCTACTTCTTGGGTTGGTGTATCATATAGGAGTAATGGATGTGGTCGTATGTTGCTGTATGGGATTTACATGGATTTGTATGGATCCGTTTCTCCTGGCTTTTGAAAGCTGTACCTGCAGCCACCCAATAGCCCATCCTGATGCCTGCACTACTAGTGCAGTGAAGATGCGCACATTTAGGTGCTTTACAGCACCTGCTTTTCCTGTTGGCAAGAATAGACATATCCCTGCTTTCCTGAGCTGGGTGGAAGAGAACATGTGATCCCTTTTGGCTGTCTAGGAGAGAAAGAGGAGAGGGATCTGTCAGCATGTTAGAACCTGGGAGAGCTTCCAGGGCGGGCTCGGAGCTGAAGGCTGCTGCTTTGGAAAGCAGCTGGCTTGCGGTGCCGAGTGCTCTGGCACACTGTAGTCCTCAGAGGATGTGCTCTATGGCTCACACCATTATGGGTGGAAGAACCTTTCTAGAGGTCCCATTTTCCCTTCAGGTATATCTAAGCACTCTCACTGAAGAGAATTGAAGTAGCAATTGAACGACTTTACTGCCAGAGTGATGTTTTGTACTGCACCTGGGCATCTTGGGACCCCTTGTACAGGTGCCTGGCTTTGCATTTTTGACTATGTTTGAACAAGATTTGGGGTTTTTGGGGCAGGGAGGGGGGAAGAAATGGGAGCAAGAAATTGGTAAATGTTGTACTTTAAAACAGCAGGGCTAAAAATGGAAACTTAATTTGGATTATTTTGGTATGTGGTCACATCAAAATGTCACGTGTAGGACTTCACGTGACAGAGAGGGGGGCAAAGGAGTAAGAAGGAAACAAATTTACCTCTGTGCCTCAGAAGCAACACAAGTCAGCTCTGTACAACTTGACTGATTTGAGAAGTGCCTGACTCAGGGATTCCTGTCTGGTGCTCTGTCTCTAAAGAGGTCTCTGAACTGCTGCTTATCCAGTCTGAGTTACTGTGGTTTCTGTAAATAACGGCAGCTCCCAGTGAGCAAGCGCAAGGCTTGTCTGGCCTCTAGGCTCAGCTCAGACTGATGTGTAATGGGAGCCTTACTTTGGCAGGAGCTCTGTGAAAGCTTTGGTGATTTGGAGAGAAGCATTTCTTCCCTCTCTTGGTCTGAGCATGGAGGGAGCATGTCACTTCTGTCTTTATCTTGTTTGCCCGGAGAGGTGCTCTGGTAAGGAGAGCACGCTGCAGAAGAGTCAAGTTTTCTATCCTTCCTTTCTGTACCCATTTCTACCCTTTTCTCCTAGTTCATCCCACTTACACAAAGCAAGTGACTGGATTTAAATGAATCCATGAACAAGTATCTATAAAAGGGAAAGATCAGCTATTTAATCAATGGCTTCCATTCCTCCCTGCCATCCATCCTCGCCTACCTCTACCTTTCCTACCAGCTAAAGGAGGAGTAGGGGCTGTAGGGCAGCAAACGCTCTGTTCCTTCCCTCCAGGCAGGACTCCAGGCTGCTTGGCTCCATGGGGGAGCAGTGAGCCCCCAGCCACCCCAGGCCATCCCGCTGGAAGGGTGATGGCAGTGCCAAGCTGTCCTTCCAGCAGCCCCGGCGGGGTGGGCACATGAGGTGTTGAGATGGCCGGTACAAGAAGGCCAGGACATCTGTGGGGACCACTGATATACTGGTGCAAATCCAGCACCTCTAAAGATGCCTCTGTGCCTACGGCCCCAGCTGAGCTGCTCTCAGCACTGTGGCTGTCGTTGGGGCATATCCTCCAGCTAAGGTGGAAACAGCAGCATGCACTGTGGTTTTTGCTCTTCTTTTTCTTGACGTAATCATGCACTGTAAGTTTTACACACCAGTGCACAGATTACTGGCATTTACTAGGAAGCACGAGGAGCAGGCTGGCAACTGCTCGGAGGCACGCAGAATATACAGGCAATTGCTCCGGAGCATGGGGAACACACAGGCAATTCAATTCCCAACTGGTTTCTAGGCAGGAGCTACCAATTAAAATTAAAAGAATAAAAGACTGCAAGCTTGGGACTGATGATATGCTCTGGAGAGAGGAGTTGCCAACAGCTTGTGCTACAAAGATGCCTGTCTTTCAGTGGATTTCAAATGGCGAAAGAAACTCAGGTAACAGATCATTCTTTTCTTCTGGCTTCCCTGATTTTCATGTACTCAGTCATGCAGCCAAAATTCCTACAAAGCAGACGGGGCTGCTCCCCATGAATTCCAAGCAGCAAGCCAACCTTTGGAGAGCTGAGGCAGTGAATATGCCAGCAGTCAGCTGTACCTAGGAAGCCAGATTTTAAAGCTAAGCATCAGGTACCTGAACAGTGAATGCTGAAAGACAAGGCTTCGATATCTACTAATGAGAGCCTGGTATTTATTTATATATTTATAAGAGGACTTTGGAATAAAAAAAAAAAAAAAAAAAAGATCTTTCCCATCTAATGTGTCTTTCACATTAACTGCTAATGAGTCTCTGAAACAGAACCCCTCTTCTGATGGGCAATGCGGACGCCTAACAAGATGAAGTTATTAGACATATGTGGGATCTCCATAGCCTGGATTTATGCTGTGCCTAACACTGTGGTGCTGAGGATCATATAGCAAAGGGGCATGTTTAAATGGGGCAGATGAAGCTGTAAATCAGAAACTGTTTTTGGTTACCAAACGTGCTCCCTGCCTTCTGAGAAGACGTGAATGTTGATGAACTAGTCTAGAGAGCAGAGTCTGCTGCACTGGATCTTCTCACAAAAAGCAGTGAATTCACCTGATTTTTTTTAATGACTTGTACAAACGGGGATGACTCAAAGACTCTTCACACTGCAATATAGTTGCACTGCAACTGCACACTGCAATGCAGGTTGTAGCAGCGGTGCAAGGCAAGAAAGGATCTTACCTGAACTCCTCGTCGATCAGGAAGAAAAGGCTATTCCCATCATATGCTGAAAAATGGTGACATACGGTGCGCCTGGTCAAAACATGTAGAGGCAGAGTATGCATGATTCTAAGATGCATTTTGTCGCATGAAGTCTTTGCTTGGGAAGCTGCCTAAGGAAGTGGAAACCTTTCAGGCCTCTCCGGAATGGCATTTCACCTCTGTGTGGTAACTTGAGACTCCCCAGACTCCCACCGCAGCCCTTTAAAGTCCTTGTGGTCCCTCATGTCAACACAGCTCCCCTACATAAGGGTTTGCTTTGTGGGGAATGAACTGTGCGGCTTTCAGAGAGCTTAAAACAGAAACTGATCCACAAGCAGGTGCAGGATGGAATCATTTATTATTGCTTGGCTTAATAAACTGCATCTTAAATTTTGATATCGATTACAATGTTGAATGAAAAGGCTGAGCTGGCATTATTGTATTTGACACAAGCAGTATTTTAAAATATTTACACTGATTGCACTGTGCATCAGTGTTGTTTTTGGAGAGCAATAGACTTAAAAGATGGTGTTGCACAAAGTGTTAGGTGCTTCTGAATTTATTTACTTAAAGTTTTTCTAAAAACCAAAGACAAATGGACAAACTGGCAAATGGGGTCCGTTCAGAGTTCTTGTCCCCATTAAAAAGCACAAGCCAATGTTTGTAGTATCAGTTCACCAAATTAATGACATTATAGCACAGCAAAAATACGTTTGCAGCAACCCTAATAAGTTGTGTAGGATTCACTGACAGGATAAACATGCCTTCTCTGCCCTCCTTTTCCTCCCTCCCCCCTAAACAAGCAATAAAAACATTTTGCATAAACAAATTCCAAATTACAACTAATCATAGGAAAGCTGACAAATGTATGCTATGCTAGTCTGTGAAAATACTAATCAAAGCAGCCTGTCAATTGTTAAAGTTAATGATTTAGATATGCAAAACTCTGACTAAATTTTTGTGGATAATTACATAATTATGCCTGGGTTAACACAATCAAAAATAGCAATTGCATGCTCCATCTTGAAATCACCACGGCACTTCCCTTCTATTTTTTAAAGGCCTCTTTCCCCTTCTTTCCCGTGTGCAAAAAGGGAAAGGAAAGGAAAAATGGGAGCTGCCCAGGCAAGGAAAGCACCAGTGGTGGGGGCCTCCTGCCCACAGAGCCTCCTCTTTCCCCTCTAAGGAATCAGTCGGCAGGAGCATGGAGCACCCGTCAGAAGGGCATAGGTTATTTTATCTGAGGTAAGAAGCTGCAGTAGCAGCACCTCTACTCGGGAATGAAAATATGCCTGGAAATGAGCTTTCTCCTGTGGGAGGCCTTTCAGATTGAAGGATGGAGAGTTTATGCATCATTTGAAAGGGCTTGTCGTGCTACGGGACCTGAGGACTGGCAAGGCTTACCTAGGTGATCCAAGTTGTCATTAAATTCTGAAATCGTTCAAGAGTTTCCTTTGATCCTAAACAGGTCCCTGGCAGATGTTTAGTCCAAAAGGCTCTCAGAAGCCTTTTTATCCAAATCCTCACCCCTGTGAGCTATGAAATGCTCCCTGCACTGGTTAGCCACTTTCAAGCTCTGCTACCAAAGGCTGGAAAGGATGATTGTGCTGGGGAAGGAACTTGTCCCCGCAGAGGGGAGCACTAGAGGAATGAAGGGCTGTGAGGGGCTCAGTCCTGCTGGGCACCCATGCTATTTAAATTCCTTGGGAAACAGCTCTGAATTGCTTTTAAATGCCTTCAGAAATCTTGAATTTCATTTGTGGCCTTTTCTTTTTCTGTGTTGGCTTCATGGGCTGTTTTTATTACTAGTTCTATCTGATGTAGTTTGGAGATTCCAGGTGCTGGGAATCTCAGGCAGGCAAGAAGAGTGTAAGTAAAATGGAGACTGGGCTTTTCCCTGAACTTTGCATTGGCTGGGATGGAGTAATGATAGTGATGGGGATTTAAAAAGTAATATATCTCTCCTGTAATTTTTTATCATAATTTTTCTATACAGTTTCCATTAAATAGATAAATGACCTAAATGAAAAGGAGAAATAAAATGAAAGTATAAAATCGGTCCCTGTCAAGCGCAGTGTAAAAGAGTCAGGGTCCCAGTGTTCAGCGCCTCGATCTGCTGGTGGATGTTCAAGGGCTGGCTTCACTTGTGACCAGTCACCTAACGCGCGGGGGGATTAAATGCACATTTATCTGCACGGAGAAATGTTCCCATCCCCAAAATACACTCTCAGAATAAGCTTAAACTAATTGATGTTATGGAGGCAATTATTGCCATTGTATTCTCCAGAGTAATGCTTACCAATTCCCTTGATTGGTTGCTCAGCCTGTAATAAAGGGCATGAAATTAGATAACACTGCAATTCGGTGTCTGAACGAAACCTGAAATATTCTTTTGGAGACGCTGTGTACACCTGGAGCCAGGGAAAGGCTCCTTTCAGCAGCCTTACGGCTTCCTTCTGCTGCGCCGATGAAGCAAAAATAAACTTCCTGTACTTAGACAGATTTTAAACATTTTTTTCCACAAGACAGAAACCAGATGGAATATTTTCACAGCTGACACTGAAATTCACAGTTTTTGTGACTTCTGTGATATTGTGATTTATACAGGGACTATATGTATCAGCAGCCCTGAATAGACAGACAGTCTCTTGCCACTCAAGCTTTTAAGCATTATGTGGATTGGTAGGTTAAAAGATTGTATTAGCTGTGTGAAATGTGAAGTATCAGTGGATTTAAATGATAGCTCTGTGGCCTGTTCTGTTTCTGCGTCTCGACTATAAGTCATAATAATAACATATGTTAAAAGTACACTGCTCCAAAATGGATAGCAAACCCTTAAATGCCTCGAAATTAATCATTTCTGGCAGCAAACAGAAATTCTTATGTCCGGTCACGAGCACGAAGCAGGCTATTGACTTCAAGCATTCGTTAGCTCTCTTAACAGGAGACGTGAGCGGCAGAGGTGCCCTGCTTGGGGCTGCTGGTCAGGCAAGCAACGCTTTCAGATTAACCTAAAGCTGGAGGATGCATGTGTATTCCCTGTGAAAAACAAAAGAAAAGCCATAGTTATTTTCCTGCTTGGGATGGAGAAGTCAAGCAGAAGTGGCTAGGAGCCAGGTAGCGGGAAAGCAGTGGCGAGGGGGACGCGAGCTGAGGCCTTCTCCTCACGTGCCATTTCCTGTGCTACGTGCTTGTGCCCTGGTGGGCTTGCTGCTCTCTGCATTCCAGCTTCTCCTAGCTTTGTGGGAATTTGTGATTTCCTGGGAAACTTGAGCTGACCTGTGCCTGACCAGAAATTTGGAAAAATAATGATTTTTTATGGCGTTTTCTCTATGCGTGACAGCAATATTTCAGTAGCCCTTGGGGCTGCCTGACTGTTTACAGCTGCAGCTCCGGATTTTACCTCTTTGCTGTCTTCGGTGACATGCATTCCGGCTATCTGACGTCCTCATGAATCTGGAGCAACACATTGGCGTCCCCAGATCCTTGTGTGTTAACTGTGCCTGAGAGCTCAGCCTGCTGAGGGAGGACGTGCTGAGGGAGGTATTCCTGGTGTGTGGTTGTAAGCACGGGGTCCTCTGCTTCGGCAGCCTCAGCCCTTGCTACTCCAACAGGAAGCCTGGAGAAGCACCTTGTCTTCAGTCGAGTGTTCCTTTAGGGAGGGATGGCTTCCTAGGCGAGGTCCTTTCTTTCCAGCTCTGGGAAAAATGGAGGTACATATTATTTTAGTTGCTTGTAACATATGTACTTGATTTTTGTCGGAGCATTTATTGTGTAACAGCTCCTCTGAGCCCCGGTCAAGGTCAAGGGCTCAGGTTCAGTGTGTTTTGCCTGTTCAGCCATTTTGTAAGGCTGTTGGCATACCATAGTTTTTTTCAGTCCTCTGGAAACATATGTATTCCAGCCCAGTGGTTGCACAAGTGTAGCTTAAAACCACATATATCCTTCATAGTGAAAAGGTAGTTGATGACGCTTTGGATGCGTGAGGCAGATTCTTTCCAAAATACGGAGGACTAAAAAGGAGCAGGATACCTACTAGAGCGTAGGAAATCCCGCAAAACTGTATGGTAAATAAATACTGTTTCCAATGGTTTCTGCTGGAGATCAGCATATAACAAACCATTTGGTGTTAACATATGGAAGGAGGTGTGGGAGACAGTTAGAGGAAGCCTTCAACTTTTCAGTACGTGTTTATAATCTAGTGTCCTCAACATTATAGATGCTACATATTGAAAATGTCTGTATGCAACCTGGTGGAAAAAGGAAAGGAAAGGAAAGGAAAGGAAAGGAAAGGAAAGGAAAGGAAAGGAAAGGAAAGGAAAGGAAAGGAAAGGAAAGGAAAGGAAAGGAAAGGAAAGGAAAGGAAAGGAAAAAGGAAAAAGGAAAAAGGAAAAAGGAAAAAGGAAAAAGGACCGGTAGGAGTACAAAATATGGCCATTTTTAACCTGTTATTTCCACTTTGGGACTGTTTCTGCCTATTGTCCCAGGCAGCCTCAGTAAGTACAGGCACTGTATTAGAAGGGTTGTGCTAATGAACAATCGTCTGAAAGGCTGTAGCACAAATCTGTAATGTTTCCTTCTACATACAGTCACTAAAATCCAGGAACCCCTGTTTTAAATGTAGCTGCCATACCTAGGGCAGTTTAAACAAATGCAGCCTACTCTTGCAAGATGCTTCCTTTGGCTGTGTTGGAAATTCTAGGCATATATTCTCTGATCTGGCAAATTACGTAAATATATGCTTAAATTTCACGTCTGCTTGCTTTGAAGTCAATGGGATTACTTGTATTTGTATATGCTCGGGTGGTTTGAGGCCTTACAGCACTAGAGGACACTTGGCATTTAGAAAAATAGGGCTAGAAGGGGCCTCAAGAAGCCACCCTCCCCCCGCCTTCTGCAAGGCAGGCTCAGCTATACTTGTCCTTCCTGGCAGATGTTTTTCGAGGCTGTTCTTAAAAAACATCTGGTGATAGATATTCCTTAGCTTTCCCAGGCTCTATTCCAGAGCTCTACTATCTTAATTATTACAGATGTTTCTCCCTAGTGGCTGACCTGCATCCATCTTGCTGCAAAACCCCGTTAGTGTTTGGGCTTTCTGACGAGGAAGCTCCCTGTGTGTGACAGACTCTTTTAAGGCTCATTTAAGGTCTTAACATTGCCTTGTCACAAATTCTTTTCTCTAAAGACTCCAAGGTTTGTGAGAAAACTCCAAGGTATTTCTCCTAGACAAGTATTCTAAACCTCTGTTCATTTCTGCTGCTCTTCTGGGTGTCTCCAATGAGTCCATCTCCAGCTCTTTGGCTCCCCTCCTATTGAATTCCATCCCTTCTCTTGACAACACTCTAGGTTTCCCGCATCTTTTCAGATTCTGAGCCTCCATACTTGCAGCAGTCCTGAGCACCCCGTTTTTGCTGTGTGTTAACGCAGTGAGCAAGCCCTGTCACAACAAGATGTGAGTACCGAGAAGAATTGTATGCATGGCAGGTTTGCAGTCCTCCTGTCCGCGCCTGTCCCTGCCACTGGCTTGCTTGGACTATAGGCAAGGGTGAGTTTCTCTGCACACCGTGTTTGGCCACACTTGTACCTGTTCTGCAACCATTTCATTCAGGCCATGTCTTGTTAGTGCGCATTTGAGAGTGACGTATGAGACAGAACCAAAAGCTTTGCTAAATCAAGATACGTGATATCTTTCGCTTTGCCGCCGTCCACGAGGCCTATTACCCTATGGCAGAAGGAAATTAAATTGATCTGACAGGATTTATTCTCTACAAATCCATACTAGCTGCTATTCATTTCCATGTTATCTTCTAGGTGCTTATAAATAGTTTGATTATTTGTTCTGCTCTTTTTCTGGGGATTGAAGACAAATTTACTGGCTGCTAACTCCTTAGCTTTGCTGTCCCCCCGTGTCGAGGTGAGTATTACGTTTGCTCTCTCCAGCCTTCCAGCACTTCATCTTCTATTGATGCATTCTCTGAGGTGGCTGTCCAGTGATTCAGAGATTGTGTAAGGGGCTATTTAAGAATCCTGTGTTGAAATTCGTTGTGCCCAGTCAATTTGAAGACTTCTAATTTATTTAAGGATGCCTTAATCTGTTCTTTCTAGGCCATTATCTTCCTGCTGCTGCATCTTTTTTTCCTTGTCTGCACTGGAACTCCTCAGAGGAGCTACCAGCTCTCCTTAACTCTTTCTTTTGCCTCTCATGAGATCTCCAAGTTTAGGTCAACAGCCTGAGCTTAATCCTGTTATCATCGGTGACAAAAATTCCGCTGATGGATATTGTTGCTTTTACGTCAAAGCTTGATAGAGTCTTCCTATGGAAGGAACCTCAGTTTCTGGTGCATTACTGGGCAAGTGCAGGAGCCCTGAATGAAGCTGAGAAAGGCAGTATTGGAGCTGTGACAGCCTGGGATGTGGGATGTATGCTCACCAAGTTGTGCAAGGCAGGCTTTGAATTGCTATATTGATTTCCTTTTTTTTTTTTTTTTCCCCGAAAGAACAAATGTTCAACAGTCACTGTAGGAGGTAAATGAATCCTTGTGCCACAGCATCTGCCCCTCTTTGCTATATCTGGGAATTTATTTTAACAAATAGTATGTTTAGAGAGGAAATTGACAAAATCGTATTTGCCTCCTAATGTTGTTGCTTGTGGTAGCACTTTCTCTGCTGCAGGTTTGCAGTGTTGTTCAAGTACCAGAATTATAACTTCAATCCCTATCTGCTTGCCCAAAAAAAGGGGAGTAGAGAGCCTCCTTACAAGCCTCTGCACATTTTTGTTCCTGCCAAATGCCTGTAATATCAATTTCTCTATAGTCAAAAGGAGAATGTTCTGTTGGGATTCCTCTTGAATTCAGTAACAATTTGACGTATATAAATCCAAACTCTGTGTGCTAATTATAATATACTTATGAGGGCTCTTACTTTCTCTCCTATGGAAGACAATTTTCCTTCCTATTATATTTTTGCCTAATATTTTTTTTTTGAAAGGGAGAAATGCCAAGGTTCAATAACTGAAGTTGTCCTTTTAAAATATTTGGGGAGAGGCTAGTCTAAAAGAAACTGCAATATTCTATATAATTTCATGGGGTCTTCTAAGGAAATATGCCAATTTTATGGGGTCTCTTAGGGAAAAATTCTGATTTCATATGGATTCAGGTGAAAAGATAAATTTCATGGAATTTCTAAAAATGGCTGGATTTCACTGGTTCCATGAAATCTATGACAGCCATGGAAAAACGCGCAGTTTTTGTCATAGAATAAATTTTTATTGCGGTCTGCAGAACTTTATTTTCTATGTACATCTGTTCTTCTGACACACATTATACATTCTGGACCCTCTCCTCCTCTTGTAGTCTCTTCCTGTGAATATTTTACTCTTCTTGATGGATGCCTAGTGCTCTGATCCTCAGATGATAGAAATCCGTGACTGCCTACAAAGGAGCAGCAAGGTTCAGCGTGCGAGTGTTGGGGGGAAGGGCAAGAAAAATAAGAAATACTAGATACAGTCCTGAGGATTTCATATTTTATGGTAATACCAGCTTACTTTATGCAATATAGGGGGGGAAATAATCAGGAATAAGGAACGGGAGTGATTTATCCTCTTCAATGTGAGATCTAAGCAGTGTAGCATCAAAAGCGACCGACTTGCAATTTGTAAAATCCCAGGTTGTGCAGAGGGTCCGGTGCAGGACCACCCGAGGAGCATAGAAAGCTTCAGAGGAGAACGGCTGTATTGTGGCATCTCAATTTATCCTGCGAGCAATGTCCTCTCTGGATAGGAGACGGCTGTGACTGTAGCACGCTTGCGTTGTTGCGGGCCTGGAGAGAGGCAGCCGAGCTGAAATAGATCTGGCTTTTCAAGGAGAGAAATTAAGACACAAAGGAGAAAAGGAACGCGGCCTCAGACAAGGCTGGAAAATCAATGGTGAGATGAGGTGAAAACTTACAGGAAGGCTGTGTCACAAGGGCATGGGAAATGACAAAGAAAAAGCGATATTAGATAAGTGAAGGAATCAGAAAGGAAAGAATTGCGAAGCAGATTAAGCCAAATCTATGCAGGGCTTTAAATGAAGAAATCTGAGCAGTATCTTGAGATGAGCAGGAAGCCATCTGATTAGCTTTGATTTAATGATATTCCTGAACGTCTCTGTGCGCCTGAGCAGCCCAAATGCAGAACCTTCCAGAGAGCGGAGATCAAAGCTGCCACTAAGCAGTTGCCTTCATCAGGGCCAATGGGAGACGATGAGAAACATCCTAGAGTGAAGTGGAGGTAGTGGGAAATGTGGGTTATCTCCTCATGCTGGCAAGAGGAGTGGGATTGAACACAGGGTCCTGGATGGGCTCCTGCGCCGCTGTCGCTTTGACGGGAAATGGGAAATGCGGCACTGCAATGAAAGCTGGCTGTCCATGCAGTCAGCGCTGCGCCCATTTAGCAAAACCGTCGGGGGCTCCTGAGGGGTGAGAGGGACACGCGCAAAGCCCCGGCTGGCGCAGGCGAGGGCTGCTGGCGTTTGCTGCCGTGCGCATGACGCTTCGTGCGATGTGTTACGCGGTTCTTCGCTGCCCGCTACCTACCCTCTTCCCTGAATCCTGGCAGTTCCTAGGCTCTGGAGTGCCTTTTGCACAGTTTCTGCAAATGTGGCAGGTATAATATTTTCCAGGCAATGCAACATCACCATTGTTTATATTGTTTTGAAGGAGTTTTGGAGGTTTGAGCCTGCTGGGACCCAGAACAGCTTTTCTCCCTTGCTCATCAAACAACCTGCAATCCAGCCTTCCTTTGCATAATCTCATTTCAAATATGAACAATATGAATCCTACAGTTTATCCTAACAAGGAAATGTGGGTGGTTTTATTTTATCCTTCCCTCAACAGAGAAGCAGGGCAAGGAAGCTGTCAGGCAAAGTCTTTGTACAATTTTCCTCTGCTGAAACCTAGTGAAGAACTACAGTCATCTTGGTAAAATACTGAGCTTTCTAGCCCCTTTCTGCTAACTTGGGGTCTCTAAAGCTTGTGTCTGTGCATTTTAACTAGCAGTAGATACCAGTCTGCCCAGCTCATCCCCAAGGGTCCAGGCAGGACAAAGTTCTATTGTCCCTTTCTGTAGCTGCATCCTCCTGAGGTACCTGCTTCTGTATTGGTGACCTACAGGTCACTGCATTGACTGCTGGGTCACCTCCAGGATTTCCAGTAAGCAGTGTCTTGATGAAGTGTTCCTGTACCAGTGTGAAGTGATCTAGCTGGAGGCCTACCTTGTAGCACTGGTAAGCATTTCAGCATGGAAAAGGGGTGCTCAGCTCTAGGATAACAGAGCCCAAAAGCACATGTCTGATACCACCTCTGACTAGACTAGTCTGCAGGGTGGGGGAGTTTAAGACCCGACGAGGAGATGAGAGGATCGGGGTAGTTGTTCTGTTTCTGGCCTCAGCCTCAATGACCTCCTCCTTTGCTGGGGAGCTGAATGACCCTCTGCAAGGTTACTTACCACCAGTGCTCCCTTCCAGCTCTCTTTTTCCTATGCGGTGGGAAAGGGTAGGTTTTGAGTTTGTCTCTCTTTGCAGTCACATGCTGCACATAGTCTCTGAGGTGTAGAAATCAGAGTGCTAGGTGTGCATTCTTGGTGGGGTCAGAACAGGATATGCCAGTACTTGAAGTGGAGAACACAGATCAATTTTGTTCCAATACAAAAGGCTGTGAAACTTCCCAGTTGCTGTTTTTCCCTGTGTACAAAGTACATCTTCCTTCTGTGTTTGCAAAGTCAGGGAAGAAGAAAATAGCCTCTTGGTAACTATCCTTTGGCAGACTGTCTATTTTCCCCAGAAGAGGTTTGTGCCAATATCTGTGTGTACCTTGTGCTGGTGGCTATGAACTTCTCAGTGCTGGTGGTCCTGCCTCTTCTGTGCTCTGTTCACACCAGGTTCTGCAGCCCTGGCCATGTGGATTAGCATATTTGATTAATGTACATGCAGAACTGGAGATTGCAGCAGAAGGGCATGTAGTATACGAGCCTTTAATCTCAAATGTGCCCTCTGGGTAAGGTAGATGGATTAGTATCGTCACACTTAATCATATAATCTTACCTCTCAACCCTGTTGACAGAGCATGAGGATTGGAATTCCCAAAGATCCATGGAGAATCTTGAGGCCCCGGGACCCCTGTTTTGGCATAGGCCAAGATGCAGATTGCCTGTGGCTTTTCTTTCCACCACGGGAGAATTAGGTGGTGACCCAGCTATTTCCTTGTGGGGGTCTCCTTTCAAAATGGTCAAAAGCAGTGGGGCTTGGAGTGCTTGATGCTCTGCAGTTTGTCTGTATCTGGTATCATTTCCTCCTCCAGAGTAAGCTGGCTAAATTAATTTGATTTTAAAAAAGTGAAGCATTGAGACTGTGCCTGACATTTTCAGGATTCCAGGACGCTGTGTTCCCAGATCAATATGCTGATTTAGTAACATAACTTATGCTCAGGAAGGCCATGTGACACTCCCAGACCCATCCATTTTTGTCTAGCATTTGTATTAGAGCTGTGCAAATCATTTCCAGGAGAGCAAGCAAGTTAGAAAGGGATAGTGTGGAACTGCAAACAAACAAACAAAAACCCACCAGTGCCAGGTTTGAAAAGGCCCTCTTTCGTCAGGTTCGAGTGTTAAAATACTAGTGGTATGAGAGAGATAGGCACATGCACAGATGCGCAGAAATAACAATAATAGCTTGCTGCCCATAAAACGTGCGCTTGGTTATGCAGACCAAGCAGAACCATTTTTAAGCAGGCACTTTTTCAGATTAAGAAATACACTTTAAAAGATAAAAAGACACCTTAAGTAGCAAGGCATTATGTAGTGAAATCTCTTCTTGTCTTTTAACTTCTTCATGGAATAGCACACAAATGTAGTTTGGATTTATCTACATTAAAAATAAGCAGGTATCATTTGATCACGCAGCTCATTTAAAATATGTTACGTAAAAAGTGTTTGGCTGCAGGCCACTCATGCTCATGCTACCCACAGGAAGAGTCCCACCGAAGTCAGGGTGACTGCTTGTGTCATTCAACAGTGGCTTTGGGATAGGGACCATGTGAGTGGACCTTTTATTTTAAGAAAAGTTTTGCTGAAAATTTATGAGGGAAAAAAAAAAGAATAAAAACGCTAGTCTAATTTTCTGGGTTAAATAACTCACACTGAAGCTCTTACATAACAGCACCTGGAGTTTGTACTTCCATATACTTACAAGGTACCAACAGCTGTATCTTCTAACAATGCTAGAAAAAATCTTCTCATAGAAATAATATTTATTTCAAAGTGCATAGTAACTCCTTCTAAAATAAAGAGGCAGCTTGCTTAATTTCTGACTGGAGCAGAAATTAATGTAGTTAGTTGTCATGCAGCGAAGGTGCCTAGCTTATAAACCAATGCCACTTGTTTTAGTATTTGCACAGCTTTGAGTCAGGATATTTGAGCACCATACCACCTACCTGCAAGGGCATTTGCCTGCCTGTAACTTTAAGAACAGGCTTAAAATAAGGCTGAAAGAAGTTTACCAAAGGATACAATTTTTCTTTTAAGTGCTTTTCATACTGGAAGTAGCCAAAGCACCCTTCAAAATGTAGTATCCTTTATGTACTGTGTGATGGCTGGTAGAGAGCTTTGTACATAAGGATTTTTTTTGCATTTGCCAGGAAACCAGAATTTGAAAGATCACTAAACTTTGCCGTTTTGCATATTAACCCACCAGGCAGTGCTTTAGTTACATATTTTCAAGGCTAGAGTATTCCTTTTGCCCTCATCCTTGCTAAGTGTCATAGAAATGTTTTGCACGCTCCGTGGTAATGCTGTAATCTGTGGCTTCCTAAAAGCTACCCCAAGAACTGCGCCATAGTCGAAGAGCGCTTCTTGGTGACATTTGTCTGCCCCAGACGAATCCTGCCACGTTCCCACACAAATAGAAGTCCTCTAAAGATGCCCAGGCAGGCAGGAAATTTTGCTGAATGGGGGTCTAGTTTGGGAACAGTGTCCTGCGTGTCTGGTGGCGGCGTTGCTCTGAGGAGACGCTTGCTACCAAGGAAGCTGTGTGCGCAGCCCTGCTCCGAGGCGCCCCGGCCCCGCTGCGCACAAGCAGCTGCCTGATGTGGCCACAGCCGGCCCGAGCTGCGGGACGGGACCGGCCCGAGCTCAGTTT
>VZSV01000153.1:1915843-1958792 GCA_013398735.1 Nothocercus julius
CCAAATATGACTGCTTTCTAGCTCAGCTGGTTCTTGCAAACATCTCTGAATTACTATATGTATTGTGGAGGACACCTGTTCTCTTCATGGTTAAATCATAAAAATGTCATCTCTCTGTTGGCCCCTTAACATTGCTTGAAAGAAATTCTTCCTCCTGAGTTTGAATTTTTTGGGAAGGGGCCCCAATTAGCCCCTTCCTCCCCTGTCCTCCTGGGCCGCGCCTGGGTGAGCTCCCCGTTCATACCGCTTCTGCAGTTATCTGTGCTGAGGTATTCGGTTTCTCACAAGGCCTTCCGGCCAAGCCACCACCTTGGCTCACACGCTGTGCGTCTAGGACTGAGCATCTGCTTGTTGCCTCAAGCACGATATGGCCCAATCCCCATGTCCTTTCTGCCATTCTGTCTTGTCCTTTCCGCTCCGAGACTGGAGCTGCTCTTTGATGCTTCAGGGCTACTTGCTTATGGTCCCTCAGGTATGAAAGGCAGTCAGTCTCAATTTCTGTTCTCTGTGATCTCTTCTTGATCACAGGAGATAGGTAAAGCTCAACACATCTTTTCACTGTATTTCTAAGACTAGTGAAGAGTAGTTTGTGCGGATTAGCACCTAGGTGCAAGAGGCAGACAAGCTTGGAAAGTGCCAGTATGATTTTCAGGGGCTCACAGGGACAGGTACACCTTAGGTTTTTTCCAGAACACAGAGCACAGAATTATATCTTCTGTACCAAACACTGCTGATACTGAGGAAACAAAGTTCCTGGTAATTCTGTGGACTGTGGTGCCTCTTGTCAGTATAGCATTGCTCTGGGCCTCCTCAGAAATGTATTCTGTATCCCAGCAAACAGTGAACCAAATTCAATGTTGGGAATATGCCCAACAAAGTAAATGCAGTTGTTACAACTTAATATCCCAAATGCAGTATTTAGTTACGCCTGGTACATTTCTAATGCTTTTCAGCACAGCTCACTTGAAGAGAATTTACTTTGATTCTATGATTCATGGAGTCCTGTTCTCTATAGCATAACTATAAGGTAGCATATTTATGCCTTATGAAGTTGAGGGAAGTCTGTCTGTTGACTTTCACGGGGCCTTGGATTAGATCTTTAATGAACATCTCTTGATATCATTATAGGAGCAAATATTGGAACAGCATCATGAAAACTACAGGTTTAGTCAATACAGAGGATTTATTAATTTTTTTTTTTTTGGAATATAAAGTAGTTTGAAAATTGCTTCTTGAGTGACTTCACCTGGTGTTCTGGCTGTGCTTACCCTGCAGTGACCTGAGCTACCGAGAGGAACATCCTGAGGGAGTGGAGCTCAGACCCAGCTTAGAAGGAGGAGGGAAACCGCACAGCGTAAAAGCCGTCAGCTGCTTTGACACCAGCTGTCAGCAAGGTAAGCGGTGTATTTGAAAAATCACATCCAAATGTCCCCCAAAACATGTGGAAATCTCAGCAGCCTTGCCCAGCTCTCCCCCAAGTCTGGTGTGGGGGTTGGGAGAAGCCGGGCGTTTTGCAACATAAACAGCGGGTGCGTAAAACATATGCTGCAGAATTAATGAATCATGTTAATTTCACACTGCCCCCGCTTTGGGCTAATTAGTGCAAATTAAATGCTGCACTTGTCAGGCAGAGCAGTTTGTGCACTATGTATTGCATTAAGAATTATTTTGGAACCATTTGCACAATGCGAAAATAGTGTGAAAATATTTTTATTTCAATTAGTGGTAGTTTTACAGTCATTAGAAGATTTCTTTAATAGGCTTAGGCGCCCGTGGCCTGCACAGCTGCATGAGGTCTGGTTTTCATTTAAAGGTGGGGAAGACCATGCAGCAGAAGGGAACCGTTTTGCTGGCTGCATTTAGCTATTTATCCCCCTCCCCATCCTAAAATGCCACACCAGGCTGATCAATTACTTGTCCCTTCATCAGAGACCAATTGCTTAATTGCAAATTATCCCCAATAATTACACAGGCAAACAACTAGTGGATTTATTTTTAATGAATGTGGGAGCCCTTAACAAGGGTTTAAATGTACCTACCGGGGTTACTCAAAATTGACAACTATCGAAGGTCCGAGTGTGCTCCTTTCAGGCACATGAAGGAGAAGCTCAGCCTGCTCATATTCTGGTTGTGTTCGTGAAACTTTGTGAAGCAAAGATACCATGTCTGTGCTTGGGAGGGTTTTTATACTCTAATGTCCCCATTGTTTCCATGGGATAAACTGAAAATGAGAGATTACAGAAAAAGAGAAGGGGCAATGGAGTGGGGGACACTGTGGAGACAGGGCAGGATGCAGGACGAGGCACAGGAACCCTGCCTTTGCTGAAAGGAGATGGAGCTGTGCCAGGCGGCGAAGAAAGGGCTGTGTGAGCAGCGCGCTCGCCCCCGCGGGCATTCCCACCGAGAGGCGGGGAGAGGAGGCTCGGGCCCCGCAGGTACGTGAAACATGTTGCCCTCAGTGGGGATGCAGCGCCTGCTCAGAACTGGCCTATAGCAGGGATATAATTAGTGCTGACACAAACACAAGACGAGGCTTTTGACACTTGTTTTTCAGTTTTGACAGAAAGGGGAAGCATAAGAAAGGTGCCTCTCCTCTCCTCTCTCTCTCTCTCTCTCTCTCTCTTCCCTTAAATAGCTTTTTCTCTTCAAATTACCGTAAATCACTCAGTATGTGGGACGTGTTCTGCAGCTACGGCCACTCCTCAGCAGGCTTGTCAGCCTGGAAACAAGATGTGTACTTTGTTGAAATACTAAACTAAATGAGAACAGGAATTTAAATGTAATGCTGCATCTGCTCACAGGCAAAAGAGTAAGATTCAGTAGTGGAGTTAAGTAACAGAAAACTCAGGATGTGAAGAAGGAAACAAATGGGATGCAAAGGAGCATACACTGGAGAGCTAAAATACGCACTTTTTTTAAAGGTAGCCCTTGTAAAATAAGCTGGTTGAGATTTTTTACATGGAAACTCGGCATCTGTCTGTTTTTCTCCTTCTTGTGCTAATGTCTAGAATTCCAGTTTAGAAAGCGGAGTCCCACTGTGTTAACCCCAGTAAAAATATGTCATAATTTTGTGTGTCCCACCACCATTACCCAGCCTCTAGGCAAAAGCATTCTCTCCTCACTCTGATTTGCTCTTTCATTCTAATGTTGCCTGTTCTTTGTAGGTCATGTGTAAGCAGTTTTCTCTGCTCCTTTTTCTTCGAGGTTAAGTAATTAACTTGGAGGAGGATGGAAAGCTCTGATCTCAGATCACTTTGAAAGGCCTTTTCCTGAGATTTCTTCAGTGTGCCTCTTCCTCCTCTGAAATTTCTTTCTCTGAATCCTTGCATGGGCAGCTGATATTCTTGACATCAAAAGTTCCAACTCATATCCTTCCTAACTGTGAGGCGTCCTATCGTGTATGATACTCCTAAGGAGACTCTCGCACTGATGAAGTAAGGCGTGAGGGAATACTGAACTATTTTATTTTTCTTTTTTTCCCCTCAGTGCCCGAGTCCTCTCCACTAATCCTCTGTCATGAGGGGTCTCAATTTTTCATAACGCAATTGCAGCCAGAAAATTTCAGAATGTTCTTTATGGATCAGTGGCTAAAGTTCGATGCTGAAGCTGCTGTAACTCCTTGCTGAAACGTGGCCAGATCTGCTGGTCATCACTGCATGAAACGTGAACCCCCTGACTGGTGTAAACTGGTGTAATTTTGACTTAACGTCAGCTAAAGATCTGCACACAAGTTTTTCCAGATGTAGATGATCCTGCAAAGATATGTTCAGTATCACTGATTCCTTTCACCTGTGATTCTGAATATCTTCTTGTCTGTCTGTGCTGTAGTATCTCTGCAGGGGGAGCCAAGACAGGACAGGGAGCCCTGTCTTTCCAGGTCAAGGATGTACGCTGCTCTGTACATACAGAGTTAGCACATATTATTGCCCATTAATGTTAATGGGGATTCATCCTGTATTCTCCGAAAAGAAACCAACACCTCATATTTTAAAGGCAATGGCTGGATTTATTCTCTAGATCAGATGCCAGTAATGGGGGAGGAAGGAGAGAGGGAAGAATCATCTGGTTTTTTTTTGCTTGTTTTTTCTTTTTTTACACTAAGCACATCGTTTCTTTCCTCTTTTTCTAATTGGTTAATTTACCCTTTAATGAGTTTTATTATCAGTTTCCCATTCTCACCTCCTTAATACTTTTTTCCCCTTAAATATACATTCCAGTCTGTACCTCTATTTGCTCTTCCTCGGATTTAATGTAATTTTTACTTTTATTTACATTAAGAATGCCTCTTTCTAGTGTTTGTAACACTGCAATAAATGCCCACGATGATTAAATTGCTCAGTATTAGTAAGAAAATACAGGCACTGTTTTTGTATTCTTTTTTTTTCTTTTTTTTTTTTTTTGGGATCAGCCATCTTCCCGCTTCTTCAGCTCACTAGTAATTTGTTCAACACCATCACTTTCTGGAGAGCAATAGTAGGTGCAGGCACCTTTTTCATATAAATAATTTTTTCCTTTTTTTTTTTCTTTTTTTTTTCTTTTTCCAAGCCTATGTCTAATGCAGATTTTTCTGTATCAGAAACAAAGATAAAGCCAGGGTAAAGCAACCTCTTCCTCAGCCTAGTTTGAAGCACATTTCTCAATGAATCTTCTTTTCCAATATTCTTTGTCTTGTCACAATAAACAATCAACAGTTCCAAAGAATGCTGTAATTAAAATATCCTCAAGGAATAGTGGTTGTTATGGATACTGTTAAGTATACTGAGAAGTGTCATGGGTTACTGAAGGAGAAGAAATACTAATGCATAGTCTTTTGACCTTATTTTGACCTGTAAAAAAAAAAAAAAGAATATGTGAAATACAGATATGCATTTATACCCAGATAATGCATCGTGGCTGGAATACAGAATGTTTCCTCAGTGTGCTCGTTCTAGTAAAGTATTTTCGGAAAGCATGAAAAGCACCGTGGCAAATGGAAATTTGGGCTTTAAATTCGGCAGGCTCTTTCACTTGGAGGCCTTTACCTCCGAGCCCTATGTGGGCACCTTGTGAGTACCTCGTGGACAGATGGGTGGGCGGGTGGGTGGGCTGATGGATGGGCAGCCGGATGGGTGGATGGGTGGCCGGATGGGTGGATGGGCGGCCGGATGGTTGGGTGCTGCGCCGTGCGCTCCCGGCCCCTCGGTGCAGAGCTTGCTGCCCTCCCGCCAGCGCTGGGCCTGCCCGGCCCCATGTCCTGCTCCCGCGCGCGGCCGCTCCGTGGGGCTCGGGCCTCCCTCGAGGGGTCTCTCCCTCCAGTCCTTTGTGTGCCCCGGGGTCAGCAGGGGGACAGGGAGGAAAAAGCGGTGGCCGGTGATTGATGGCTCTTTGGAGGGCAGCTGTGGGTGGCTCATCCCCCCTTCCGACATTGCCTCTGTGGTGATCACATATGAGCCTTTGTGCCGTTGAAAAGGGACAAGTTATAGGAATCCCCTTTGTTTTCCAGCAACCTTTTTCTCTGCAGTTTCTTTACCTCTTCCTGAGCCAGGTCTTACAGTGCCTTCTGCACGTAAAACTGCTTCGTTTTCCTTAATGACATTCTGATGGGGAATTTGTCAAACACTTGGGAAGTTCAAATACTCTGTCGTTTGTTTTTTCTCTGCTTGCTCATGCTGGCGGTCTCAGAGGAATCTAACAGATTGGACAACACTTATTATTTTTTTTTAAAAAAAAGCAAGACAGGGTTGTCCTTGTCATATTCCCTTCATCTAAGTGATAGTTTCGATGAGTATTGCCTTTACTAGGGCAATGCTCCCTGCTCTGCAGGCTTGCTAGTGACATGTGCAGAAATTTACTTTATAGCATCTTCATTTTGAAAAATGTTGTTAAAATTTCGATGGCAAATCACAGTTTTGTTATCTGCTCAGACATGTAAATTTCCAGATTATTTTTAAAAACTTTAATCCAACTGATCCCTCTTGTTCATTTGGTCCACCGTCTTCTAGTTCAAGAGCTGTTATCTATTATTTTGCCCCTCTTACTTTGAAAGTAATAGATCAACACTGTATGCAGCGACTATAGGTTCAAAGAATCTCTTTGCAAAGTAGAGGGTGGTTCACTCGAGATGTGTGACATGGCTTGGAGTCTGCATCCTCTTCCAGCACGTCACACTGCTGTACTGACCTGGTTCCTCACAAGGGATAGCAGTCAGTCCAGTGATTTTTTACAATGCGTAGAAACAGATGGCAGCAAAGGGAGAAAAAGACCCTGGGAAATCCTGGAAAGTCCCACAGACCATAAATACTGCACCAGTATTATGCAAAAAGTCTAGAATGAAGCCAAAGCTGCAGTAAAACATGGAGGAAAAAAGTGGGGATAGCACAGAGTAGACTTTCCAGTGCAGTGAGGAGTTATCTTAAATGAATGCCTCCTTAAGCAGTTGCACAGGAATTGAGCACTTACATACCTTTAAAAATGTGGGTCCAAATAACATAAAATCTAAGCTGTCTGAAAAGTTAAGTGATTTTTATTGCAAAATATGAAAATACAGGATGAGCAGTTACTTTCTACTCCATGTATTTAAGACCTGTCTTATCGATTGTAAGCCTAAGAAATAATAGTGAAGATTTAAATTCTGTGCAGTTATGTACTGATTTGTTCTTAGAAAGCTAGTACTTGAAGGAACGTGTCTCTTATGAACTAAATCTCTTGTAAATGAAGGTTGCCCCTTGTGAAGTCCTTGGCTGTGAGCAAGAGCCCTCTCCATTGGGCTGTCCGCGTACATACACTTGCATTGTTCACTAGATCGAGTTCACTAGTTAGCCTGAAACAACCCGCAGCTTGAGGCAAAAGTCTTCAATCTCTATTGGCTATGCGGTTTTGTTACTTAAGACTTCTGAACTTCTGTTTCTTAAAATAAAAAAAAAAAAAAGACAAAATAAGCCCTTTTCATTCATCTTTAATTAAAACTGATTTGGAGTTTTGAAAGAAAACTGTTCCTGAATGATGATGCCAAACTGAATTAGGAATCAAAAGAATAAAACTTTGCAAGGGTACAATTTGGAGCTAATGCTTCAAAATTCAGCAGAAACACAAAATAGTAAGTAGCTAAGAACAGAATTTTAAAATCTTCTGTGCCCTCTCAGCCATGCCATCGGTGTTGCTACTGAGGCTCTGCAGTAATTTATTGTTGCAGAACATTCCCTCCAAGAACTCTCTAAATATTTTAAGGAATTTCAATTATATATTGCAGGGGAATGTCTTAAAGTATTCAGGTTTGCTAGCTTTGGGGACCTTAGAGAAGAACGTATGCAGAAAAGCAAACAAAAAGGGTAAGAAATGTACAATGTTTAATTAAAATAGCAGGCTTGGGCACATTCTTTTTCCTGTTATCCGTGACTTATTAAGAAGAAAATCCTGCATAAAATCCTTAAAACATATAGATAGAATTTCTTTGCTTCTGGGATCTGTTGACACAAATGCCGCCTTCCAAGCTTTGTTCCTGTGGTGTCTGTTGTCACCAGAATAATATCGTATACTTGAGTACCTTTGCAGTTCTTTTCACATGTTACATGTTATGGACTGTTTGTGATTGGTGATTTAAAGGCACACTGTGCTGTGAAATGTTGAATTCGTTACATGAGAGAGAAATAATAGATTCTGTGTCTTCATCTGTGGAACGAGTCGTTACGACAGATGCTGAGTTGCCGTGGATGGAGGCAGGAAAGAGCTGCTCTGTGGGGAGTCCTGGGGCTGGCTGCTGCTCAGGGTTTGCGTGCGGGCTGCTTGTGCTGGATGTGGCTGCCAGGTGTAGTTCCCGGTTGTTGTAAGAGACCCCGAGCTGGTGCGTCTACCACCAGCCAGCTCTCCTCTTTGCTTTCCTACTAACCGCGAGTGCGATAGGGGAACAGGGTGGGGGGTGCAGCGAGTTCTCCAGGGCATTTTGTAGCTGGGGTGCTCGGTGCAGTCCTGTACCTAGGTGCAGCGCCTGTCCCCGCCATGTGATGCAAAGCACATTTAAAACCCTCAGTCTGAGAGGGTTTCAGTTTTCTAACTGGCCTTCACTGCGAGCCAAGTTTTTCCTGATTTCAGGAGGACAACTTTGGCTTCTAGGTCAGTGCATTATTCTCTGCTTCTCTGTGACATGAGACTCAACTTTTGGCCACATTATTAAGCAACATGAAATAAGTAGTATGTCTCAGTCCTTTGAGATAGGTGTGTGCTTACCTCCAAAGTCAAAGCTGAGTCCACTGCTGGTATAATAATTTTGGAAAGAGAGCTAAGAGAGGTAGACATACTGCCATGACGGTGAGTAGGTCTTGACCACGCGTGTCTGTGATGTACTCGGTCTCTGCTTGCACCGGGCTAGTTTCTGCCACGGTGCCCAGAGGGAGCCTAGGACACGTCATGCCCCTCTCGCACACCTGACATCAGTGTTAAAAAGCTTGCTCCCAGTTCTGCTCTCAGGAGCATCGCTGTTCTCGCACTGGCTGGCAAAGGAAGCAGGGCTGAGTGCCGCAGGCCTGTGCGGTCTCAGTGGAGGGAGACGGTGCCGCCAGCACCGCAGTTCGGAGCACCCACGGCAGCCATCCGGCTCAGCAACCCGCACGCGGCCACAGAGTAGTGACTGAGTCTAGAGAGGCCAGGTGGGTTCGGGGTTTCATATTAGTAGTACTGAGGTAACTGAGTGATACTCCAGGAGAATTAGAAGTTGCTGGCTCAGTTGTGAACGTAGGGAGCTTTGGTGCATTCTTCCTTAAATACTCTCATTCTCTAGTCCCTTGGCTGTAACTATACTGCAGAATGTTTACCTGTCTGATTGTTGTTTGTAAATCTGGGTTCCTTCCTCCTCGCCTTTCTAAATCTTCCTTAGATGCTGAGAGAAAAAATAGCATACAAGGAAGTGGCTGTAAAGCATTTCTTTCCTGTTCTGCTTCTCTGCGTAGAGCTTTTTGTGGCACTCAGGGGTGCAGTAGGGCTTGAACAGTCCAGACAGTGTGTGCCAAAGCGTATTCCTGGAGGACATCACTAGAGATCCCTGCTCATAAACCCTGCCTGCAGAACTGTAACCAGAGCATGGGGGGAGAGGCAAAGAGGTGAAGCAGGGAGACGCAGAGGGGCGATTAAGGGCAGAGAGGAAAACAGAGAGAAAAACGAGTGGACAGGCTGGGGAGATGGGAAGCAAAACCATTCAAAGGCTGGATTGAAGATAAAGGAGCTGAAGCAGAAAATAAAGGAAAAAAAGATCATTGCAATCTTGGGATGATACACTAAGATGAAAAACTGGTCCAGTCTCAACAAAGCCATGTGGAAAGTCCAAGAGCTGGCTGGGAGGAAAAGGGAGGGATGAGAGAAAGAAGTTGGCCATGAGAGCAAGAAAATTTGTTGTGCTTTATGAGGGGTTGAAAGTTGTTCAGCTAGGACGATAGGTTTGGCTATGGTTTGGCTTTTGGCTCCAAAATCTTGAGGTAGAGATGGAAAGGGTCTTTTGCAGGGAGCAGTATGGAGTGGTTCTCATAATTTTTTTAAAAAAAAAAAAAGGGCAGTAATTTCAATAACTGGTGGATGTTTAGCACACCAGGCCATTTATCTATCTAAGCATGGACTTAATGGCACAATTTTACAGATATAAAAAAAGAAGAAAGAAAGAAAAGTTTGGTCCTACTCGTTCACTGATGTAAATGGCAGGAAACAGAAGATGTACCTAAACATTTGCAGGCACAGATTAGTGCTATTATAATAGAAAGTTGTCAATTCAGTTTTTCCTTCCTAACAGCAAAAGGAGAATCTGAGGTAGTGTACACTGCTAATATTCTGACCTGTGGTGTCTTGCTACTCTTTTAACTTATTTCTGCATTGGACTGTTTTTTATCAGACATATATAGGCTAAAATTGAACGTGGGTTTCTATACCAATTGTGGCAAAAAAAACAATTTTTAATTCAAGGTCCTTATTGCAGTTGGCTGTAACTAAGAAAAATAGAAGAATCCACATAGTATTAAGAGGCTCTTTAAAATTTCAATCAGTCCATCATCATTCTGGCTACTGATGTCATGAAAAATTGCAGGTGCGATAAGTGAATGGGGCTGGATAGGGGAGTTCAAGGTTTTCTCTTCTTCCTAATTTCTCACAATTTTCACTAAATTATGTATAAAGTCTCAACAAAAACAAGAGTGAGAAGTAATGACAGCTGAAGTTTCAGATTCTGGTGACCCAAAGAATCACTTTGAAGACATTAGGAAGCATAAAGGATTGAAATATGACTGTAAACATCCAGAGGCACATTATATTCTCTCTTCTCAGATAGATTCGGCTTCTGATATTCATGTTCATGAATAACCTATTTCAGTGACGTTACTGGGACAAGACCCCTATGGGTATAATTCCCTTTCCTTCAGTCACATCAGTTCAAGTCAGCATCTCTACGCGGAGCAGGGATTGTGTGATGAGACCTCCGAGGTTCTTGCGGTGCATGTAGCAAACAGGCTTTGGCTGTGCTCATGCAATGGGCCCCAGTCATGCAGTGGTGGCTGGGGCGAGCGCTGCCGAAGCGCCGCCAGCCGCGTGGAGGGCGAGGCGCAGGGCAGCCCAGGCGGCCGTGGACGCGTGGCGAGGAGCTCTGCGAGCTGCCCCTCGTGGGAGAGGGTGGCTGCGAGCGGCGAACCTCGCGGGGCACCGGCCAAGGACTCCCAGGGCGCTGTGCTCTAGAAAGCACCAAACGCTCAGGAACAGTTCAGCAAATGCCTTATTGTAAGCTGAATGGAGCTCCCGAAAGGGGACACTGGCAGCAGGAAAGTAACTTTCTTAATATTGCTTAATCAGCAAGCTAGCATTGCTTAATAACCAATGGGAGGAAGCATGGAAGTGTTATCAAACCGCTGCAGCAGCGAGAGGAAGACTGCAGGCTGAGAGAGCAGGGAACTCTGAAGCAGTAGCAGTTTCATGTGAGAGACCAAAGGAACGGGGATAAACTTTCCAAACAGGTTAAAGACTGGAGTCAAACATGTAATTCGGAATCCCACATTTGGAAATCACCGGCAGTGGACATCGGAGAGCCAGGCTGTGAAAAGGGTGTTAGCAGGACCTGACATGAGCTCTGGGAGAGCAGCAGAGCAGAGCTGGCGCAGACTGTATGTAGACATGGGAAGGAAAACCAAGACTGGGATCCTGTGAATGGGGCCGGAACCTGTCACAAGCCCTCGGGAGCGCACGAGGCAGAGCAAAATGGACGAGGCCGAGGAGGAAGCTGCCAAACGCATGTAGAGCTCTCTTCCAAGGTCCCGCCGGCACGCTGCGCTCCCTGCGCGCGCCGGCTTTCAGCCGGCAGCGGGAAGCGATTTGGTTTTGGACTGAGCCGTAGCTCAGTCCCACCACAGCAATGCCAAGCTGCTTAAGCTTCTTAACAGGCTTGGTGAAGAGGATAATGATTAACTGTTTATTAAAGCCAGCCCCTCCAGGTCAGGATGAGGGATGTTGCTAGAGAGGAAGCTGGTGCTGCTGGGGCCTGCCCAGGATCTTTATGCAGATAGGGGACTTCTGCCTTCAGGCATGCATTTGCTAGTATAAAATTTACTTAAAAATGTGAAGCGGTCCTGTGTCTGTTCTGAATACTACTGTGGGCCATTGTAAATCTCTGCAGTGCAGTTTGCACCTCCTGAAAGGCAGACGCGCGCTGGTTTCTAAGAATAACTCCGCCGAGAGAGTGCAGTGCACATGTCAACTTAATTAAATGAATTTGTTTAAAATACGATCGATGGTGTGTGAAATTATATAATTATTCCATAAATACACTTTGTTAATTAATTAATATTTTAATTAAAGGGTAATTGGAAACTCTTTGCATTACTAGTTTTTTTTTTGAAGGACATGAATGCGTCTTTACCTCCTAGTTACCAATTTTACTTTTGGGGTCTAATCAGTATTAACCTAGAGGCCCAGGAGGATTTCAGAACAGCGCAGATGACAGCTATGTGCCAGCCTCCCACAGGGAGGAATTTGGCTACCCCTTAACATCTTCCTTCTCATCAGCCTTCGTTTTTTCTAGTTTTTGCCAGGTCTCTTGTTGGGGAAGAGTAACTGTCTCTTTGAAGGCCTTGCCTTGACATGTCTCTCTGAAATGAGCAGGGAACAGAGGGGCCTGGACTAGCTGTTGGCAGAGAGAGCTGGGATTAGTGGTTTGTCAGAGTTGGACATAAATCCCTCTCTTCAGACTCATTTCCTGTAGCATCTTTTGCTTTACCTGTGTATTTTGAAGACTCTGCATGTTAAGAAACTGTGACTCCCTATTTCTCGCTGCCCAAAAGGCACTACAGTCCCCAGACTACGTTTCCTAACTGCTGGGGTGGAATAAATGAAAAGAAATGGCTGGGAACTGGGAAGAGAGAAAAATGACTGTGGCCCTTATCTTGCTCCTGGAAGTTCATATATAATTCATACTGAAGCCAATAAGATGTAAAGGGCAAACCTGAGCCCTGTCTATGGAAAAAAAAAACATCAAGAGCTCTCAAATTAAGGCCCTGATTTTGCAAACATACATAGTGAAATGTGAATACCCCCAGTGAAGGCAACAGGGAGGCTGCTGCTTACGTGCCTAAAGTGAGCTCAAGTGTTTCTTTGCTGCTTTGGGACTTGCAGACTAACTCTATTTACTTTGATTTGTCTATGTTTTGATCTGCTATTTACATGGCAAAATTAAGCTGACAACTTCATGAAACTGTTATTACTCTGCAACTGTGTGCTACTAGTGAATGCATTAAAAGCTAATATGCATTATTTTAAGGTGGCTGAACTGAAATGTCAGTTCTTCTAAATTCCTAACCTATCATGTGATATTATAGCCAGTGCAGCCTTACAAGGTCCTAAATCCTCAGAGTTCATTGCAGTGACAGTGTTTCAGTGTGTGACGTAAGAGCAAAAGGATTAGATCATACTGGTGCACAAAGAACAACGGCACTGCACATCTAAGACAGGCAAAGGACCTAGTGTGCCTGTGTTTACACAAGCAAGTTGCACAGCTTCCATGTTTTACAGACAACATTTTGCCGGGGAGCCGTCTTGAAACAAAATCTAATCTGAGATTAAAACGTTTTTGAATTCCTCATTGCAAAATTGAGCTCACTGCGTTATATCCTCATGGAAAGCCCCTCTTATTTGTCTTTAAATGCGCCAGCGCGTCGCCGGGCGCCGGCGAAGCTCTTCACGCGTGAGGTGGCAGGTGCATGAGAGCTTACATCATGTGCCATGCCGGCGCATAAAATTTTTAAACCTGCCCTTGACAACTGAACAATTCAGCAACCTGGACGCAAGCTGCAAGGATCAAAAAGTAGGACAAAAATTACAACTGTTTATACAGCTTTGCACAATGCCATGGCAATGCTTTTTGCAAGGAGAAATATTTGCTGTGAGTAAACACGATTTAGCATGAGATTTAATGTCTGTTTCTCCTCTGTGGGGAGCCACATGCAGAATGCCGGGTTCAGCACTGCTTGCAGAGATCCTGAACTTTTGCCTTGGCAAGTCCTCTGTCTTCCTAAGGTACAGGAATTTCCGTACTCATGACCGTGACGTGGAAAAAACAACTTGTGTAGGTGAGAAGGAAATTTAATGTAGGTGCTGCTTCTGTTCTTTGCCAGAGCGCAGGTTGTTTGACAAGGATGTTGCTAATCAGTGCCAACTTTAGTGGCACTTACGATACTGACATCTGTCCAACGGGAACTGGCTTGAAAGCGAACTTGTTTTACAGATGTCACTGAATAATCATCAGGTGGTTATAAGTTTCAGTTGCCGAGTGCGAGAAGTCTCCGATATATTAAATGGAAAAAAAAAAATTCTACATTTTGAAAATATTGCAGTAAGAAATTCTGCTTGGGACGCCAGAGTGAGAGTTCGTAATCATCTATGTTCCTTGTGAAGTATAAGAAGAGAGGGAATGAGCTCTTCAACAAGGCTGGAGAAAGCCTAAAATATCTGTGGACTCTATGTCCTGACTGGATTTACAAGTCCCGGTTTGTCTTGGGGCGAACTCCATGGGCCTCTCTGTAGTTGTGCTTGTTTATCTCCGGCCTGAATTGGCACCAACAGGAAAACCAGTCGTTCTGACAGGGACATTTTATTGCATTCAGGAACTATCTAAATGTCAAGGTGATTTTAGTCAATATCTGTTTCACATCTTTTTATATCATGCACAAACATTCAGGCTTGCAAGACCGAAATTACGAACCTCCAGCTATAGGAAGCCACCTAAATAAATGACTTGATTTTCTCCTCCCGGGAGTGCTATAAACAGCGAGTGCTCGGTGGAAGCTGTAACCGCTCTGATTATTGAACTGCCCATTTAAGGGAATAAAAATGGACTTAGATGGTGCTGGACATTCCTGTGGCTTGCATTTAGATATCCGAGTATGTACTCAGTAGCACCTGGCTTACTTTTTACTCTGTCTCCCTAAGAAAGTACCTCTCCTGCTGTTTCTCAGTGCGGCCTTGCATTTGCAAGGGACAGATCCATGAAATACTCTCACCGGGCCCAAACTGATAGGTGAGTCTAAGTAAATTTAGGCTGGTGTGGTGTGTACGTCCTAAGGATTCCTCAGCTGCTTCCTTAAAACAGTAAAGGGATTGGGACTCCTTTCCCTTAAAACTAGAAGGACAAACAAATCCTGCTCTGGAAATCTTGTCTGCTCTCACTGACTGGTGTCTGAAATGTCTGTAGAATTTGCACTGTGTTACACATCCTCTCTAAAATTAATCTTCTTGGTCCAGCTGAATCTGAAGTAGTCTAATATGGAATAAATTAGGTGATGAGGGGCTGAAAGAGGTGTGTAGCGGGAGAGAGAGCAATCAGAAGGTTGTAAGATGGTATATATTAAAATAAGTGGTCGCCTACTTATACCAGATAGCTTGCTTTAGGTGGAACACTTCAGATTCATTTAGATTTGTCTGTGAATTTGGCCCTTATTGTCTGAGGGAGAAAGGAAGACCTCTTCATCATTTCACTTTGCTCCATGACAGGAGAGATTTAGCAATATCAAAATTTTTCAATTCCTCTATATCTGATTTTAGAAAGAATTGTAGATATGAATTCTGGTTTATTTTTTAGTTACATGCTTGTGAAACAACATGGATATAGACAGGAATCACTGCAGCCTGTTAAAACAAATTAGGAAATGTGCTTTCAAATCTTAATATAATTTCTAGAGGAAGAAGCCTCTTGACTTGAATGGTAAAGGTCTGAAAATGGTCAGAGAGAGTCGTCACGCTAAGTGGGGATCCCAATTACAGCTTAGCAATAATGCAAATGTTGGTGCAGAGGGACCACTCAGTTGCTGCGGCGCAGGAGCTGCGGCTGTGCCTGGAGCGCGGGCAGAAAAGCCGTCCTTTCATTCCTGCTTTTAATTATGTGTGCGGTGGCAGCGCTCGGGTGCCTGCCGCACGCCGAGGCCCTTTGTGCTCGGCACCGCACGTCGCCAGCGGTGGAGCCTGTGCACACCGAGGCCCAGATATTTTGCTTTTCTGCAGGGCTTTCAGCTGAATTTGACTTTCATGCAAATGCCTTTCTCTTTCCTGTTTATTCCTTATCTTCAGCGGCTATTCCACCTGCTCCACTGCACATAAACAACAGCTGCATCCTTACGCGGTGACACCAGGGCCCCGCTGTCCCCCTGGGATCCGGAAGTTTTCCCACGCAGCCACATGACTGCTGTATTCCAGGGAAAAGTGAGGGCATGTCACACATGGCTAACTGGGCACGGACATCTCTGAGGCGCACAGTGAGTGTCCAGCCTCCTCCCTTTCCTAC
This sequence comes from Nothocercus julius, assembly GCA_013398735.1. Taxonomy (NCBI): domain Eukaryota; kingdom Metazoa; phylum Chordata; class Aves; order Tinamiformes; family Tinamidae; genus Nothocercus; species Nothocercus julius. Next base: position 1,931,613 of record VZSV01000153.1, read on the forward strand.
AAAGCAGCTAGGAGGCTTGGAGAAGGCTGACAAGCATTTGGTGGAACTGGGGAATGTGATGTTAGTCCATCCTCTGGCTTTCTGCTCTGCTAGTAGGTTGATGTTCAGCGTGTCCTCGTTCTCGTAGCTCGTTTTTCCCTTGTACTTAGGGGAGGATAACGCACCAGGAAAACGGAAGTGGTTTGGACCCAGTGAGCACAGGAAAGGTTGGTATTCAGCACGGCTACGGAGTAAAAAACTTGAAACCTGTCCAGAACAGGAAAATGCAAGGAAATCTGGCCCAGATTTTCAGCGCCTTTGCAGCTGCAAGAGGAGAGGCAGACACTAACTTAGGCCAGTCTCCAACACCAACGCCGCCTTGCCCACTGCAGAGCCTGTCCTGCAGCTCAGCCTCCACGTAAGGAGTCAAGGGAGGGATTAGGAGCCGGGACGCTCCTGGCCGTGCTGTTGAGGCTTGTGTCAAGCCTGTGGTAGGGCAGGTACTCCTCATTCACCTGGCAACCCTGCGGCAGGGCCACGCACCAGCGGGTGTGCTCCGCTGGGGATGCACACGAGGGCACACGTAGCTGTAGCAGGTGAAGGCCATGCAGAGAATGAGCCCACAGCTTCTACAGCTACATTTCCCCCTCCTTCCATTCCGTTATATTCCCTTCAGGGTTGTACTAGCTGTAACTGTGGGCTCATTCTCCACATGGCCTTCACCTGCTACAGGTGTGGGTGTGCAGGAGTGGGTGAGGGACCCTTTTGCCAGCGGTGAAGAGGTGGAAGAAAGCAAGCGAGAGCCTGAGAAGAGCGGGGTGGTGGGCATAGCTGGAGGAAATGTCCTTCACGGAGTGAGAACCAAGCACACAGCTACACCAACAGGGAGAGCAATACAAAAAGTATGTTAATGGGTGAGGAGAGGAAGGGAGTGAATGATGACCAGAGTCACCAAAACACTAACTTTTAAAATAAAGGAGGATTGGGAAGCAATGCAGGCCTTGTGAAGATAGCTGTTAGAAAACAGAGAAGGGAAAATGTGAATATATACAGATCATCTAGCCTACATGGTATGTATCACCTTGGAAGGGTACGCTGATAAACTTAATGGATCACTAATCATTATTTCTCACAAGTCAGTGAGAGCTGTGGAAATGCCAGAGACAGGAGGGAGATGCAAAGGCAAAAGCCCTCTCAGAAGCTGGTGGCTCTGAGTTAAAGAAATGCAAGAAGCAAATGGAGAGGAAAATCTTCAGGAAAATAGGAAATAATGAATGGGGAATGTGGGAGTCAGGTGACCATGTTCAGCTCAGCGTGGGAGGAGTTTGGCAAAGTGAAGTCCTGAAACAGAGAAATTGGAAGCTTTGGCTGTGATTTGTGGCTCTGTGTTTTTCACCTGGCTCCTCTGAAGGGCAGTGCAGAGGAGCATTGGAAGTGGGGAAGTCTGCAAGGCGCACTCCTTGTATTTGTGATGAGGAGGATATCCTGCAGAGCAGGCAAACTTAACACTCAGAATTAATAAGGAGTTCAAGCAATAATTCTGTATATTACATAAAAAAGAATCCCCATAACACTGTGCCATTTAGGTATCTGTATTAATATAGGAAGAAAAAAAAAAATCAGGTGACAAAGTGAATGCTAGAGGTTTGAAATTTATTTTAATTTTGTATTGTAGCTACCCCATTTTTAAAAGTGTTTATGACATTATTTCATACCAATACATCTGGTTTTCACAGCAAGGGCTGAGTTTTCAACTGTAGTCTTTATAAATAATCAGAGAGTCCGCCCTGGACCCCAGAACCTTTCCAGCTCAAACACTGCCAAAACCCACAGTGTTTTTATAGAGCATTTGAGCTTTGTCCAAGCTGGGGTTTTGACAAAATGCTTTTACTGAGGACACTTGCATGAATTCTGGTTATCTATAATTTGTAATTAGATATCATCTGTGTTTAGATGGGAATGGCTGAAAACAGATCTTTTTTGGTTGGGTGTGTTTTCAGCTGAATCAGTTTCTTGATCAGGACTGTTGTGGCATGAATTTATTGTGCTGTTGTGCGACTGCTGCTCACAAACACCGGCGAGCGCGTGGGGACCGCGAGGAGCGGGGACGCCGCGACTGCCCCCGTGGTGTCTTCAAGCACCCCCGTCCAAGGGAGCTGGCCGTGTGGTCACGAGTTTAGCTGCCGTCGTGTACAGCTGCTTTCAGGCTTCAGCATGGTGATGAGTCAGGCCAGACAACAATTTCGGTGTGCTTGTCTCTCGCCTTTTGCTTTTGCAAGATATTGCCTTCTTGGGGGGAGGGGAAGAGCTGGGATTTTTCTTCCTTTTTGTCCATTAATAAGGCTCTGAATGGCTGTAATTCAAATGCAACAAAACCTGCATGATGTAGCAAATATAACAAAGGAGGAAATACCAAGAAAGCCAGATAGCTGAAAAATAAGAGCGGGAAAAGTAATAAAATGAGAATCAGATTGGAAAGCGAATAGAAAATACTTGGTGTGAGGATCGAGTGCTGAGGAAAAGAGGAGAGGCGCCGGGAGCTGGAGATTTCTAGCAGGTGCTGAGGCTGCTGCACACATCCTTTGCACAACAGCGAGTGGCGAAGCAGGGAGAATACAAAGAAGCATGACTGACATAAGCACAGTCACCATGCCAATGAGCACGAGTGCCTGTATATATTAGTAGGCCGGAGGGGAGATGTGAATGCAACAGGAACGCGGGCTGCCGGGCTGGGCTGAGCCAGGAGCCCCGCGGGATCCGGACATCCCTCTCCCGGCGGGTCGGGCCCCGTGACGCCGCTCTCGCCTTGTGCCCGAGGGCCCTGGCTGCCGGGCTCCCACTCCCTGCCCGCGTCTTCCCGTTCCTCAGATATGAGGACACAAGGGGAGAAATGCCCTCCTTCGTCTTCTTCACTCGAGGGTCCGGATGCCTGTCCCAGTTTTCCTGCGGCGTAGCTGCGTGCCTTGGGTGCGTTGTCGTGGCGCGGCAGCGCCTGCAGAGCGTTCATCGCAGTGAGCACGCGGGTGGCCCGACACTGAGCGCGGCGCTGCCCCTTGCTGCCTCGTGCCTGGGCCTCTCCTGGCGCGCTGCCGTTCCTGCCCTAAGGATGAAAGGATACGCAGGAAACCAGGTGATACACGTGCGTGGGAGACCGCTCTGCTCCTTAATTCACATGGTTTCTGCTTTAATCGTGGCCCTTCAGTTATTGCTGTGACTTTTTGTCCTGTGCCTCAGGTGTTACACCCGTCTTCTGCAGGCTTTGCTCTCGCTTGCCAAGTGGGCGCCCGTTTCTGTGCTAGGGGAGGGCGCTGTTTCTTCACTTGCCTCCGGTGGGCAGAAGCCATTTGCCTGTTGAGATTGTACCTCATTTACTTCCATCTTTTTATTCAGTCCTTCTACCTGCTTATGGACATCAGTGGTTGAGAAACATCTAACTCCTGATTTTCCTCCATTCAGGCTTCCAACCTTTTTATTCCCACGTAAAAACTGCTCTGCTGTCTTCACACACACATTAATGTAGCACCTGGTGGCCCAAACAGATCTGACCTGTGCAAGTGTGAGGACTGGATAGTTTGATGTATTTTCGGAGAAAAAATACCCAGTAACTTTGTACTCTTGAATATTTATATTTCCTTTGGGAAATTTCCTGGCCTCAGCTACAAAAATCTGAAAATGTCTTTGGTTGGTGGTTCATTCTTTATGTTTCTGAAGATCTTTGTCATTCATTTCTCTGTTCCCTTTTCCTCATGGAGGCGTATAAGGAAAGCTTGCAAGGATTTGGTTTCTACTGTGCAATGCCAAAAGTGGATATGTGATGGGATGCTAGTATGATAAAAAATAGTGGAGAAGGAATTTAGTGGGCTGAAGGAGTTTTCAAAAGCCCTACTTTATATTTTACATTTTATAATTCTTAATGACAAATGATGATTGTGAATATTCATGAAATTTTCCCTGGGTTAATGTCATAGCCTTTGCAGTTAAAAGGCTATTTTCACTGCTAATAACTACCTTGCAATTTATTTATATATATGTGTGTGGTTTTTTTACATCAATATCTCACAAATTAGCATTCTAAGTGTTTTGAGAAAGTGTTTTTTCTTAGGGGTTTGGGGTGAGGAAGTGTATTGGTAAAGTCTATCATGTTGTGTCTTGTTTGAGACCATGCAGCTCTTTAAAGCTTTGAGATCTTTATCTCAGTGTTTTTGGATGGCCTGAAAAGGTATCTCCATTCAGCTTTTCTAAAGCGACAACTCAGCCTGTAACACGAAGAATTTGTTTGTCTTTTTGAGCATGAAGAATTTGTCTGTCTTTATTTCTCCCATTTATTCTGAGCATTATTTTAGTGTTTTATCAATAATTACCTTCCATCCTTTCCCCTAGCCAGTGTTCCATCTTCTGCTCCCTTTTTCCTGCCTGTGATTATATTTGGTCCCTTGCAGTCATTACGTCTTACTTTGCTGCGCTGAACTGGATGTGCCCTTTATCTGTCCATAAGCCTAATTTATTCAAATCATTTTAAATTTGCTTTCTCTGTACACCATTCTACACTTACGTGCTATCAGCAAAAAATTCCACTTTAAAAATTATATCCCCTGCAGGCCATTTATATAAAATTTGAGCAAAAGCGGGCATCGTGCTGAAATTTGAGAGAACTGTCTTGCTGCTGTCCCTCTAGTCACCCTGAACCGGTCCGTTTTGCAGCCATCCACTTTCTTTGCCCTCAGGTAATTTGGAGGCCTTTGCTGCTGCTCGCTTTCTGTCCTGGCCTTGCTGTTGTACAGAGCATTCTCTCCATGGTGCGACACTGAACGAGCGTCCTCCATCCAGACCAATTCCATCCACCGCCTCACTTTTTTCCCTAGGTTTAGGAATGCGCCGAAAAAACCTGAAGTGCATTCGAAAGACTCGCTGTGACCGTGGCCTGCCTCTCCTTCCCCAGACTGGCTATTCCTGTGCGTTGCATAATCCTGTCCAGTATTAATGTTTCCAATATCCGTTCTGAGGCTGCGGTTAGGATTACAGGGGAGTAGATTCTCCCTTGCTTTAAAAGAAAAAAAAAAGAAGAAATAAAAAGTAAAGCTGGAGCAGCAGCTCCCTTCTGGGCATCCCCCGCAAAAGCTGCCACCGGAAGCCATCAAGCAGTACTACTAAAGGCTTTCCAATTTCCCTTGCTATTTCCTTCCCAATTCTGAGCCGCAGTTAATCTAAGTCTTGGGCCCTGTCAACTTTTAATAGTTCTAATTAACTAACTACCTGTCCAGATTGGATCATAAAGCCTTTTAACATTTCATTTTTCCCCTCAAGTAAATGTATCCCCATTTCCGGGATGTGACCTTCAGCTTCTTTGGTAAATACCCAGGCAAAGAATTAATTCAGGCTTTATGCCGCATCACTCTCATCTGTCACTGGCTCCTCAGTCGTAGCCTTTCACGGCCCGACTCGTTCCTTCCCTGGCTTTCAGTACCGTGAATGCAAGATTGCCGTTGAATTTCTTCGCGTCCTTGCCATTTCTTGAAAAGCATTCGCTGCTCCAGCGTTTCCTGCCAGCGTTTGTAATTGTTCAACTCTGAATGCAGCGTCATCCGCAGACCTGCTAAGCTCTGTAGCAACCCTAGAGCAGAGGAAACCCAAGCCATGGAATGGGCCCAAGCGGCGAGGACGGCTGGAACTGCAGGTACTGAGGTGGAAGTGGCTCTGCTGGTGCAGGGGGGTGTGGAGAGCGAACAGAATCCGGCCTTGTGTGTGGAGAAGCTCCTGAATTCTGAGAGGCTGCTTAGCGCAGCGCAGCTGCAGCGCTGCCTCGTGCGAGAGCTCCAGACAGTGTTTTGCAGGGCAGGCGCAAGGAAGTCTGAAACGTGCCAGAACACTTCTGGGAGGAAAGAATGTGTTTCCCCAGGAAAAAAAAAATCATTTCTGACCTTGTTCTGAAAAAATATCCTCTTCTTCCTAGCAGGTTTGTATTCCTGTATGCCTGTGCTAGATTTTTTGGCAACTCAGTACATATTTGTGTTTAATTGCACGTCTGTGCTTGATTTCCTGTATCCTGCTCATCCCAATTGCAAGATGAGCTTGAGTCCCCGCCTGATGAACTTTCTTCTTTTACACACGAAGACGTTACCTTCAAAGAGCCATTCCAAGCTCTCTCTGTTAAGGGCCCCGCGGGAGCTGCCTCGGGAGAGATGTTCCTGGCGCGCTAGTGGGGTGACTCCCGGCAGTCCTGTGCCCCAGAAAGCGCCTCGAGAGGCAGCCGGCGCGGCAGCGGCCGCCGGGACTTGCTTGCTTTGCGAGACCATTGAGCAGCTCAAAGGAGGGCAGGACTGCCTTAGAGCTACCCCGGCCTCCCTGCACGTTCTCGGCAGCCTGCGCAGGGGCAGCCTGAGCCCGGAGCAGGGCTCGCTGCTGAAGCAGGGCTACGGAGACGTGGCCAAGGCATTCGGGGGGCCCCGGCTGTTGCTTCAGCAGGCACGTGGAGACACGGCAGGTTGCTGCGAGCTGCCTTGACCATCTCTGTGCTGTGCTTAGCTAGGGGCATGCGCCTTCTAGGTGAAGCAGCAAATCTGGCTGCACAAGCTGTTTTAGCTTCACAGTCACTATTCCTTCGACTTTTTTTCCTTTTTTTTTTTTACCTTAATATCCTTAATCATATTCTCTGTGTTGCTTAATACCACATCTGGCATTCTTCCCTTCCCTGTCGGTTTATGTACACATTAAATTAGAAAGCAGTCCTGTACCAGATCAAGCTTTGCTTCCTCCGCTTAATGTAATCCACTCTGAGGTCTAGATAATTAAACTCTCCCACTATTGCCGCTGTGGTCTTTTGCTTGTTTTGCTTCCTATATGCTCTGCTTCGTACCTCCTTCCTGGTCAGGCTGTGCGTAACACGTTCCTTTTAGTACCTCTCCAGTGCAGCTGTAATCCATATAACTGTTCTGCAACCTGGTTTATTCCAGACTTCATTTTTCAAAATTGGCCAGATTCTCCTGGTCAGATACATGACTTATGATTCTGGTCTTTTCTTGCCCGTTTCTTTGGAGCAACCATCTGGATATGGGGTTTGTGCAAAAGCTAGAGCCTGGATCGGACACAGTGAGCACCAGAGTGAAGGGTGGAGAATGGTGCATGCCCTGTAGTGCCCACCTGTGTGGAACTGTCCTTTAATCTACCTTAAGCCCTGGTAAATGCCAATCTCATAATATTTCCTAGACATTTAGAACATTCTGTTAGGATGGACGCCTGCAGTCAGAGTGCTCTAGGAGTGAAAAGGGAAGGGAGGGGGAAACAGGATTGTATTGCTGCTGCATTTTACGCAAAGCAGGTCTAGGCAAGGCTTTCTCTCTTAATGTATATTTGAAATTATTCCAATTTTTTTTTCCAAAACGTAAATAAGAATAATAAGATGTTACACTACTGTTCACAGTTATTTTCCCAGCAAAGCTTTTTCAGTCAGCAAAAGCTTAAATAATGTAAAGCTTGATGTCATTGGAGGGAAAGAAAGTTCCTGAGCCTCATTGTCACATTTTATAGTGGAAATACCACCAAGTAGAGTTAAAGATTTAAGTATGTTTGTCTGTCTGAGGACCAAACTTGTTTCCAAGTTATTTTGAAAGAGAAGTGTAGAAATTTTGAATTCAGTTGGTTTTAGTTTTGCTGTTTGTAAATAAGTCACTAAGTCATGCAGTCTAGGTCTTTTTTAGTGCCTACAGGGTACTGAATGCTGGTATTTATTTATCTAGAAGTGGCAAGCATTACGTGGTTGTACTTGCACATAGCACTTGTTCCTTTCCCATGGGGGAAGCCACACTGCTTCGTCAATAATTTGGCTTTACAAAGGCGGCTAGGAGCATGCACAAGTAACAGCTGTGTTTTGCCTCAAGAACTGGTACTACTTAGAGGCCAAAATAACACGCAAAATTTGAGCAGGTTGGTTTTGGTCAGCACTGCTGAGAGGAGATACTCTTAATGTTGTGTGTGTAGACACCAGATTCCAAGACATTTATATACGTATATAAATATATATAGGTGACTCAAACTGGATGCTTGTGTAGATGTGGTAACCACTCCACTAACTCCCTGTTATCCTATTCCAGATTGTCACCACCGCAGCCAGAAGGACACATGAGCTCCCAAATGTCATCTGCTTTTCAGCTCCACGCTGACACTGGACGAATCAGCTCCTTTCCAGCTAAGGGGCCAGCTCGAGGTGTCCTCCTCTGTGTCCTCCTTCCCCACCAGCAGGAGCTCAAATCATGGACTGGGTCCTTCGCCCCAGTATAGGCTGCAGAAGAGAACGAGCTGCCACAACACCCTTCTCTCCAAGAGGAGGTAGGTGACTATAGCTGATACACTGCTCTAACCTCCTGGGAGGCTGACAAGTGGAGCTGTGTCCCGAAGGCCTGAGCATATAATTTGCAACATGCAATTTGTATCACATCATACCTAGCGAGAGCTCCGGTTTCTGGAGTACCCGAAATATATCCACAAATAGATCATGTGATGTCAAAAGTGAAATGGAAGGTGATAGTAATTGTGGACTATATAATTAGAAAGCAAGAATCAGAATGTCTAACTAGTGGCAAAACCTGGAATACCTGCAAAAAACGCTATTCAAAAGACAGCTCAAAAACCAGGGAAACCTATATACAGCTGCTGCTGCCCCTTAAAACAAACTGCTCAAAATGTTGCAAATTCTATTGTGATCACCCTTCTGCTGGGGTAAATGGTGTAAGCAGTACACAAATGACAGGTTGTTTTTTTTTTTTCAGGAAGACCATATCTATGAGGCTTAAAAACTAATGTACAAAGTTGCACACAATCAGTTTCTCTAAATTTAGACTCCTGCCTGTTAAATCGTGGTCATGGTGAATCTGAGCCTAAAGGGTGCTTGGTGTTTCGGAAACTGAAACTCTGTCAGAAGTATAGGGGAGGAGGAGGAGGAGGGAGAAGCTGCTTTAGGGCCATGTGAAAACAAGGCCTTTCTTCTCTCCTTTTAAATATTTCTGCTGTACTCTGATTGAACATAAGATGAAAAGCCACTGTCTTGAGATTTGACAAAAACAAAGGATTTCTTTTTTCACTGCTACATTGCACGGTTCCGCGCTGAATGAAAGGTAGTCCCTTCTAAAACCCCTCAGATCTGTGGGTGAGGTTTGGGGGGAAGGCAATTGCTTGCATTATGGAAATCTATTATCAATAGGATGTGGTGTCTCAGAGTAGTTGATGCAGTCAAGAATGTCAGCTCTCTATTTTTATAACAATTTTACAATATGTATTGGGTGAAATACTTTAGGAACGAGGTGGGGGTTTTTTTGTTTGTTTTAATTGTAATGCTATGGCGTAGAAAGATGGTGATATGTTTTGACCAGCATGCAGTGAGCTGACGTGTTGTGGGAAGGGGGCAGTAACAATGTCAACAGGAGCAATGGGCTCTTTCTGCCTTGGGTCCTATATTACTTTTTAGCTGATATTTCTCTCCATTATCTGGATTGTGAAAAACACCCCTAGCATCCATTAGAGCTTGTCATGACAATTGTCTGAAAAAAAAAATCAAGAAAACACCTTTCTGTCAAAATACAGCTTTTACAAAAATACTAGATATTTCATGGAAATGTGTTGGTTTCGATGCAGATTGCTCTGGGAAAATTTCTCAGGGCCAGGCTGGAATTTTTAGGGAAGAACAAGGAGGAGAATAAGTAATTACCTGGAAAACAGTGTAACCGCTTGAGGTGCTGGAGACCTTATGTGCTGTGCAACCTGGACGTCTGCCTGCCTGCCGACCTGCCTCTTTCAATTTCTCTTTTCGTTGGTCTTGTCAGAGATGTTCTTTGGGAATGGTTCATTTTCATGTGGCCCAAACAGTGACTCTGACAGGCCAGCATTTAGGCCTGGATATGCAAGGCAGTGTACAGAGACTGGACTCCCAGTAGGGGTAAAAGCAGAAAAAATAGTTGAAACTCAACTCCTCTACTTGTAAGCAAAAAGTTTGACCACCTGGCTATTAGCAACTCAGTGGTGGATATGCTCAAATCTCCCTTTTATCTTTTTGTGCTTTGTAAGACATTTTGATTCTATTCAACAGTGGCACAAAAATCAACTCAGAAACTGGGTTTTCGCTCCTCTCTGTGAAATGGAAGTGTTATTTTCTTGCCATTACTTCTCAAATACTTCAGCCATCAGGTAAAAACAAAATGAGGCACTTTGTACTCCAGTAGATGCTACAGCTGGTCATGCGTAGTTTATATACAGACCTTATTTGGGTCAGAATGGAGCCTTTATGTGTTTGGGCAAACAGAGGAAGAAATCAGGCCCCCCAAGGAGGATTTTCACTTTTCGCCAGGGGCCACGTCCTCCTCCCCTCCCTTCACGCTGTTTGCTCCTTAACGGAGCTGGGGAGAGAGGAGCAGGGCCAGCTGTATGAGGTGCTCCGTGGGCAGCACGTGTGGGAACTGCGGCTCCTGCTTTTCCCCTCCCTCCTCCCTTAGGCCCCTTCATGGCCAATTGCCGCATATCCCGCAGGAAGCGATGCCGGGAGAGTCAGGTATCACTGACATCTTTGTGATAAACCACTTAAACAGCGAATCAAAGGCTCACCTTTAGACATTGCCATTGAAGCTGTTTTCAAAGAAAAATATGAAGAGGCAAACTCTGCTCTCCCTGATAGGAGTATAAATCTGGAGCAACTCCACTAAAGCGAAGAGCTAAAACCAAAAAAGGGCCTTGAAATTTGAGCTGCTGGCTCAGAAAAACAACAGTCAACAAAAGGGCTGATTCCTCATTGAGGAAAGCCAGGTCAACACCAAAGGTGCATTTTAATTTGCTAAATTCATTTACAATTTGACTGTAGTGAGGCAAGGTGACCCCCTTACGCATCGACTTTAGTCAATCTGAGAAATTCTTAAAATGATTTAAAACCCTCTCAAAGGCGTGCGTTGCTCTACCTGCAGAAGGGAGCAGCTACTGGGATATATCAGCACTGCAGTGCCGGGCTGTGATGCAGCTATCGTGGGTGCTGAATAAGCAGAGAATTGGGATACTCTTTGTCCCAGATACTTCTCCATGTGCAGATGAGCCCTATAGTATTTGGGCATCAGTTCCGATGGCAGGGATTGCAGGAGATCCGTGTTGTTCCGTGTCCACGTCTTGCAACATCCAGACCTCCCCAGTGCCTTGTCTTGGAAAGCTTAACCATCCAAGGCACATTTCCACACATCCCAGCCCCAGTCTGAGCGTCAGGCTGGACACAGAGCTGTTCAGCCGACCCTCGTGGGAAGCGACGGGAGCTCCCTGCACGGGCAAGTTGTTTGAATGGGTTCAGACTGGAAATGTAACTTGCGCTACGGGTGAATTAGTGTGCAGGTTTGTTACCGTAGCTCCGTACAACAAATACGACCCAGTTTGGGGCGATAACATAAGAGAGAGATTTTTTTTATCTACAAAAATGATTTCTTTGGAGCAACTGTATGAATTTGTACACAGTGATCTAAGGCTTCTATTTCTGCAAAATAAGAAAAAGATTTATATGATTAATGTATTCAAAGTGAAATCTCTAATAATCTATTATTATATCATTAAGAATATTTTAAACTGTTCTTAATATTTCATGAAAGACTCGCTTGTGAGGGCAGTAGCTTCCTACCAAATGGAATAAAAAGCATTTCAAATGCATGAAAAACTAGTATACCAAATATCAGGCTATAAATAAGGCAATTGTAAAATGTAAATGCTCAGAAACACTAGCAAAAATCAGCCAACAAAGCAAGGATCAGAAATTTATGCCCTCGTTACTGGTAATTACAATCACATTCTTTATTGAACTATATTCCCAGCCAACACATAAAAGTGTCCTTACGCATTACTTGCTTAGAACTAAGTCACCCTTAACACACATGTGCCAGCAAGCGAATCTGTAGCTATGTGGCCGTGTTAGCACATGGAGCTCTGCATGCCCTGCTGTAAATGTATCTGTCTACCTTTTAAGCAAAGTAGCTGAAAGCCCCTCAGGGTGTTCTTACGAAATGTAAATTTACTGACTTGGAGACCTCAGCATAAAATCGCTGCTTTTAGTGGATGGCAGTTTAACACTCGCCTTTCCTTAGGAAAGTGAGGAAAAGGAAATGCAACCCCATGCTTGGTTTTATGTCCATTCAGCATTTGTCTTTTCTGTCTTCCTCTTTTTTTTTTTTTTTTTTCTATAAAATAAAAGCATTTTAGGCATCTGTAAAAGTTGCCTTTTTTTCCAGAAATAAATAATAAATGTTTAATGCCATTGTGACAGATCAATCTCAGGCTGTCGATAATTCTTATCTGATATTCGTGTTATTTAAGTTAGGAAGGAATAATGAGGAAGGATGAGCCTGGCTTCTTTTGGGTTCAGTCCTTCCTGCTAAGACTATCTTTAAGTCAAAAAAAGGGAGTGGGGGGCAGACATCTTCACATCTAGGTGCCTAACTGCATCAATGGTGTTTTGGCAAGGATTTTGGCAGCACTGTGTGACATATCCTTTCCGTGGCACAAACCCTTGGTTAATGTGACTGTCAAGTCCAAATACCGGTGAAGCCAGACACGGGGAGCTGCCGCGCGGAGCGGCAAGCCACCCTCCGCAGAGGGGCTCCCCGTAACCAGCACCGGGCCCGCTCTGGTGTGGGCTGGCTGCCTCCCACTGACTGAGCAGTGCTAACACTGTTAGGCTATGGCCTTTAAGCAAGAATAAAACACAAGTGCCCTTGGGGAAGAGGCCTTGCTGCCTGGAAATAGGATCTTGATTCAGAAAGACTGTGGGATTGCTGTACCATGGGCATCTCTTTTCTGGTCTCATGTTAAGGCATTTCTATCATTACCACATAGTGTCACTGCTCTTTGAATTGGATTCTTTCTCTTTATTGTGAATCAGCAGTCATTTGAGTCTTAAATTATTTTGTAATAAAGTTGTGTTCTTAACAGGGCAACAAGCTCAGGGCATGTTATGTGAGATGATTAGGAAGAAGATACTACCTGCCTCAGAGCTGTCAGATGAGCTGAAGTCCTCAGTATTGTTCACCAAGTTTTAGATGTTCTCTATTTGGAAAGCTGGGCATCTAAGACAAATGACAGGACCCAGAAGTTTCACTCTTTCTAAGCACTTTGAAAAATGAGTCATGCAGAATACTGAGTGTATTTAAAGATCTCTGCATGCCTTTCTCAGGTGAATAGACCCATTGTCCTAACAGTGTTATTCAAATTTTTTTTTTTCAGTTTGAACATACCTAAAAGCTCTCCAGTGGAGGGGTGGACTCCCTGGGTAGCAAGTTTACGTTTGCTTAGAAAAGACTTCCCTTTCTCAGCTACTTTCTTCATCCTGTTGGAAGTAGTTCATGAAAAAAAAACCCCCAAAACACTAGTTTTAGTGCATTTCAGTAAGATGATTCTCTCTGGGATCTTTGAAGGGCAATGCTGAACAACCTTGAGTTTTGAGACATAGTTATATTTCATGTAAAATGTCTTCATGTTTTTTTTTTGTATTTGTCACTAATAATGTAAACAGATCAGCTTTCTTCCATTTATAAGCTAAAATGCTGCTGTTCCCTGGCCAGTTCTCCAAGTTTGGCTGGGCTCTCTGGGGTCACATCTCTATTCTTTTCATCCATTTCATGACTTTTGTTTGTTTGCTTGTTGTACGATGAATTATTTTACCTCACAGACTTCTCGGTTAACATGGGTTACATCCTGTTATAGGCGCTGTACAGACACGGTGTAAGAAACCCTGAACACTCTCCTCAGAAGCGAAGGAGCTGGTGAAGAAGTGGTAAAGCAGGGCTTCAGGTCTGCGGTGCTGGCGGGTGCTGGCGGGTGCTGGCTGGCAGGGCTGAGTGAGCGATCCAGTGCGCAGCTCCACTGGCAGTGCCCAAGTTGGAAACATTTACTGGGGTCTGGATCAGAGCAGAGTGCCCACCTTCCTCCCCGTGCACCAAGGGAACGAGTCACATGTGTCCCGTTGGCAGGGGTGTGTAGGGACAGCCTCACCAGCTTTAGAGGTCCTGCTTACCCCAGCTCTAGAGGAAAGCCACTCTGGTTACCCCGCGTGTCCGTCCTGGTGCGCAGCAAAGGCTGAGTTTCTCTGGGACCGGGTGGGCTGTCGGGCACAACTGCTTTCTTGGCCCAAGCAACTTTTACGGAAATTTGCTTCCCTGTCCCATGAATACACGCAAGAAGGAAGGTGCTGTTTTTCACACAGTCCTATTTCAGATTAGAGCTGGATGATACAGGCACCAGAGACATCATTAACTAGGGGTATCTGTTATTGCCCGTTATCAGTGAACAGCTACAGGCTCCCTCTTGTTTCACCGTCACACAACCATACATGGAGTTTGCTGACTGCTGTTCTCTTCCAAATACTATGTGTTGTTCACTCATTAATTACTGGTACAGTTTGCAGGAATTACTCCATAATTGATTGGCCTTTAAAACACTCTGCTCTATCTTTCTCACATTTGGGAAGTGCTACTCAGCCTCCTTATTTTTCATACAAGCTTTTCCTACAAGCTTTGCCAGAGCTCTTTGAACATGTCATCTTGGCAGATAAAAACATGGCTTAGGAAAGGCTACAAGAAATGAGATAGTGCGAAAAGTTTTAGAAGCAATGAAATAACCACTATTAAATGTATAATCAGTGTGGCATTTCTACATCACGAAATCCTTCCCACCTACTATAAACTAGACTATAATGTAAAAAGTTTGGATGCAGATTACTTAATAATTTAGGCAGCAATTCAGGAATTGGTTCTGCTGTTTGAAAGATGGATTTATTTGACTCCATTTGAACAATGCGACTGACATAATGTCATTAATAATAACTTATATAAACTTCCACTAGCATTGCCCCCAAAGTATAACATCAGGTGTGGGAATGAATCCGCCACTTGTGAATATGAATTCACCACTTCAGGCACCTGTGCCAGCTATGTTATAGATCCAGTCCTCCTCACTGTTTCTGGTGAGTCTCTTAGGAACTGCAGGGATTCAGCACCTCAGATGACTGGGGCAACCCCTATTAGGGAAGAAGTATTTTCTCTCCACAGTTGCAGAGAGAGGCAGACAGACAGAAATGTTAATTATTTTTGTAGTATACAGGTCTGTATGTTCTCTAATGATTGCAAATTTTAGGAATGATACTAAGCCTCACTTGAAAAAGCATTACAAATAGTAAACAGTGCAATCCCCACTCCACAGGGCTGGATTGTCAAGAGCTGATCTCATAGTGACACTCCAGGCAGCACTCAACGTGCAGGGCTTCTGGAAAATCTTGACATTTATTTTGGTGCTTAAACGGGAGCAGAACTCTTTGGAAAATCTCATGCCAGCTGCAGGCAAGTGCAGGACCTTTGGGAAATCCCAGCCAGTAGCTGGATTGTAGAGCAAGAGATCGTGCAGCAGCCTTGGAGTAAAGCAGTATTATGTACTGTTAATCCACATCCAGTACCCAGCCCAGATAAATAAAATAAAAGCTCTTAGTGTGTTACACTAATGCAAACCCAAAATAATACCAGGGGCGTTCCTGCATGAGTCAGAGAGCCTGTGCCGTTGAAGCGGTGAACGGTGACATTCAGGGCATGCTGAGTGATCTGAGGAAGAGGCATCGGGGATGGAAAGGGAGGCAGAGCAGGAGAAGCGGCTTATAGGTGAGGGGATGGTTTTCCAAAGTTTCTGTCATTTGGACTCTTGTTCCCAGAGGTGTCAGGGCACATACAGGCCCTTTACTTGGGCAGGTGGGAGGTGTTCGGATTCCCAGGCACTGCTGGCTCAGAGGGGCCTGGACTCTATGTCTGGGGAGATGGACGAGATTGGTTTTTTGAATTAGTAGTAACTGCAGCTTGATGCCATTTGCTGTGGTTTGGGTGCCCTGGGAAGGGCTGAAGATAGATAGGTACGCACTGAAACAAAGTCATGACAACAGCTAGCACATCCCCTGGTTTCTGGACAGGTATCAAAACCAAAGGACTGACTTAACTGTGAAGTCGGCCTTCCTGAGTAAAAAGTGAGACACAGCACGCAGTTAAATATGGCAGAAGATTGTACAATTGCATGTTCAGCTTCTGTAAATGCTTTAGTCTACTTTGATCGCCAGGGTTGCCAGGCCAGCCTCCTCTTTTGTTTAAATCAAATGCTTTTTTGATGAATCTGCAGTGGTTGAGGTGGGTTGATGAGCATTACACTGAAGTAAAACTACTGACACAAGCAGATCATGGACCATCTAAGCTGAAGAGCATTAAGAATTAAGCTTGGTGGCAGTATTTGATAAAAGAAAGATACATTACCCTAACTTTTCTGAAAGGGCTGCTAATGTTATGGAGTTTTGGACATGACTGAGGAGAGTGTGAATGTGAACTTGGATTAAATGACTGAAACGTGAAGGAAGTTAGTGTTGGATTAAAGGTGAAAATGGTTGAACTGTAGATTTAGCCTGGAAGTCAATCTGAATTTTTGCATAGTAACAGAAATATTGCCAGCTATTTGATGAATATGTCATTATATATGAACATCTTTATTTAGAAACCAATGGCCAACAGTGCTGCAGAGCACGGGAGCGAACACAGAAAGGTAGAAGGAATGCAGAACGCCCTAACCCATATTGATACTGTGGCAGCAAATGCAGCAATGCTATCAAGACTGTAGAAGGGCTTTCTAGCTCCAATACAAATTCCCAAATTGTTTTGGCACTGAACCCAGTACTGCACAAACAGATGCATAGGATGAATCTGAGCATGAGGGGAACACAAATAGCTGCCTTTGCTGAAACATGGAAGCCCTATCCTTAGTATTAAATGGCAGAAACGTGGTTTGGGGAGACATCAGTAAAGAGGCAAGTGTTGTCAGGTGGGAAAATGAGGTCAAAGTAAAAGAAATGTGCTTTCTTCTAATGCTTAAGGAGGCATAACCAAAGCTGAGTTTCAAACTGGCAGAAAAAATCCAGAGAGATAAAATGATGCAGGAATCTGACTGAGACTGCAGCTAAATCAAAGACGTAGGAGTTAATGATCTACCCTGAGGTATAGCACACATGGCATAGTTTAGGTGGCCCAGCAGAAGCAGCAAATCAAGCTTATTGAGAGGTTTAGAATCAGGAAGAATGAAAAGGAGAG
Organism: Nothocercus julius; assembly: GCA_013398735.1. Lineage (NCBI taxonomy): Eukaryota > Metazoa > Chordata > Aves > Tinamiformes > Tinamidae > Nothocercus > Nothocercus julius. The sequence continues at coordinate 1,948,703 of VZSV01000153.1, forward strand.
AGAAAATAAAAGATGGTAAATTTGTTACAGAGGAAGAAAAGTTTATAGTAAATGGGAAAGAAGTTATAAGGTAAAATAAGCAGGTGGGATTAGCTGGATGCCCTGTTTTCTTTCTGTGCAGCATGACTGAACACTGTTATATGGGGAAAATAACAGGGCTTTACAGGAAGAACTTCAGTGTTATAGCAAAATAGGTCTAAACCTAAAGCCCTGCAGCTGTAATCCCCAGCACCAAACAGGTACTGGGAAGACTGAGTTAGCCCAGCCGATATATTGCACTTTCCTCTTCATGTATAGACATGTAAAACAAGAGCTTTATTTGTCTAAGCATCTGCTATGGCTGGGCTAAATGGTACCTAAACCTGTGCAATTAATGTTACTCAGTCCTCTTCATCCTTAATCTTCTGCATGTGTATGACACTTAAGGATAAAGATGAGTTTAGGTTGAATGGGGAAGCGATTCATTCCCTTCAGCGATGTCTGTTCGCGCTGCTAGAGCGTACACAGATGGCACCATATTCTATTGGATCTACCTGACTTCCTCCCAAGTGTTTTAAAGGATGGTCATAATCAGTGGAGGGAAACATCAAACAAGAAGCTTTAGCCGAGATGAGAGTACAATTGAACGTCCCAGGTTAAATTTGTTGATGCTTTTTATAAATTATAGGAGCTGAATCATATATTCCTTTTCCCTTACCCCCAAATCAGACAATGCACAACTGAAAACTGGGGAAAAGATCCTTTCAAAATAGAAACATCGTGTGAAAATTTATGTGTATATATAAATATGTATGTACTCTATGCTGTATAAAGCCATGTATCTACTTTTTCTTGGGTCATAACTAGCAACAACCAGAAGGAGACGGATCTCTTCCTAATGAAATAGAGGCATTATGCTATCTGCTTTTTATCGCTGTTATTGAGTCAGCAGACTTCCCTGCTTGCTAAGTCTGTTTCAGAGCCTATAAGATAAATTATTTTGGGTAAAAAGCACTGAGGGTATGAAGTGCTGGTAAAGACATACATGTATATGCAGATCCTCGTGTATTCTGAGGCTCTTCCTAACAGTTAAGAAAAAAACAAAAAGCTCTTAAAAGATACACTCAAGAGTACAAAAATGATCTCCAGAAATCCCTTATTGGGCAATCTGTGATAGTATTCCTAATGGCAATTACTCTTCCAAGATGGGGACTGCAAGAGGTGTTAGAAACTTGTTTGCCTTTCACTTAAATATTTTTAAACTTTCCAGCAATGCAAGAAATGCCATTCTTTCCCTTCTATAGTACACATACATGGGGCCTTTTTGTTCAGAGACATGAGAATACATTGTCCTTAATGAGGAGAGAGCAGGTGGGAGCTTTATGTCCTTTGTGCCTTTACACCAGATAAAAGGGGAAGAATGGCGTAAAGACACTTTGGTATCCCAGCTCCAGCTGAGGGGGATTCCTGCAAGCTCAGCAGAGGCCAGCTGTGAGGTGCTGTCTTCCCTACTGCAAGTATTGGCAGGGACAAGGTTTGGAGTGTCTCGGAAAGGGAAAGGGCCCCAGTCTGGAGGAGTAACCTTGAGGTGTTTATTAGGACTGCAGGACTTCCTTAATGTCATACTTGATGTCTCCCAGCACCCCAAACCGGAATGATCTAAAGCTGTAGGGCAGATTCTGAGAGCGAAGTAAGTTGGGTGGTTTTGGTCTTCATAGTTGCATTATCAGCATAAGGGGTAATCCATTTGTATCACATAAAAATGAGGAGGAAACATCCAGGAATCCCAGTTGCTTTGGAGGAAAGAGAGAGTTCACAAACATAGTAGTAAATGTAGATTTAAAGTGTATTTTTTAAATTCAGTAAATAGAAACAGAGCACATAGCAAGGAGAAACAAATGTCAGAAATGTAATACTGAAAACTCTGCCTTGATCCATGTACTACTGATGATGTAATACAATAGATTGTATGATACATTAATGATTAGTGAGAAAAAAAAAAAAGAGTAATAAAAAGCTAGAGAGAAAATAAATAGTTAACAGAGAAAAATCTACTGAACCAGAGGAAAGTCTTAAAATAGAGAAAATGCTTCTTCTGAATTTTATTCTGGAACATGACTGCTTTCTCTGACTAAGACCAACATATAATTCTGCCTTTTCTCTCTCTTACTCCCTTTCTCCCTCTTTAATGTTGTTGACGGAGAATATAGATAGAATATAGATAGAATATTACACAAGTATAGATTTTATATGATAGGAAAAGGTGTGACCTTCATATTCTTTTCAGGATATGAAAACATACCTTAAAGGTCTCCTTAAAGATCTGTTTTTTTTTTTTTACATACTCTGCAGATCTACCATGACTCCATTGTTTTATGGTCACAGCATGGCACGAACAGGAGAGTCGATTGTTCCTGTTTCTTTGAACTTTTTCTTTTGTCTACAGTCTGCGGAGAATTTAACAGTAGTGGGTTTTCACAGCTGAGATTCTCCACACCAGAGATGGAACAATGGGGGACGCAACAAAAAGCTAATTCTAAAACTGACTTTAATGAAGAGAAAGGCTAAAAAGCTCTAGTCATTAAAGTCAAAATATTAAGAAGCATTCCCAGAGGATACATTTAATTTCTGATTCAGAGAAAGACTAATGTACCATTTAACCTAGGAGTTTACGTGAGTCATAAATGATACACAGTAGGAACTCTCTCCAAAGAGATGCAAAGCTCTAAAACTTGCATGAATTGAATGGTACATGAAGACATTTATATTTTTGAGGTAAACATATTATTGGTGTTCTCTCTACCTTGCTTTTAAAGATGCAAAATCAATACTCATTTTAGGTGACTGTTTATGCACTCAGACTAGTGTTTTTACAGTAACACAAGCATTTAAAGAATCATAAGATAACACCTGCAATCTGTCTAAAAGTACTAGATGAAAATAATGTATTGTTAAACAAAATTAGCAATGTCTGAGGTCTTTGACAACTGTAGAAACAACATCCTTTCACAGGCAGCATTATTAAATATTTTTTAATTTGCACTAATAGTGGGGTTCAGGTTCTCTAATGATCCTGTGAAAACATGTACAAAAATATTGAGAGAGCATTTATTTCATGGCAATACTAATTCTAGGTGACAGACAGTGTTCTCAAGGCTTCTTTTTGTTGACAAAGATAACAATAATTCTTCCTCATAAATAGCTGTATAATGACTACGATCCGCAAAAACCAAAATCATTAAAAAAAAAAATCTACATTCAGGGAACAGAGTCCTCACTTTTTCTGAAAAGCAGTTTCCTTATGACTTTTTTTTATTATTTTGATTGAGCCAGATGCCAGCAAATTTCTTTTGGGGTCTGTTCTTTAAAACCGTAGAGCAAATTATAAGCAGCAGCCAGCAGCAAAATAAAATCAGAGAGCAGTTTGCTACAACAAACTTGAGAAATAATTAGCAGATCCCTTATGCATCTTTCACTTTCTCCATGCATTTGCTAGTAAAGACGAGGATCATCATTTGCATGCGGATGCCAGGGCACAGCTCCTCGTAACACAAGTAGCTTCAGCGCAGCCGAGTTGGTGAATATGGATTCAGACCATCTTAATATGCCAACCATTAATCCCTGGGACTGTCATTTTGTCCCATTTTGCCCTCAGGACATCAAATACTGCCAACCTCTTGTAAGTCTGACCCACAGCTGTGATCAGGGCCAAGAAATAAACCTCAGTCTCTAATTAGCATTCTTCCGTGTCGCAACCCCATTAGAATTGGCATAAACAAAAGCAAGAGGCAATAGTTTCCCCTGCCCACCTCCTGACTTCCTCCGAGGAAGGCTGTAGCCATAAACCAAAGATCATTAAAGAGGACCTGGATATTAATGATTGAGTGTACGTTACAGTAATCAGGTAATGGCTGTATCAGCTTTCATTAGAGTCTCAAGAAACTCATCCTTGCTACGTGTGATAAACTAATTTCTTCTAAATATTTTGACAGCGTGACTGTTTAAAGCTTCAGTGTTTGCTCTCCCTGTCGTGGCAGTTGTTTATTGGTCAGCTTACTGCTTTGTGCAATAGCAAACGTGACTATCCAACTGGCTTGAGATTTGTTAAGGAGAGCGCTGCATGTTGCTACCTTAAAGTATTTGCGTAACTTCTATATACTTCTGCACTCAACGATAGAAAAGAAATAACCCGACTACTTAATGTCGCTTACCAGCTCCAAAGTCATGGGCCACTGAGTATCGAGAGCAATAAAATTGTAACGTTAATTAACAACATTGGTTTCCAGCAGCCCACTTAAAATGTCCCTTCGCGACTTGGAATGCAGTAATTGCAAGACCGCATGAGTAGCGGGCAGGGTTTCCAGACTGAAAGTACACCGGGACGTGTTTAGCTGTGGGGTGGTAGCTCCTGGTCTGCCCACAGCACGCTGGAACAAGGTCTCTGCGGCCGGCGCCGTGCGTGTCCCCTCCTGCATGTGCAGGGTAAAGCAGGTGTGTATCCGCGTGGGGGCTGCAGTTACCCCGAAAGGGCTTGAGCGCTGCTGGAAACATAACGCGCTCGGAGCGCATGGCGAGGTGTGCAGCGAGTGGGAGGCGAGAGGGCTTCCCTGGGGCTCGTGACGGGCCGCAGCGCTGGCTGCCGGAAGAGCAGCTCTGCTGCTGGCAGGAGAGAACGGTGTAAAAGGCTGCACGTTTGGGCTGGACTGCGTTCATGTGGAAAAGGAGAGCTGTCTTGTTGGAAGGGGAAAGTTTGTGTACATCCCGTGTGGAGCCTTCTGTGTTTTGCTCTGCTCTGATATCCCTGTTAAGTCCTCTTGGTAGACTTTGTCCATCTCATTCTCGCCGCTGCTACAACCTTGTTTGCTTTTGAATACCTTTGTTCTTGTCCTCTTGCCCAAACCCGGTACCTCACGGTTTGGCCACACTCCTGGATGTGATGTGTTCCTCGGAGCCCCCATTGGGATCTGGACTGTCATTGCCCTTCCCCAGCCCCGTCTTTTGTGAGCCTCTGGGACCGCAGTCGTACGGAGGGGTACACTGAAGGGTACCCAGGAACTAGGGCATTGCCAGCATTATGTGAACCGTAGCAGTTAGCTGTTTGGTGAGACGCTGCCTGCTGCTGCATCCAGAGGAGATGATGAACTGTGGCCGAGCGTCTGCCTTCAACTGCCTCCAACATCCTTTTAAACCCCCTGATGTGGAGAGAGGCTGACCGGCCTCAACATGTGGACCCCAAGAATATCCCTTAAATTGAGGAAAGAAGCAGGTTCTGGGGGCTTCACTAGATGAGCTGCAGCACCTCGGCGAGAGCATCTGTCAACGCCACGCAGTGCAGCATGCCGAGTCCCATTTTTATACCTTCTGACAGAAATGCCAAAGGCTGATGAACATGGCCTCAGGGGACAGTAAGGGGAAATGACCATTCACCGTGTGCTGGTGCTTACTGCTCGTCAGAACGATGGCCTTTAAAAGGATACGAGTATTTGTGGCACTGCGGTGATCTTTGAGTCATGACTGTTTGTCAGTCTTCCCCGGGAAGCCTTACCCATAAATAATAGCAGTGTGTGAAATCAAGTGTTTGAAAAACATAAGCTTATTTCAGACTAGCTTGCGTCTTTAACAGTGAAAATGTGACAAGAGATGAGGGGAGCTCATTTGCCAAGTTGGATAGTAAAATATACATACACCTATAGCCCCAGTGCTTGCGAGAACTGATAAGGTGGTAAAAGAATCTCTGGTTGTTTCAGTGAGAAGCTGGCCAAAGCTGTGCAATATCACATCTACAGAGAAAATACTTCTCTAGAGAAAAATATCATCTGTATCCCCCTCCTATAGGATTCACCTGAAGCGAATACTGTTTTTTTCCTTTCACTCTTTTATGAGGCATTCAGATAGCATTTTTTACTTGCCATTTTGGTTTCAGCTGCTCTTATAGTTAGGCACTGCCCTGGAGTAGCTTAATGTAACTATCCTGCAAGTCCTGGGGCCAAAGTCAGGGCTGAAACATTGTGCTGGTCTGAATTTCATTTTTCTCTGGTGTAAGCTATGGGCACGTCTTGATCACAGATACTCATGGAAATCTGGCTGAGGATGACTGTCATTCGTATGGAACTAGTGCTAAGTTGACCTAAATATATTGTCAAATAAAAACCTTACTTCCTCTCATTCTTTAAATGTTGAAATGGAATCTCCTACCAAAAATTAAGTAAAGCAAAATCTGTTGCTACCCATACCACATCTCAGAAAGCAGCCAAACAAAGGGGATAAAAGTTCCCAGAGTCCTTGCAAACTAGGAGATGCCTGAGCTGAGGTCATCCGTATGGTCCATTCAGTATGTACCTTTCCTGCTTGGTACATCCTCCTGATCAGGACCAGATCAGAGGCTGTTCTTTACCCAGGACTGTTGCCTCGTTTAATCCCTGGTCCATTCCTACTCCATCTAGCTCAACACTGAATGGGGTCACACTGTTTTGCTAATCTGATGAAAGAGATCCCAATATTTGAATGCACTATGGCAGATACTTCTTTTTGCTCTATAGCAGATTTATTTTGCTATCGTCAAAGTGCATTCTCAGAGCAGGAAATGCATCTACAGAGGGAATCTTTCCCAAAACATGCAGCTATGACCTAGAAGAGCCCCGAAGAGGCACTTCAGCGAGTGTTACCTGCTGTACTGCCAACAATTGCATTATGTGTGAATGGAGATATTTTTCATATAGCTCAAAAATGCGTGCGGTTTGGCTGAATGAGCTGAATGTCTGTTCACAATGAGCAGATTTCAGGTTTTTGATTCAGAGTGCGAAGGTATTGGAGCTCTTTAGAAAAATATTTCTTAAATAATTATTATTTTAGCATAGAGATTTTTTTTGCTGAGAATGAGGTCTGGAAACCAGCTGAACAGCTTCAGAGAGCCCATACCACTGATACAGGGCATTCCTAGCCCAACGAGGTGAAACCTGACAAACTCAGAAGCACCTGAAGACAGAGCCTGGAGCCAAAGCCTGCCAGGCGCCCTCAGCTAGCGCCAGTCATGCTGCCGTTCTCATAGATGGCAGGGGCCGCGCGAGCCCCGGAAGGACAGATGCGCTTTCTGTGCAGCGGGCCCCTGTGCCAGAGGAAGCCTTGCACGGAGCGCTTCGGCACAGAGGAGCGCAGCCTGCGTGGCCCCGCCAAGAGCCCCAGAGCCGGGTAGGTGAGTCTGTGCAGCGAGCAAGTCGCTGCTCGCTGCATACCGGCCAGGGAGCGCTCGCTGGAAGCCCCTTGTTAGCTGCCGGCACAACAGGCCTGGCGTGTCACTCAGATTCCTGCGGCATTCACCGCGAGAGCCTCTCCACCCCCCCGATAAAGGCGTGTTTCAAGAAGCAGCGAGCAGAAGCAATTAAGAAGTGGAGCAGCAGCAGCAACTGGTGGGCCATGGCGCACCGCAGGGAGCAACCTGGAAGCCCTGTGTGGGCTGAACACCCCTATGAGTGTCGCTTGGAGGGCCTTCCCAAATGGATTTCTGGGCATGGCTTCCCAAATTTTAGGACCGTGTCACAAGAGAATCCCGGTGTGCAGGGTCCGCGGATTGTTGTGGGTTTCTTTCGCCAGGGTCCTGCTGCTCCTCAGGCTGTGCGCGCTGGCATCGTTCCATTGAGCGCAGCGGTGCTACATTGACTTACATCAGTGAGGGATCAAGCCCTCTGGGAGTTGGCATAATTGGAGATCAGCAACCTGGACTCCTGCCTAGGAAGCAGCAACAAAGTGGCTGTACTTGAAGCAGAATCAAGTCAGACTGAAAGTAAGGGGGAGATTTAGGCTGTAGCAACTTTTATAAAATTGCTCTGCTACGTTATTTTTGTAAATATTTGTAGGTGTCTGTAATATGGCATAATCACTGCATTTCCTTTCAGATAAAAGTAAGAGTAGTTTTCACTAATACTGGATGATAAGCAAGGCATTTTAATGGATGTCTTTAACCTCCTTTTTACTGGCAGATTGTTGCAGCTGTTCACAAGTGTTTTTACCTGTAGCACACAAAAAAGTCCCTGTGCCGTCCCTCAAAAGCTGTGCAGTAGCAGGCGGACGGCAGGGCGCCTCTCTCTCTTCAGAAGGTAGCTGTGATGGGCTGCCTAGGAAAAAAGCAGCAGGGACGGGCATACGGGAGACGTATAGAGGAGAAGGTACCTGGCCGTGGCCAGGAGGAGGAGGAGGACAAGGTGTGGTGTATAAACCACAGCAGAGAGATGGGCATCCACGGGGCAGGGAGCTCCAGGAGTGGCGGGGAGGATGCAGCAGGAGGAACGCTGCAGCGTTTGCTATCACGCTGTGCAAGCGCGCAGCGCTCAGGTGGCCTGGGGCGCAGGGCCGGGAGGCCTCGAGCACAAAGCGTGGCCCAGCGCCTGCACAAGCTACGATTGCTATTGTGCTGGCGGCATCCTGGCTGCACGTGTAACAGGAATGGTTTCTACAGGAAACACGGAGCCTGTGATGTTTAACTTGCCATCCCTCCTATCACGGCTTGGATTATGGTGAGAAGGACAAACTGGAATTCCTTAAAACTCCACGTGAGAAAGCTGTAGTGGGAATGTTGGCTAGTTCGCTGATAAACACCTGTACATTTTCCACCCTTCCAGCCCTTCCTGTGCACTCGGGCTCAGTACAGGCTGGGGCAGAAAAGAGGTATTTGAAACAAAACAAAACTTTTCCAAACAAAAGGTTTTACAGAAAGCCCTTCTGATTGAATTCTCCCCTCCCTCCCAAACACTGAGAAAGTGATCAAGTTTCCCAAACTTGAGCAAAAACTTTATATATAGCATTGCAGTTTAATTCAGATGAAGAAAAAGTACATGAATGTTCTTCCTTGGGCATGAGAAGACATTATCAGAGTTTTTTTCACTTTTCTTCTTGTAGGTTATTAAAAGTGCAGGTCTTTCAGAGCAACAAATTACTTCAAAAATGATTATTTGAGACTAGAGTTTTGATAAAAGTAAATTCAATGTTTGGGAGGATTCTGTGTTTGAAAAATGTCCTGTTTGGGGTATGGCATATGATATTAGACAACTCATTTAGGGAAAAAAATGTTAGGGAATGAATGTCAATAGAAAAAGCCCTTGTGTTTTGTCTCTTTGTCACATTACATAATGTAATTTTTCTTCATTTATATTTTCTCGAAAAGGTCATATTCTAATTTAAGAAATCAAAAAAACTTTGGAAACTGCAGCAGGACTGTTGTAAGAGGTGATGCTAGTGACTATATATAAATATTGGGTAAATCCCTGTCTGTAGGTGTTTTTAAATGCATATTGTGTGCTTAAAGTCAGATTAGTTCGATAGGCTGTTTCCAAATAAGACACACCTCTCTGAAAAGTAAATATGACCGCTGGGACTTTTCGGGCATCTGTGAGCTACCTGGTCAACCGCTGCTGTCTGTGTCCTGTATGGATCTGTATTCCCTGCTGGAGCACTAACAGCGAGGCTTCTGGTTGTGCCAAAATTCACGTGTTTCATTGTTCCTGAGGAAAAGTTACTGTGCACGTGTCACGTCCCAAGCATGGATCCCTAACAGAAATATCCCAATCTCAAATTCCATCAGGAACGAAAGAAAGTAAAATACCACCCTGTGAATAAGACCTTGATTTACCTATGTATATTGCCAGTGAGATGGCACAACTTTCTCTTCCTTTGCCCCCAACTTACCACAAGCTATAATGATTTCTCTGGCGGCAACTTTCATTTATTAACTGCCTCGTGCCCGTGGCAGCGAGGCGGCCGCGGCGTTGCCTCGCGTGCCGGTGCACGTGGGAGCGGGAGTGGGAGCGGGAGCGCTCCTGCCCCGCTCTGCCAGCAGGAGCTGCTGAGCAACTTGCCAGGCGTAATTCACGCAGCGGACGCGGTCCCTTCCCTGGGCTCGCAGGAACGCTGCGGCTTCTTCACACCTAGCTGGGAGCACTGTCAGTCAGTGCCGTGTGGTGCGCAACGTATACAACGTATGCATGTATATGTGTGTATATCTCACGGCATGGGAAACTGCTGGCGGGCGCTCTGGGGGACGCTGTGGCTGTGCTGGCCGCGGCGGCCCCGGCACGCTGGCGGGTGGCACCGACAGGCCTGTGCCGCCCCCGGGGCACCT
>VZSV01000153.1:1963333-1986614 GCA_013398735.1 Nothocercus julius
GAAGCGGAAACGGTGCGGGGTGTGCGTGCCCTGCAAGCGGCTCATCAACTGTGGAGTCTGCAGCAGTTGCAGGAACCGCAAAACGGGACACCAGATCTGCAAGTTTAGGAAATGTGAAGAGCTTAAGAAAAAGCCGGGCACGTCGCTAGAGGTCAGAGGCGATGATTTCTTTTTCCCCAGCCTCCCGCCGTCCCTCCTGAACCCCCTGCCCCCGCCCCTGCAGTGCTTCTTGTCTAGCTTCAAGATGCAGCATCCCTTTTCCGAGGCCTCCTTCAGGCTGTGAGGCGGCCCCCGCCGCGCCGCAGCCGCCCACCCGCCGGCCCGCCCCGAGGGACCGCTGCCTCTCCTCTCGCTCCAGCCTGCTCGTTTTTTATTAATTGCTATTATCATTACTACTATTTTTTTTTCTCACGATGCTCAGGGGGGCCGGGGAGGTGGCTCCAGCGGTCGCAGGTGCAGGGGGGAAGCGGGGGCCTCCCAGGGCGACGCAGAGCGGCGCACTGGAGAAGGACGCCGGGCCACAGGGCCCCGTAGTTGGTGGGACGTGTGGTGAAGTTAACCTTTTCTTTCCTTTGGCAATATATTTTACAAAGTAAACCCCACTTGTGGTGTATAAAGTACAATGGAAAAAAATAGCACAGGTATGACTGAACTTATTTCTGACTGAACTGTATATACGTTTATTTTTTGCAATGTGTCCTTGGAACTGACAATGTATTGAATATTGCAAAGATGTAAAGACAGGTTTTCAAGTGTGCTAGACGTGCAGAAGACAGGCAGGTGTGATGTTACGGAAATCTCGGTTGATGTATAAAGTACGACAGACAATGGAAACAAAAATACACAAATACAAGTGAAACGGCTATTGGTTGATGTCTTCAGGCAAAGGAAACAAGCACGAGCAAAGACTAGCAATCATACTTAATCCCTTGTCATTATTAAAATTATAGTGTTGCTGGTTAGATGCACATATCAGACGTGTCGGAAGGTGTCGAGGATGATGGATTTAGTACAGAGGAGTAGCGTATCCTGGGTGACATCCAGATTTGTAGTCACAGAAATTAGCAACTAAGTGAGAAATTACAACTTCCCTCTGTATGCGTGTGTGTATGTGGTGTGGTTTACTTCCCAACTCATTGCTCGCAGGAGTTGTCTCTCTCTAAGAAGAGGTGGGGTGAGGGGTTCAAGGGAATAAAGCAACAAGAAGAACCCACTAATTTGTTTAGTGTTAAATAGATGGAGATAACGGCATTGATATTGATACTGCCATGGGACAAAAGCAGCGTTGGGGTTTTAGTCGATATCTGACTGCTACCGTTAACCGTTTTGTAGCCAGCCTCATCAGGATGCCTAATTCCTTCCCCCTTGCAAGACTGAACTGTCCTTTCAGAAAGTTTCCTTTGTAACTCACTCTTCCTTACTCCATCTTCCCAGATGGTTTTTGTGCACATATGATGAGCCAGCATCCTTAATGCGATAGCCGGGATGAACTCCTCAGGTGCTGGAAATGAGATTGCTTTTTTTTAACTGTTTCTTTCGTCAGTGATAGACCACTGTTGATTTCGTGGGAAGTTTGCAGAGAATATATAGCATAGCTCAGTCTTCTAATGATGGATCTTAATACTGAGAGACAGCCTGGGAGGGACTACTCGAATAGGGAGTCGTGGCAGATCCCCCCCCAGCACCGCACGGCGTAGCGGGATGGCTACCTTTGGTGCACAAAGTGCTCTCGTTGGGCTCACAAGCCATGATGCTGCTGTGATTTAATGCTTATGATAAACGATAGATCCTGATGGATTATCGATTTGTGCAGAAAGTGAGCTATCTCTGGAAGAAACTAATTTATATGTTATCAGATCTTTCTGTGAGTTCCCGTGCCTCCCTGAGAGCATTTCCAGAACTTCTTCGCTCCTGACAGAGGTGCTCTGCAGCCTTAAAAACTGCTCAGGCATGTTATGAGAGTGACGCCTGTTAAAACTGTTTAACCACTGTGACTAGTAAAACTGTGGTTTTATTAGCCGCTTGTGTACTCTCATAACCACCTGCCTTCACTTCTTTTCATCCTTTTTTCCTCTCTCCCTTCTTTGTGCTCTACCAGCTATATAAGCAGGGAACCTCCTGTGCCGCTGTGCTGTGCTTGAAGGCAGCAGGCTCCCGTTCCTGCTGCAGAGGAACGGGTGCGGCGTCACTTCTCCGCAGCTCGTGGCTGCTCCCAAAGCACCTCATGGCATGCGGCTAACGTCTTTCCGGGCGTGTTATTCGTTGCTAGGAATGGAAGAGTTCCTAAACCGAGTAACTTTCGCAAGGGTCATTTATCCTTATTTCTTCTCATTTCTCTCTCTCATTCCCTCTCTTTTTAATTAAATAATGAAGAGTGACAGCACGACTGCCCAGAGCACCGGTGCTGCAGCACTGCACTGGCCATGAGGCAGCCGTCGGGAAGCCACTCCAGGAGGGACAGGCCCTACAGGGCTGAGCTGCAGCAGTGGCTGCGGGTGGGTGAGAGCCGCCTCCCTGCTGAACCTACCTCACAGGCCTGGGCCATCTGCCCATCTGTGCAGGTGATCCCTCCTGCTCCCGGGAAGCGCAGCAGGAGTGGCAGCGTCGGACAGTTCAGTGTGTTTCTGTGTGCCCTGGGAATTGTGCTCCGCACTGGCGATGGATTGTGGAAACTGCTGAAGGCAGGAGGTGAAACTGTGTTTACAAACAAAATATATAACAAGAGAATAATAAACAGTCAACTGGTTGATCCCACCAAAATCATTTCTCTCTTTTTCCTTTCAAATCTGTTCCTCTCCTGGTGCAATGAAGGCGTGTGGTATAACCTTCAAGGTTAGTACACCGAGTTTAAGACAGATTCACAGCAATGCTTTAAGTTCCTGACCTTTACATTTTTAATGGAAAGCTTCCCTCACAACATTCTTTTTAAACACTCAAGTTATATTTTTTCCTATTTTTCTTGTAATATTTTCATCTTAAAAGTGTCCCAATGCTCTAGTATTTTGCATAGAATGTTATTATTACTAGGAAATTTTATGTACGGTAATAATAAATCCATAAAAATGAGATTGACGTCACATTGCACGCTGCCTACTTGTGTATGTATATTCTGTGTTTGTTCAGATTTACAGTTGGTTTAAAGAGACATAATCTTTATTTACCCATAGAGACCACTTCTTTTCCCCTGATTGGTGTACGTGTCTGTAACTTCTGCAGCAGGTTACAAAGATTAGGGACCTGACCTTACTTTCTACCCCTCTCTGAAGCAAGGCATCCCCATTCTGTGTATGCTTGTGTGGATTCCAGTTGCCCCGTGTCTCCGTTCCACTAGCATGGCAGCAAAAACGAGCAGAGGGGCTAGCTCGGGTGGGCAAGGTCTGAAGGATTCAGCCCACGTGTGAGATATCTCCTCGTGTTTGGGCATGCTGTCAGCGCCACTTGCTTTATTTGTAACTGCCTGGCTAATTAGCACGTGCGCTATTAAAGTAAACATTTGTATACCCAGCTGAAACAGTAAACAATGACAGCCAAATCTGAGGCACCTCACCGAGCTTTGCTTCAAGTCGGTGGGAGTTAGGGATCGCCTTCACTGGGGATGGGCTGTGATGATTGATTTCAGCAGAAACGGCATCTGATCCTGCAAATCTTACTGCCATATGGCACTGCCACGAGGGAAAGGGGCTGCGCTGGCAACCGCAGAGCGTGCGCTTCGTGTTTGGGTAGTGCATGCGGACGCTGTTAGGGGAGCACTGCTGAGCTCTGTGGATAGAGGTCAATTAGTCGGGGCCTCCGAGGAAGCAATTTCCCTTCCGCCTCTCTAGCTGTGAATTACATGCATAAGTTAAGCGGCTGCAGGGTGGAATTGAGTAGCGTGAGGAGCTTCGGAAGAAGCTGATAAGGAGCAGGCAGCTAACCCGATCCAGGCGGCCGCCGCGGGGTCAGAAGACAGACCACCCTCTCGCCCAGCGTCCTCTTGGCTAGTCTTCACTGACCCATGGCTTTACGGCAGCGCTCCCGGCCTCCCACTGCTGCCTCGGAGCTCCCGACTCGCGTGAGGGTCCCCACACGGTAAAAGCAGGCGGAAGGGTCCTTCCTGTCCCCAGCTTTTACCGCTGAAGCAAGAACAAGCCGTCTGCTGCTGGGGCTTCCAGTTGGCAATCAGCTACAAAGCCCCGATTGGTCTCGAAGGCCCTTTTCTTCCTTCTCCTCGTATGTGCCCGCGCCTCCTTGTCAGGATGCTCTTGTTTGTCTGTTTCCAGGTCGGGAGAGATGCTCTCAGTTGCAAGCGCTTGGTTTCTCCCCGTGCACACGTGGCTCTGCGTGTGGGGACACTGCCGTGCCGTCTCTCTGGGCTGGAACACGGTGCACGTCCTTGCAGTGACGGTACTGGCAGTGAGTGGAGGAGACAAGAGGCAGGGAGAGATTTGACTTTCGTTGAGCATTTGCGACAGTTTGTCACGTTCCTCCAGCTTCTGCCTGCCAGGGGTAAACATTCAGCAGCACATTTTCCTTTAGACCCTGGAGATTTTGGGAGGTGGCATGTAACGCAAGGGCTCCTTCTCCCACCAGCTGCAGGCGTCTTTGCTCACCGTGTCCTGAGCACCATAGCTTGGAAATGTCATTGAAGTTTATGGGAACTTCTGCTGCAGGATCAAATCCTGCAAGGCAGGAATGTCCTCAACAGTGAAGTTGGTGGGTGGGAGACTCGGGGCTGAGGAAGACGCCGAGAGGCCTGCAGAGCTGGGGTTTTGCTCCTTTTGCAGTTCTGGTGCATTACTGAGTGAGGAAAACCAGGGTGCTGCCAGGCTGAGAAGCCTAGTGCAGCTCTGAAGCAGATCTGGATATAATCTGTTTTACTATTTCATGTTTTATGTGATATTTAAAATGCAAAAAGACTGCCACAAACATAGTATCTGTGTTCAAACTAGAACATTCGTTGTATAAACTACCGTTGGATATAGTACAGTGGCGTTTGTGTTTTGTAAAAGCGGGACAAATTCACATCTTTTCTTGAAATGAAGCTTCTCTGGCCTAAAGAAGTCTCACAGTGGTGAGATTTGATACTGAACTGAACCAAATTTTAAGGGATTCAGCAAAAATTATAGGGCAGTCAAGGGTTTTAACAGCCTCATTCATAGAAACACTACTTTCTGCTTGCATTGAAATTGCTCGCTTTAAATCATTGAACTCTGACTGTTTGCGGGTGAAATTGTCCGTACGGCAAGAGGGGTTATCAGGTCCTGGCAGCTCGTGTCTTCGCTGCCCAGAACAGCACGTGCACTGCTCTTTGCGCGGTCCCCGAAGTACTAATATGGGTTATAAAGGTGGGCGTCAGCGTTTTGCACCAGGCTTTGGAGTTTACGGTCACTTTTATTGCAAGCTGACATGTTGACATCAGAGTGTGTTGTGTAGGCTGGACAAGTTGCACAGGTTTTGAAAAATAGGACGAATGATGCCTGATTTTTTTCTTTTTTCTTTTTTCTTTTTTTTTTTTTTCCCCTAGGGCAGTGATATGTGTAATGGGTGAGTTTTTTTTCTGAGTCATCTAAGTGATTTGGAATTTGTATTTCAGTTTGAGGTGCGTAGAAAGCAGTGGGACTTTGCCTCCTATGCCAGCTATAGCACTTTTAGAAAATCTTGCCAGTTCTGTGTTTGTACAAAACATTGTGGGCTGTGCACCTCATGCCTTATTCATAGAAGGAGTCTTGTTTAAGTTGGTAGTGGTGTAAACATCGCTTTATATCCTGCTCGCTTGGGGTGGCTAACAGAGTAACAGCTGAAGAGTGACGTTCTTAATTTAAGTCTATATTTTCCTGACGTTATTTTATTAGGCTATTTTCCATGCACTTCTGTTTGCTGGGTCAACATCCGGCACCTTTACTGTAGTCAGGGAAGACTTTTCTTGATTGGAGAATGAATTAGGCTGTCAGGTAGAGGTTCCTTTTGAATGGCAACATCCTGGTACTGCTGTAGGAAGTTTTGTGTGTTGAAAAAAATGTGCTTTAGAGAGTTAAATAGAAGAGAGATATTAATTAGTCTGTGTCATGAAACTGATGCGTAGCAGCGGCGGAGTCAATATCCTTTCCAAATAATTTTAAAATGTATCAATGAAAGCTAAACTAGCAGTCTTCAGACACTTTGTATTTTAAGGGTCTGGCTTGGCAAGAGAAATATTTCTAAGCAGGCAAACCTAGAAGATGCGCTTTAAAGTCTCATGAAATACTGCCTAATCCATTTGATCACTGGCCACAGTGTGAAGAGGCTGTGGCTGCGTAGGGAAAGGTTTAGAGTTGGGAGAATTAGGAAAGTAACTGAGGTCTCCATGAGCAGGTCTCCAGGACTTAGGCTCTGCTGCTAACAATTCCTGCACCACCTACTATGTGTTTAAAAGTTGCCAAGCGATGCCGTGTTTCCTGGGGAATAATGCAATTTAAAGAAAGTATTTCTCAGTTTCTGTAGTGTCTGTGTTTTCCCATTGCTCATCTACTTTGAATGATCATGCTGAACCTCAGTGTCTCTAAGCATGTGGCTTTGTTTGACACTTTTTTGCTGTTTGGGAGCCTGGCCTGCTGTGTCTGTCTTTTCTCTTCTTTTGGGCACCTTTATTGTTTTCCACAGTCATATCTTGTTCAATCACCTCCAAACACCTGTCCTGAAATTGAATTACTCTGCGGCGTAATCTAAAGTCTTCTCCCATTTCAGCATCCTATGCTTTCTGTTGTTTGCTGAGGTATGTTGCACCATACTTCAGAAGCGACAGCCATTTAATAATGTTGAAGCCCTAGCTCTGCAGGGGCTAAAAAGATCCCAGCAGGCTTGTTAACTTCTACTCTCAGACATTATGGGAAATATTTTCTCCTCCCCATAACTCCTCGGTTTCCTCTTAATTAAGACCATAAAAATCCATAGCCAGGTATGTGTTAAGCCTTTTGAAATTTTTCTGGTTTTCCAAAGTTTCTCCTTTTTTTTTTTTTTTTTTTTTTTTTCCATTTAACCTGGTATTCAACTACAGTGCTAAGTGAAATATGAGAACTTGAAAGGAATAAAGCCAGCCTGGGTCATGCTGGATACTGCGTTCTTAATGGGCAGCAAACTCGTCAAATCCCCTTTTATTTAATCACCTTTGAGTTTTATTCTTTCCTCTGGTCTGCTTAGCGTTTTTCTTTGCTTCAGCCTTTGAAGTGCTGGGTGTTTGAAAGCCGTGCGCCTCTCCGTCCTCCGGATGGTATTCCTTTCAGCTCCGGACTGCCTCAGCCCTGCACTATGTCGTGCTTCTGTATTGGATCCGTATTAGTTGGTATCCGCCGTCATTTGGCTAGGAGTCATGGGTTAAGGGATGAGAGTTCAGGTAATGGTGGTAGAGAGCTCGTGGGTCATGGTCTTCCCAGAAATACCCTGTGGAGAGGCCAAGCTGTCATTACCCTGGACGGGTGCTGGGAGGATGAGGAGCAGGGCTTCCCGCATGCCAGAGCTGACAGCGAGATCCCCTTTCTTCAATTCATTTTTCAAACTGAGTGTGGTTTATGGAGAGGTCCTGGAGACCAGGCTGAGCATGTGGCATGGGAGGAGTTGCATGATCTGAACAAGTTGTTCAAAAGCCCAGGGGACAAGGAAGGCATAGGCAGTGTCAAGCTGACCAGCGCGGATGGGGAGGAGATGCTGGCAAATGAAGGAGTGAGGATGGTGATTTGTCGCTGCGGGACTGCCGGGCCCGGGGGCGGGTGTCCTGGGTGGTGTGTACCGCGCCGCTCGGAGGAGCTGGAGCATCCTGGTGTCCTGTCAGCCTGCACCCGTTAGCACACGTGGTGTGTCCCGTCAGCACGATGGGCTGTCTCGAGGCATTGCATCGAGGGCGGCTCAGCACCATCCCGAGCGCTTTACCAAAGCGTGGTAATCCTGCTGCTGCTAGGGAGCTCAGGAAGGCAAAATGGTGAGCAGGGAGTAGATTCTGTTAAATATATGACCGCTCAGGTGGGCGGTGTAGTCAAACAAAAGCTGTCAGTTTTAGAGTGGGCAAAAAGGGAGAAAATATGTTTGGAAGGGTCACGGGTCTGAGTAGCAAGCCACAGTGAGTGGGTGGGAAAGGACTTGATGGCACAAGCTTAGTAATGAAATAAAACCTGTTACCTCTAAATCACCAGCTCATCTCAGCCCAGGGAGGCAGCAATCGCAGTCGGGTGGTTGCTTGAAAGCTGATGTAAAATAAATTGGAGGTCAAAATTGAGCGGAGGTGACAGTGTCACACAAATAATCACTGAGATGAGCGTTAATTGTCATCTGTGAAAATTTCAGAAGACATAACAGGGAATGAGCGGTGTTCAGAGCCATCGACGGGCTTTAATGTCTTCCCCTGCCGTGGGGAGTTGTGGTGACCTGCTGCACGGGGAGTGTTGCTGCTCCTTGTCCTGCATCCAGTCCCCGTGCCCACAGACTCAGAGTGCTGAGCTGGCGCCTGCAGGGAGCCGTAGGCGGTGGCTGGAGCCCAGGTAGTTTCCTGAGTATTGGGTTTGGGTAAATATATATTTTTGGAAAGTCTTGAGGAAAAGAAAACATGCAGAGGCCAAGCATTTAATGGGTGTATTTTTCACTGGCTCTTTTATCAGCGGCACATGAAAAATCCCAAAGGACATAAGCAGTTAGCTAATCAATGAGGCATCGTAGCCAGCTTTAGGTTCCACGTAGGAGAAAAAGATGCTGAAGGCAGCACATCTCTAGAGGAAAGAGATTTAAATTTAGGTCTGGTGCGGAGAACTGTGCCTCCCCTTCCTTGGGAGAGCCGTCCATAAGAGATTACCGTACCCCGGAGCAGCCGTTTGGAGGGTGATAGAGATATCAGACGTGGAGTGTGAAGGCTTGTACTGCCGGATGACGAACCATCAGGGATTCCTCATTAATGGGATGAATGTTAACGAGAATAAATCTGTTTGTGAGCTTGCGTGTATAGCGGGAGAGCAACTGCTGGGGACGGATGGGCGGTTTTCGCAGGGGCCGGCCAAGGCGGGCGGTGAGGGGCAGCGCGAGGGGTGCGGGCGCGCGGGCGCGCGTGCTGCGGAAGACGGCACCTTGCTGGTGGGAGCAGTGCCCGAGCGAGTAACGAGGCAGGCCCCAGGCGGGAGCCGGAGCAGGGTACTGGGGCGGCTGTTTCATTTGTAGTGTCTTTTGCGGGGCAGCGTTTTGGGTATTACAGCGCCCAGGAATTTCTCTGTAATACTTCTCTCAGTGTCAGGGGTTCCCGCTTTATGCGAGGAAAGCATTTGGCTATTTTATAGCAATCGCCACAGTGAGAGAGAGGCCACTGAGTGACAGCCCTTGTGGGCTGCCTGGCCTCAGGCCAGGCTCCGAGGCGACCCAAGGCTTGCACTGGCCCTCCCGCTCCCTTAGAAAGTGGGAGAGGGGCTAGTGCTACCTGCCGAGAGGCCAAGAGCCAACGGAAAAACTCTCCGTCCTCCTCGCGGTGGCTGAAACGCAAATAGGAAACAAAAATAGCAGTCTTCATCATGCGCCGCCGAGTAGCTGCTGCAGAGAGCTTAGGAGCTCCTTCCTCGGTTGTAGAGATAGCTGCAAAACCGCAGGAATTGAAAGGGCTGCTTGGAAGGCATACGAGAAGGAAATACAAAGCTTCGGTCGCTTTGCCAGCAGCATATTGCAGCCCCTGACCCGAAGGCCCAGACCGCTGAGCCTCCCCCGTCTCCCTTTGGCAGCAGCTTTTAAGAGCTCCCGCTGGGGCTGGTGTCGGGCGAGCAGCGGAGGTGCCAAGGGCACTGCCAGTGCCGCACGCCGGTGCCTGGCACGGCCCCGCGGGCCGCCCGGCTGGCCGGATGCTGCAAGCGCTCGGAGCCCGCAGCCGCCGCAGCTGGAGACTTGGCCGCGTCCTGCCGCTTCCCAGCCAAAAGAGCCGCGCTGGCACGGGGGAGGCAGCGTGCTGGAAAGCAGCAGCGGCCGCCAATTACTCCCGGCCCTGGCAGGAGCCAAAGGGATTTGTTCCTTTCCAGGGCTCATCCTGCTTCCTGGAGCCTTAGCGCGAGGCAGTGCTGAGCGGCTCCCCTGGCCCCCGCGGATTTCCAGCAGGCTGTGGCACATGCGAGCAGCCTCGCTGGCGCTGGCGCGACCGCTCCGAGCCTAGGTGCCCGCCAGCGCCGGAAGCGGCTCCCTCACTCCTATTGCACGGGGCTCAGCCAGTTTTCTTTGACGATGTTAGCCCTGATTCCTCACGATTTCTGGTCTGTATTTGCCATCTGTTTTTTTTCCCAGTGGTGTTATGCAATTTTTAGATCAAAAAAATGAAATTGTTTACCCGCTCCTCAAATTTAATCTCATATAGAAAGCAAAAGAATATATATATATATATATATAAAATAAATGACGATGTGCACTGAATGGAAATGAGAGAGGTGTTTGCTCGTTCTTTCTCCTGTGGAGAAATACATTATTTCTCAAATTATTCCTATTGATTTAGTTGGGAAACTACCACCTACTGCTGGCGGTGGGTTCAAGAGGAAGGATCTGGCCCTGTGGTGACAGGGCTTTAGTTCTCCGTTACCACAGGCACAAACCCTCTCTTCCCTAGCTGGTCTCACTGAAGTCTCTCAAGGCTGTTGGCACAACGAGAAACTGGAGAGGAGCTGGGCTTTTTGTCCCCGAATTAGCAGTTCATTTTTTGAGTTTCTATTTGTAGAACCCCATGGCGGAGGTTTGCTTTTCACTTTGTGGAGTTGGCGGCAGAGAAAGTTAAATGAGTTTCCTAATCTGGTGTGCTCCAAGTCTGGTTCGTGTCAAACTCCGCATGAGAGAGTCGCAGCGCGAGTGGAAAAATAACTGCCAGCAAGCAGATTCGTGGCCTCTCAGAGCAAATAAGGGTGGCTTTTAAAACAAATGTTAAACCTCATCCCCGGTACAGAGGGAGACAGGTCTGTAGCTCAGGTATGGTGGGAGATGTTTTAACTTGCGTTGTTAAAACAAACTTACTGCTGAGTTTCTGACCTGACGGCCTCATCCTTTTTTATCCAGGAAGTCCAGAAAGAAGCTGGTTATTAGCAGGTGGTGACAGAGTGTGATAACGTGTCCCGTGAGCAGGAGGCAGCATTCTCCGGCACTCGGGGATTTCGGTGGAGGTGCCACAGCTTCACAGGCTGTTTCACACCTCGTCCAGAGCCCAGAGCACCTCCCCATGTGCCTGAGGTTTTGTGGGAAGCTGCCAGGGCAGGAAGGAGCCGACTGCTCCCACACAGAGCTCTCCCCATCCCAGCAGTGCCGTAAAACCCGCGGGAAGGCTGCCTCATCCCTGGGTGGCGCGGGCGTCCCGCCGGGGACGCACAGCTCGTCAGGGCCTCCTCACCCGGCCTCCCTCGCGCAGCACTGCTCCGGGGACTAGACGTCTCCCTCCCTTTCCCTTTTCCAGGGTTGGGAATTCTCAGGCTTTTTTTTCTGCCCCCAAGCTTGCTCGCCCGAAGAAAAACATTGAAGGAAACTGTGTGAGCTGAATTTGAGCATTAGGAGCTTTTCCCCAAAGTCAATGCTGTAGGTAATGTATATTTATGAGAAGAACAAAGTGGGCCATAGATAATTTTAAAGGCTGCTTTCCTCTCAGGGTGGTTCAGCATTTAAGGAAGGAGGAGGGGAGCTGCTGTGCAGAGCACAGGCTGGCAGAGCAGGCTCGGGGAGGGACCTCGCGTCCTTGGCAGCCTTGCACAGCGCCACTCTCACTCACCCAGCTCTGCAGCGACTCGGGACAGCTTCTGTATGAGCAGCAGTATCTGTGTGTTAGACGTCGTTTCCGTTGGGATCGGCTGCCCCCTGAATCAGCTTGCAGCACTGGAGGTGCAAGGCCTGGCTTGGAGGAGGGGTCAGGACGCTTACTGCCTCGCTGTTGTGGCTTTGGGCTCTTCTGCAAAGCCTTTTATGGGACTGAGCAGGGCCGGGGTCTGCGTTCCCGGGCTGTGAGACAAGCGCGGGTCAGGCCTCGCTGCTGGTGGTGCTCAGCGTCTGCTGTGGGCTGCTGCCTGATCCACCCAGCATTTCAAGCAAGACTTTCCAGGTGAACTTGTTTTGCCATCATGCACCACCAGATTTCTCTGTCTCTGAGCTTAGTGGGACAAATTTTGCATCGTGTGTCCACTGGCCTAAGCTCCAAATTGTGTCTTTCGTGGAAGGATTTTCAAGAAGGGATCGTCCTCCAGTGTGAGAAACTCAAGAGCGCCTGTGAAGACACCGTGAAGGTTGCTTTTCCCTGTATGGCTGGCACCAGCCCAGCTGCTTTGGGAAATACAGGAAAATACACCTGTTTCAACTCTGGCACCATTTGTATTTGGGATTCATTAAGAAAGAAGCTCCTTCGCTCCTGTCTTTTTTTTTGCAGTCTCCTGGGTCTATGTAAGGTGCTGCCAGGTAGCCCAAATCTTCACCCCTCAGCTGCAGAGGGTACCTCCCAGAGGGCTGGTTGTTTCAGCCAGGGCTGCTCGAGAGGAAGGAGGAGTTGTGCCTCCGCACTGCAGCTTGCTCTAGCCAGCGTGCCAGGTTGCTTCTGGGAGAAGAGGATTTTTGCTCGTGGATCAAACACAAAAGGATTCGTACATCAGGCAACCTCTTTAAACGCTGGTAAAGTATTGGGTTGTAATCACGTAGCTCTCTGCTATATTTCATTACTATTTTATTTATGAATGTGGTTCACCTCTCCCGCAGTGATTCCCTAGCCTTGCAGAAGATAATAGCAAAGATGACTTACGCCGAGGCTTACGAACGCCGCTGTGAATGTGGTCTGCAGCCCAAGCCCCAGCACGGTGCAGCAGGGGCTCTCGGCTTCCCTGGCTTGTGAGCCGCGCAGCAAATCTTCCAGGCAGCTGCAAGCTGCGAGATCCAGCCAGCTGGGAGAGGGGGCGTCTCCAAGAAGTGCCATAGGCACGAGGTGGCAGCAGCTCTCGACGTTCCTCCGAGCAATGGGGCTGCGCGGGGCAAGTGGCCCCAGGGAGTCCCACAGTCGCCAGCGTCGTGAGCCCACAGCCTGGCACCCAACATCCAACGTCAGAACAGAGTCTCTGGTGACAGATTTCACAGCACGTGTCATTCTGCTGCTTTGACCTGTTGTAAGTGTGCGCCTGCATGCACACATATGAGGGGCCTGCTCTGGAGTTGCTGAGCCTTTCGCTGCTTGCTGTGGGCAGCAGAGATGCCTGTGGTTTCTCTGCGCTGCTTTGTTTAACGGTACTTCACAGTTCTGTTGTGTTTGCTTGCTTTTTTCCTCCCCTTCTCATGAGGCCAAAAAACGTAGTGGTTTTAGTTCTCTATGTGAAGGTGATTTTTCAAGAATACAATTAAATATTGCATTTCAGGTGTTGGAGCCACTCCTCCTACTTCTGTAGCAAGCTCAGTTTTCAGTGAAAGTTGGCAAGAAGAGACAGGGAACAAGAGAGTTTTAAGGCTGAAGGTGATCTCACATGCAGCTGCGTAGGCTAACCTCCCGTGCTCGTAGCATTACCTGTTGGGAGCAGCCGGCGCTGCTGGCTGCGGCTTTTCCCCCGGGAGCGAGGCTGCTGGTTGCCGGTATTTGCAGCAGCAGGAGCGGCGAGGGCTGCCATGCACAGAGCCGATCCGCTCCGGCCGCGCTGCCGGCCCCCCTTCCCTCCCCTTCCCGGGAAATCTGTCTTCCCTGACACGCGGGGTAATGATTTCCTGCAAGCCCAGCCAAAGTGCAGAAACTTGTCGTAATCTCACCGAGGGTTTGATTCCCCAGCTGGGACTCGGGCGTTTATACAAGCAGAAGGTAGATGGTCATTGCACTTAAGCTTATATATTGGTGCGCTGAGCCACCGAGCGGGCTGAAAGATGGCATTCGGTCTTGAAATAACCTTGAATCTTGGAGTGGTAAAATCACAGGATTTCATCACATAAATTGGTTTTGATTTAACTTGAGCCACCTGTTCTATTTTAAAAGCTTTTTGTTTAAGCATGGATTAATAATTCATTCCCAAATCGGGGGTTAGCGCCATGGATATTTAATTGTAAATGTATATCTTTAATTAGAACTTCATGTGCGGATGCAGAATTCCTTATCTTGTAGTTTTTTTTAAAGCACGCGTATTAAACCAGAGCCTTGCCCTTCAAAAATATTATTCCGTGTATTTAAAGGTCTGAATGACCTTTTAATCAGACATTGCACCTTTACTTCCAGCTGATATGACAGTGTCTGACAGTAAGTCAGCCTGACCCTGCAAGAAAATAAATAAAGGCATTTTCCGTCTCTGATTTTTGAATCAATCTACCTAGCTGTGGCTTTGCGTGTAGGTAGATGGACCCATAGGAGAATATTATATTTGGTTTTCAGGTGAAGGCAATATATTAAGTTTAATGCATTTGCATGTTTGGCTCTTCTCTGGAAATCGGTTTAGCCTTGCAATTGTTTGCCGCTGCGCTGAACTCAAGCTTCTTTTCCCGTCAGCTTCTTTATAAATTATGAATCTGCGCGCCTCACGCATTGTCAGCGGCCATCTCAGGGGCGGTGCGGGGCGGCCGCGGCGCACGGCGCCGCTTTGGCCGGGCCGGTTCTGTGCTCGCGCTCCATGCACGCCGCAGCGTGCAGCGGGCGCCGGTAAGGACGGGTGCGGGCACGTCCTGCCCCGGGCACCGACATGCAGCAAACACCTGCTCTTCCGGGGGATTTTATTCGACAAGCCGGTTTGTTGTCCCTGGAAGTTAATTTCCAGATGATTTATTAAACTTCCACATCCATGGAAGGGGCCTGGGTGTCGACTGCCCCTAGTTGAGAATGGTGGTGACACAGCGGAAGTATTTCTGCCTTGGGTATTTCTGAGGACATGAATGTTAAACCTGAGAGGAAGGCTAGCCCAGGACAAAACCAGACAGTGCTTACCAAGACAAAAATTAAAGACAACCTTCAAAAGGAGACATTATATTAAGTTTATAACATCAGCAAGAAGAGGAAGAGCTCCTTTGTAGCCAGGATTTAATTGCTGTTTCCTAGGGCGTTGCTTTTGGGGGGCTCGCTGCGTGCAGCCCTGCTCTCTGTGGACACTCGCTAACGAAACAAGGGTTTGTGTGCTCGGCCTGACGGGCACAGAGCGGCCTCCGGGCTCGCTCTTGCGCCCACCGTGGTCAGTGAATGGTCATTAATCCTGGGGGCAGACGAGGGGAAGCCGTGAGGAGGAACCCGGAGGCCGGTCCCCTCCACGGCAGCTGGACGTGCCGCTCGCCGAAGGGCCGTGCTAAGGGCAGCGGCGCCTGCCGAGCCGCGCGCCCTTCCGGCAGCACTCTCCCTTCTCCATCGGATTCCTTTATTTACTATTATTTTTTTTTAATAACAATGTTTTCTTTTCCATAACTACCTTGCTTAACTAAAAAGAGAAAGGATGTGTCTGTCAGTTGCCAAGCTATACGAGGCATCGTGTTGTTCCTAGATAACTGCAGGTATGGCTAAAATGTAAAGGGAAGAAAGCAACTAGACGAAATCGAATATTGCAATGCCACGAAAGAAAGCTTAACTTGTTTTCTTGCTTCTTTTTTAGAGAACACCTGTTCCCAGCGCTGAAGCATTCCGATGGTTCTTTTAAGCAGTAGTGTATCTTATTTTCAAGGCAGTCCGAAGTGAATGGCAAGCTAAAGTCTTGTTTTAAGAAACTGCTTAGTCCGTCATTGAAGAATATACTCAGATACTATTTTCATTTATGTATAGGGGTTTCCTCAAAAAACAAACCACAAAAAATCTGGGAGCCTGGGGAATTGGCCAGTTGATCCACATTAAGTACACCCATTCTTTCTTTGATGTAACTTAGCTATACTAGTGAAGTTGTTGTCTATTTTTAAAGTGGCTGTAAAAAAAAAAAAAAAAAAAAAAAAAAAAAAAAGTTTGGGTAAACCCCTGCTATAAAGTCATGTATCTCTGAAAAGTAACATATCTATACTTCATTTTCAAATATATGTGTTTCAGTACTGTAAACTGTACAGATAGCAGCTTGTATTTTGTGTGTTTAGACACAAGGAGACAATCACGTCTGAGCATCTATGGAGATTAACGGTTTGTACACAACGGTGTGGTTCTGCGAGTTAAGTCCGGAGCAATAAATCCTAGCTTTAAATATTATTTTGCTAGTTGTTTAGCAGCAGCAGCAACAGCAGCACTGTTTTACCATGCATCCTTCCACAGAGACTTGATGCCAAGTTTTACACGATAAAAAAGATTATGACGCATCTAGCAATTGCCTTCCGCCGCGGTGGTGTGTGAGGGGAAGACATAAAATTTAAAATTAATCTTTCGAGCACTGTATTAGAGTAGTGGTTTATGCACTTGCATTGTTTCCAAAAGAACTTTACAGAAGGGTCTCTCTCCAAAAAGGCTCTGTGGTGTTGGCTTGCTTTTGGCTGTGCTGTAAGGTGGGCTGCATGGCCGAGGCGGACGTGCAAAACCAGTCGTCTGTAGAAAGCCTGTTCTGGGATACCAAGTGAAATGAGTACGAGACCGTAGGAAAAGCGATGACTCCGTCAAATTACCCTCCATCTGTGAGTTCTCGTGTAAACTTTTCAGCCAATGGAGTAAATATTTTATGAAGTTGAATGCAATATTTTTGTTCCACATAGAACTCTTCACCATTAAGTGAGTTACGACGTTTATACTGGTTTGGGTCTCACTTGCAGTTGTGCTCAACTGAGGACGTGGATATTTTGGGAGGTATGAAATTTACCTTTTTTTTTAATAAATTACAAAGCACGAGTGCTTCTTGCACACATGTCTGGGTCCGCTGATCTGGGCTTTGTTGAACCACTGGCCCTGCCGTTCTTCTTCCCGCCTTTGCTGCACAGATAAAATGTTTGCTCCTTGAAAAGGCAGCTGATGGAGGATGTAACGCATATGCCCTAGAAGATATGGAAGATACATGATCTTAGGGATGCTTAATACCAGTTGATCATCATTTTTTTCTTGCTTGGCTTCATCATACCACTCATGAGTGAAAAGGCCATCCCATCAAAGTCAGAGAATGCTCTTGTGCCCCATATTTGATATATTTACCACTCTAGGCAAGATAGCCCTACCAGTCACTTCCCAGACAAGGTGCGAGCCCTTGCGCAGGGGCGCTGGGCTAGCGCCGTGCAGAGCAATCCCGCCTCGCGTTCCTCCAGCCCCTTCCCCCTTTCCCACTCATGGCTCCCATCCGCGGGCCCAGGCGGGCGTCGCGCGCTGGGGGACGTCCGTGGGGGTGGATGTCCGTCACGTCCCCGCTCTTGGGGCGCGCAAGGGGCGCTCGGCTCCACGACGGCACGCTGAGCTTTGCACGGGCTCTCGGGGGCCGCGGGGCTCTCGCGTTAGGACCTCTGCTGTTTCCTGCCGGACCCCTAAGAGCTCTGCAAGGTCTTCTCTACCAAAACGCTGGTTGATTTGTAAATTGAAGCCTTATTTGCACACGCGGCTGGTAAGCTCGCCTTGCTTTTTGGAAAATTGTGACTGCTCTTGCAGAAGTAGAGACAAAATTAAGTTCAGGCTACATTAGGTGTACAGAGATATTCATAGCAATGTACTTAACTGTCTAATACCCTAATGTTGCATGTCTTGATGTGGTTTCTTTTTTTGTTTTGTTGTTTTGTTTTAAAGAACTGATGGATCTGTATATTGTAATTGTGGTGTTTTACATGTCAATTCAAAATTGTTAAAAACAAACACACAAACCTGTTAATTATTAAAAACAAACAAGGGTTGATTTTTTTTCTTTGATTTCCCCGTATGATTTTCATTTTGGATATTGTCCTTTACGTCATCGCATTTTTTGATTTTGGTAAAATGGTATTTATATGATGTAGTGCGCATAGAGCATTTTGATTAGTGATGTTTGAAGAAGGAAATCCCTCTCTGGCCTCTCTCTCTCTCTCTCTCTCTCGCCCTCCCCTCCTCCCCACACGTTATATACATATTTGTAAATCAGATTATTGTCAAGTTTAATTACCAAATTTGTTCTTTTCACAAGGTCTAAAAACATTATCCCGTATGAAAACGTGTATTCCTCTGTGTCTTTCATTCTCACAACGCAAAATAGAGAGACATGCGGAACGTAATCTTGCAGCCGCCTGGGCGTGCGCGCTAAGCCTTGCAGGAGCATTTTTGTCATACCCCAGATAAACTTATGGAGAACAGCAAGGCTGAGAGGGAGCCGCACATACACGTTGCGGGAATTCATAACAGACCCTCCCTCAGAGAAGAAATACTCCCTTTCTGTGCAGAACCCCTGGAATGCAAGTCATACAATTAATGCTAAGGAATATGAAGTCTTCAAATGGGCTCTGGCTGTAATCAAATAATGAAGAAAGAAAGTAGTTAAATGAACATACCGTTCAGGGTCGAATGCATTCAGCGAAAAGCAGTAGTGGGTCTTTGATCATGGTTAGATGCATAGTGATATCAAACAGTGGGTTCTCATGTAACAGCTAAATGTTTCAGATTTTGTTTTTATTAAATTTGGCAGTTTCACGCTGAGCTCTACTGTATTCTTAGCGAATAAAAGACAGCTCCTGTGTTAGAAACTACTCCCATTTTCACAATTGCAGGGAACTAAGAGGTTTTTTTCCAGAAACGCGGGCCACAGAAATGTACTGCTTTCACAGTGTTCTCCTATTTCTGAACTGTGCAGTTATCTATTAAATTTTCTAATAGATATTTGTGTAAGGTGTATGTATGCTTGTGCAATTATGGAAAAAAACAGTTTTGGAAAACAGTGTATTTATTAAAAAAATAATCACTTATGGGGCATGTACAAAACTGTATAAAAACATTCAATTTGCCCAGTAAAGTTGTTTTTGTGATATTTCTGTGTTGTTGAATAAAGGACTTTAGTATTCAAAACATCTCTCTTTCTCCATAAACAGGTTTTGTTTGTGGGATCTTAAGCAGTGAAAACCTCTTTTAAAAAAGAAAGACAAAAAACCCCAAAGGATCTTCCGACTAAGCCCGAAGGTCGCTGCCGACCTCGGCCGTGCGCGGGGGCTGAAGTGCCCGTACTGTAGCTGCCCACCGAATTCCTTCGCCAGTGGCAGTTGGTGGAAACCCCGTAAGTTGCGTACGTGAAGGTAGCGTTGCACTCTGTATGTTTTTTGAGATGGCAGGAAGAGCTACTGCCTTTTGACGGCTGGGAAGGTTATGCTAAGATTTTCAGGCTAGGAAAGGGCTGTGAAATAGAAACGAGGGACCGCAGGGAAGCCTTCGACCCTTTCATGCAGACCTCCGTTGTTCCGTGCAAGCACCATGGTGTGGTAGGTTAGCGGGTAGGAGCACCGTAGGGAAAGGCATATGGAGGGGAGACCTCATCCGTAACTCTTGCGGCGAACAGGAGCCCTGAGATGAGGTTGTCGTGTGGCTACCGGGTTACTGGGGCTGATGGATATGGTTTGTGAGAGAACGGCGATAATATTTTACTCCTGGCTGTACTGCTGCTCAGCGCAAAGTTCTGCTCCTTATCTGCCTCAGGAACTGCCTGTGGTGAAGGAAACAGCGGCCCGTTTCCACGGAAAATCCCCGTTCCACTCACAGACGTTCAAACAACTCCAGATAGGAAGGGAAGTTTGTGGCCGTGCTGATCGCACGCTGCCTGACTTTGGGGATATTTCTGGTAAGACTCCTTTACTGAGCATCACTCCTGGCACTGTGAGCCAAAACAGGGTTACGAAAGGTTTGAAAGACAAGGTGGTCGGCGAGTGCCCTTCAGCGCTAACTGGCGTTCGGGGTGGCGGGAGCCTCCTGTGTGTCCTTTTGCTTTTTTTTTTTCTTTCTGTCTTTGTGAGGAAGCAGCCCAAACGGAGGGAATAAAGGTGATATTTCACTGATCCTGCCTTGGCTCGTTGCAACCTGTAAGGGTGTATGTTCTTGTGAGACGTGGGCCGCTCATTAGACAAAGCCAAGAGTGAATCTCGAGTACTTTTTGAAGAGGAGGAAAGGGCTGCCAGGCGGCTCAGGCATAGTCAGTGATGTGTCTGGATTAAATATAGACTCCTCATGGAGGAAATACGCTCATTTTGTGAGATGGTCGATCTGGGAGCAGGAAGAGGTCTCTGAGTTCCTATACCTTTAATGATTTCTCTTTCAACTCTTTTTTTCCCCCTGAGTATTGTTTTATACCAGTCTGACTGAAAATGTCCCTTGGCTCTGGAGAAATGCTCGTTGCAGATAGGAACCTTGCAGTTGAAAACTACCTATACTTTTCTATAGTTTTTAGTTTTTAATTTAAAAAAATATTAAAAAAAAAAAAAAACAAGCAGGTAATTCTTCAAAGCCAAAAATGACAAACTCCTGATTGGGCTTGTTAAGAGGAAGGAAAATACCCTTTTTGCATGGAAGCTCAATTCTCCTAGGATATGCTGGACTCCATTTTTCTTCACCACTAGCCAGTTCAGCGCTCTGTGATATTTCTCCAAGGAACAAGCCTGGAACTACAAATGGTCTAACGATGTGAGACCAGGGCCCTCTGGGAGGTCCTAGTCCCCACTGGGTTCCCGTGGTCTTTCCCTTGGTTTCTAATGTTGTGAATTTGGACTGTGTTAGGTAGGTGACTTAGTTGTGAGTTCTCCCTTATTTCTCCGTAAGAGTTAACTCTCTCACCAGTGCACAGTGAGCATGGGTAGAGAGCCCTAAAATCTGCAAAGGTAAGAAAGAGCTCCTCCTAATCGTAACTGTAGAACGCGTGATAAGGTTTGAGACTGCTGGGATTATTGAAGTGGGGGAAAAAAGGAGGTTTTCAATCCCAGCAAAGCTGGCAGGATCTGTTCCTGCTTTCGCTGCGGCTCTGTTCGGTTCCCTCGGCGAGGAGCGGGATGGGCGTGCCGGGCTGGAGAGCTAGATCCTTCGGAAAGGTGGTCCTGCCCGAGACGCCGGGAGCGACACAGATGTGTGTGGCAGGCTGCTTTCCTCTCCCCGAGGGCCCTCGGTGGCCTAAAGAAGCTGCGATGTTCAAGAATTAAGTATTTCTGCTATTCTTTCATGTTTGCAACCTATGTTACAGGATTGTGGCATTATTCTTTATTTTTAGCAGGAAGAGTGTATAGTGCTATGCCAAGGCCCTGCAAAAGGGCTTTTACAAATTAGCTAATGGGTTCATTTCCCAAAAAACTTCAAAGATACTTCCTAGTCTAACATGACTTCTGCCTGAGAGAGGGGGTCCCTTGGTCTGTATAAGTCTCCTTTGAGTTGCAGCGTTAAGGATCTTTGCCAGGCGATAGTTCAGTAGAGTTCTGCTAGGACGATCTGCAGCTACCACGATGTCACCCACAGGACCGCTGTGGTTCTGCCCAGTTTGTGATCCTGCGTAGAAGCATTCTGCGTCTAGGAAGGAAACACCCTTTCCCCTGTGTTCCTTTAGATCGACCCTTTTTACAGCGTAACCGTAGCTGTCTGCACTGCTTTGGGTATAACCATTAGGAGAAAGGCGTCTGTTGTTTGCTAGCCGTTTTCCGTCAGAAAGAGAAGGAAAGCCCAGAGAGTTAGCCCAGGTCAGAAACTCCTCTTGTTTGCCCCAAATTCCCGACACAGGTTCCCTCTACGTCAGGCGTCACTTGCGAATAGGGTCGGTACCTCAGCTGGTGGCTCAGGCACAACCCTAAGGAAGACCAGCACCAAAGTAAACGGGACGCGGTGGGCAGCACACAGGGAAGTGAGTGCCGGACCTTGAGCATCCTGCCCCCTCCCCTCACAGGCGAGTTTGGATCAGGTTGCCTATGGCCAGGAGATAGGAAAACCTCCCCAGATCTGGTGAGGCGGTCGTGTCGTAGAGGATTTTAATGAGGAAAATTTAACGCGTTGATTCCTCGAGCGAGCCAAGGTGGGGACCCCCACGTCTTGCGTTAGCTTCCAACCTTGGCTGTGAACGTGTGAGGCCACGAGGCGCCCTGGGAGAGAGGCGGACTCGCCGAACACGCCTGGTCTCGTGCCGCCCGCGCGTTGCTGCTCGGGCCTGGAGAGCGAGGGTTGCTTTGACCAGCTGGTACGCGCGCTGCAAATGTGTTGTTCACTACAAAGCTGCAAACAACTGGCTTTCAGCCTGCTTTTGGAGAGGCAGTGGGTAAATAACCCGATCTAAGGAAATGTGTCTCCCGCATTAGGAACTGTGAATCTAATTACTGCTTTCTGATACTCTGCTCTGACTTGTTTTGCCTTTTTATCCTTATTGTTTGCGTTCCTCGGAGTGATTTGCCTTTCTGATGCCATGCCATGTGATCTGATGGTTAATTTTTGTGAGTAATCATAAACCCCAACCTGACTCGGTATATTTTTACACTATGCTACGTAAAAATTCATTCATTCCTGATGATTGCTGTGTGGAAATGGACTTTTACAGGTTAATAAACTTGGATTTGAACTGGATGAAAAGTTTCCTTGTGTCAATTCTTTCCTAGTGTTTGGAGGATAAGATAAAATACAAGAAAAGCAAAATGGAGACATGAAGGTTTCGATTTCACCAGGTGCCTGTGGTTACTCCTGCAGATGCAGTTACTCCCTGGTAAACGTGGAAGCCCCAGGACCACAAGCTCTTTCCCAAGGGCTGCTGTACTTACAGGAGTAGCAATGTCCCTTGCTCCAGATGGAGCCAACTGTTGTGTTTTAGGGCAGAGCGGGAGGGAAATGAGGCTTCCCCATAATTGGTTACTCGGAGCCCTCCGCCTCGCGGCCCGGCTTTCATAAATAGGCTGTCACGGAGGGAGCTGCTTCCAGCTGAGACCAATTAGGCAGAGCCGTTGCCTCCAGCAGGGCTCGCTCGCCCGAGCCGGGCGACGCTCCTTGGAGGCAGCAAGTGCGGGGCATGTGCTCGGGCAGCCTTCCCGTCTCGGTGGCCTCCAGGCTGCTGGGTGGCAAAAATCCCTCGGAGGGACCTGCCCTGATGGGAGATGGAGCTTTTTTCCTCTCTTGGATGGCTAATTTGAGCTCGGTGGCAGGTTGGAGGTGACGTAAGTAGCGGTAGTAAACAGCAGTAAAATGAATTAGCAGATAGTAGCTGTTTGGGGCATATCTTAGTGGGCGAGTGCTGTGGCTGCAACCGGCGCCCTTGTAAGCCGTCCCTTCAGGGGAGGGCTGAGCAGGCCGAACGCTTTTGCGGCTCCAGGTGAGAAGGCTAGAGCTAGGCTGACACCGGCACGCCGCCGCGGGCGGCCCTCCGGAGTGCGGAAATGCTCCTCTGCGTACGTCAGCCTGCCGCAGGTCACAGGCATGGGGACAAAAGCCGTGTTCCAAAGGCCGTTGAGGCCGCGGCGCCAGGCGCCCGCACGATGCTCCAGCGCCGCCCGGGCGCAGCCGTCGCAGCGGCGC
>VZSV01000154.1:10318-33307 GCA_013398735.1 Nothocercus julius
GCCGCCCGGAAACGGTGGTGGGAGAGGTTGAGCTGCGGGTCAGCCCCGGGTTTGGGACTCCCGGTCTCCTCCTGCCCTTCCCCTCAGTGCCTGGGTTTGACACAACGTCCTGAAAGGCCCCTCAGCCCCAGAGACCTGCCAGAAGTGCCGGGGGCTCCTCTGCCCCCCGGGCAATTAGTGCTATGAGATTTGCCAGTGAGGGTACAGGTAAGAAAGTCAGAAAGTCCTCTGTGTTGGCCTAGGAGGGGTTTATAGATTAGTATAGGAGTGTTTCTTGCGCTCTTTTTTTTCCAGGGTTAAGAGTTTATATTTTCAAGTTTCCCTATTGGCATCCCGCGGTCGTGTGAAATTCCGTAGCTCCAAGTTGCGTGAAGCAAGAGCTGATGGAAATCCTGGGCCTTGCCTGACGCCAGGACCGCCCCCGAGTGGCTTATGGAGCCATGAAGGGTCTGGCGTGCCCGAGATGTGGTGGGTCTTTCTGAGTCAGCAGGAGCTGAGGGAGGGCATCCCTTTTGCTGAGCAACAGCACGAAGTGTGACGGTTATCCTGGGAAAGAAGTGGGTTGATAGCAGAGCATAAAGCTAATGCTGCTTCTCACCAGTTACCGCTGTAGTTAAAGCACGCTGCCATTTCCCCGTGGGTACCTGCTAAGCATGTGATTCCCAGCTTGAAGGGGGCTTGTAATGCTTCATTTTTCCAATGCATTAGTTTTTTTTCTTCCTCCTAACTCTTGGTAATGTTCCACAGGAGCATTCCCACCTATCTTGATAGGGAGCTGAGTAGCTTGGGCTCAGCCTGTTCTGGCCACTGTACCCAGCTCTGGGTTTCTGTAGACTTTGCTGCAGTGCTAAGGCTCTCACATGTAGAAGTGTGCGAGGAAGAGACATTAAGATATTGTTAGCTGGTGCCTGGTCTCAGCTGAAGTTGTTAGCAGCAGCGGATTAATATATGAAGTTTTCTAGGTCAGCATTTGATCCTTCTTACCGTTTTTGTTTACCACTAAAACACTTCACAAAAATGCTCCATGTGGAATTACTCTGCACTAATCTGGCTTGTGGATGATGTTATTCCACTTCTGCGTTAACTTATATGCTTTAAGAATTAGATAAGAAAGAGTAAGATGCGTTACTGTATCTGTCCGTGTGAGTTGTTTATTGTTTGTTTTTTCCAGAAAAATCAGTAGAACTTTATTGTCACAATACTGGTTCTGACAGAACCGTCCATGACATTCAAATGTCAGCTCAGCTTTCTGTGAAGCTGGTCTTTGTTTCTGCTGCTCACATCCTGGTATAGGCATGTTTGTATACGATTGATATCCTGGAGTTTGCCGCACTGCCAGAAGGTGTAACATAATAACTTTCTGTGTTGGTGCATCCTTTTAAAGTTGTACCTGAACAGTTGATTTACTAAAACCTTGCTTTCTTTACAGATTGTGTGTAGTCTAAACTGCTTATGTCCCTGTAAATCACTTCTTTGCCACTTGTAACTTCTGATGTAAGACGAGCTGGGGCTCCCATTCTGCTGTTTGTGCTGAATATTGCGTGGAGAGGTGGTGAATGAGCGAAGATACCTTTGGTGATGGTAAGATGCGGGATTACGTTTCAAGGCTAACAGCTTTTCTGTCTGTCAGATAAAGAGTAAACACTTATTGCTGCCTGGCTATTTGCCAGCATGCATGTAGGCAGTTATTCCCTCTCCTAGCCAGCAATGTTGTTGTAATCACCATATAAAGACTTGCTGATTTGGTTACGTTAGAATAATGAATACAGATGAATAAGGCTTGTGTTTCCTGTAGTTTGGAATAGGGGGTATACTATTTCCTCATCCATTCTTCCACATTGCAAGTAGACACGTTTTCATATGGAAGGAACAGAAATGGTGCTTCGTACCCAAAGATGCAAAAGAAAGCAAAAACATCCTGATATCTTGAGTCAGGATATTAGGAAAACATCACAGCCAGTGTTGGTTTCTCAGGGCTCGATGCTTGAGTGTAATGTTAACTAAAAGCTGTTCCAGTTACATAATGCCTCCCTTTTTGGAGGGAAGGCGGCACTGTTAAAATGCACCTTAGACCCAGCATGTCTCTGTCTTCCTTGCCTCCAGCACTATAACTGAGAGAGAGAGCTTTGCTACCTGCAAGCTGACTTACACCCTCCTGTTCAAAGCCTGGTACGACCTGTCCCCTGTGCTAAGCTGTTCTGTTCTTGTACTAGACTAGTTACGGGCTTCTGTGTTCTCTGGACTGTGCCGCAGCTTGTTATAGTCTAAGAACAAATTAATCTTGGACAGGCTTCTCGACTGCCTGTGACCAGGCTTGGAAATGTTCTCCTTTGCTTTTCAGAACTGTCACCGTCATCTCCATGAAATTTCTTGAGCTTCAAGTTAGAACACAGAATAGGAATGAACTAGGTTGGAGTTAGGAACTGAACAATGCTGCTTAGGGCACTGGGGGATTTATTCCACATCCAGTCCTAGTTGATTTTATAGTCGCAGTTCTGCAGATTGGAGAAGTAAAACAATCAAATTAATAGCTGATACAGAGATCAAGTTTCACAAATACTGGGTGGTATGGGAAAGTCTACATGATGGCTGATGTAAATGAGCGGAGTATTCCAAAAGTAAGTCAAAGGGAGATCAAATAGAGTGAAGCAAGTACATATGTGGTTATAGAAGAACAGTATGAGATACTATGCTATAGAAATAACTGGCCAGGCAATTACAGTAGCAACATGATCGAAGAGAACAAATAGTTCTTGACTATGATTGATTTATTTTTTGTTTGTTTGTTTTTTGAAGGTTCAAATGTGGGAGTTGCCCTGGATGTGGTTGTTGCTGATGCTGCCCTGGGAAAATGCCTTGATAGGGAATTAACACCATTCAGTGATGGGCTGTGGGACAAGCAAAGTGCTTCCCGAGCCCCCTAAAGATGTGCAGCTAGATCTGGTTAAAAAAGTAGAACCTTACACAGGCCACAATGACATATACAAGCATTTCATCAAGGATGATTGTGGGGCTGTCATCAAAGCTGGCTCTCCCTCACCTCCACGTCATACTAACCTATATCCTGGTAACCATCTTCCTACTCACATGGACCAGCCTGAGCTCCGCAGGAATAAGGTGGCTAAATACCGTGCTAAATTTGATCCCAGAGTGACAGCCAAGTATGACATTAAAGCCCTGATTGGAAGAGGAAGTTTTAGCCGTGTTGTACGGGTGGAACACAAGGCTACCAAGCAGCCCTATGCAATCAAGATGATAGAAACCAAATACCGGGAGGGGAGAGAGGTGTGCGAGTCAGAGCTCAGCGTGCTGCGACGGGTCCGGCACACCAATATCATCCAGCTTATTGAGGTGTTTGAGACCCAGGATCGCGTGTACATGGTGATGGAATTGGCGACTGGAGGGGAACTGTTTGATCGAATCATTGCTAAAGGCTCCTTCACGGAAAGAGACGCTACGCGCGTGCTGCAGATGGTGTTGGATGGTGTCAAGTACTTACATACACTGGGTATTACACACCGGGACTTAAAACCAGAGAATCTGCTGTATTACCATCCCGGAACAGATTCAAAAATCATGATTACAGACTTTGGACTGGCAAGTGCTCGGAAGAAGGGAGACGACTGCCTCATGAAAACCACTTGTGGGACCCCGGAGTATATAGCTCCCGAGATCCTGGTCAGGAAGCCCTACACTAACTCTGTGGACATGTGGGCTCTGGGAGTGATCTCCTACATCCTCCTCAGTGGCACGATGCCTTTTGAAGATGACAACCGCACCCGTTTGTATCGGCAGATCCTGAAAGGAAAATACAGTTACTCAGGGGAGGTGAGTGGGACAGGGGTTAAAGTAAGGGGAGGTAAAACAAGAAGAGCTCCATAGATGGGTATGTGTGATGACAAGAAGCTGACTGCCATGTGCAGGATGGTAACATAAGTGTTAAAGATTTTGGTCTCTAAAATCCTGCCCGGTGTACTGTCCAGTATACAACACTTCTTTCAGGGCAGAAAATTGAGATCCTTTTTTAAAAGCTTATCTTTAGAGAGAAGAACTTCCTTTCTGTAGAACAGAACAGGAGGGATTAACAGATCTTGAGATGCTGGTGAGTTTTGCGTTTTGGAAACCAGAGCTGTGCTACACTTTTGATGCTTTGCTGTTGCAACTCCTACCAGAGAGAGTGTTTTAAATGTAGCATGTGCTTGCCTAATTTGATTTTAGTTACAAATTTGAGTGTAGTTTAAGGAAGAAAAACCTTTTCTGAAAGATATGCTTATGGCACTTGCTTTTTAGATCCCAAGACAGCATTTTTGTGCTTGGTCTGCATTGTCTCTTGAACTTAGTTCATGCCAAAATTGAGGGGAGAATGATGGTTCTCTTAGATAATTGGGAAAGAGAACCTTTGGGGATGGTTGTTAGGCAAAAGATGAGTGTCTCCGCATCTCCTGGAGTCCCATGACTCAAGTGGAGTGGACATGTGGCTGTGTGCCAGGCTCCTGGTCATGTCAAGAAATAGGGATTGTGAGCCAGCTCTTCTAGTGCTGTGGCTAGGTACAGATATATTCTCAGTTTAGGAGTCACACTTACAGAAAGAGGGGCTATCCAAGTTGAGTTTCTGCCTGTATCACTCATGGGGAGAAATCCCAAATTAAGATTTTATGACTATTACCATGATGAGGGAGGAAAGTTCAGTTTCTTGAACATCATGGCTTTGTGAGATGAAACCCACAGGGAAAGTGTGAATGTGTTTTTCTGAAAGTAGACTAGCTGTCAGAAAAACAGAACACACTCATGATTGTTCTAGTATTTTTAACTGTGACAGGTATGTTGGCATTTCAGTAATGGATGGGAGGAGTCTTAACATGCTTAATTTTTAAACATATTAAACTCCTTTAGGATTGTGTTCAAAAAAAGGGCACTTTCTGAAGGATTTTCAAAGGCATCAATGAGCCTTTTATTCTTTCAAGTTGTCGGGCCAGTTTGTGTTAATAGTTAGAATTTCCAGATTTAATGAATATTGGCATTTGCATTGGAGGCCGCAAAGGATAGCCCAGATTTGAGAACTTTGTGAAATCTGCTTTTATTTTTTTCTCCTTTGAGTACTTCTCAGAGACTCTCCTGATACTAAAAATGCATACGTGAGGGGTCATAAAAGCCAAATGTTGGCACTTTTTGGACAAAGGGTATTCCTTCCTTTAGACATAGCAGTACTTTTTTATTAGTAGTAGTATTCTATCAGCTACTGCTTTGAACTCCAAGTTTCAGCTGATTTTTGGCTGCCTTTTTTTCTTTTGTTGACTTGCCTTACTAGTACGAATTGTTAACCAGTGGCAGAGCTTTAAGAAAGCAATCAGGTACAGATTAATTAGCAACAGCTTATAAAATGTGTAGGGTCACGCTGAAGTGTAGTTGACTAGTTACCATATAACCAGCAAGGGTAGATAAATCAGCCTGTAAGAAATGAGCCAATACACTGTTTTTTTTTGTTGTTTTTTTTTTTTTTTTTTAGTGTGTCTGTGAAATTGTCAGTTCATTCCAAAGTTTTTTGCCTAGCAGAACTCATTCAAGTGGCCTTGATTTTGGCCTCCAGTTTTTAGACTATTTTAGATTGCTTGTCCTAACTCAGGTTTGGTCCTTTTTAGCTCACTCTACTGTTTGTCTCGGCCATTCATTTTTCTCCTTTCCATCTTTTTGTTTTGATTTTTTTTGTTTGTTTGTTTGCTTTCGGTTTGGAAGTTATCCCTTTCTTGCCCCATAATTTTTTGAAGTCCAAGTGTTTGATACTAAGAATTCAACAGATATTGGTAGCTGCAGGAGGCCTCTTCATTATCCTGCTGAACAGTTGGACTGACAGGTAGATCAGCCATGTCTTAGTTTTGATGGAGTAGCGTATCTTGCCTTTTTAACTCTAGATAAGGCGTATCTTTCATTTTTCTAACTCTAGGTTTCTGTCCCTCTGGCCAAAAGGATGAGTGTGTGAAGTTGCTCTCCCTCCAAATGATTTTCCTCCTGTGTCTTAATAGTGTTTCAAGTTCCTCTTCTTCCTCACACATTCCTTGTGTTGATTACACTGATTCTTTGAGCCCCATGCCTTGATATATGCCAGAGGTCAGTGAGACCGTTTTATTTATGTGAATTTGCTTCTTCCGCTTTGGGCAGCCTGTTTTTATGCTTAGCCTATCTGACCCTCTGTGGCAGTGAGTTTCATAGATTATTTTGAAAAACATGTAGGAAAAGTACTCCTTTCTTTTAGGTTATATCAGGTTTTATCTGCCTCTGGTCATTTCACTAATATTTTTCTTGCGTGCGTTTCATTAGCCCCTTTTACTTGAGAAACTAGTGAGTAACTGTTCATTATTCATGTACAAGTTATGATGTTATGTATTATACTTTAGCCTGCAAAAAAAAAAGAAAGAATGTAAAGATCCAGGTATATTAAGAGGCCCAACAAGAATATATTTCATAGCTTTCATCTTTGCTGTTACCCTTCTCTAGTTCACTTGTTATTTTTGAGATGGGGTGGCTATTCACACTGTCCAATATATGTGAACATCTTGGCCTTTTGCAGTTGTTTAGAAAGTTCTCTCCTGTTCACTACTTCTTCTCTAAGGGTTTCTGAAACTGTGTTTGTTTCTTTGATACCTCCGAGCATTTGGCTGATGATTTAGGGAATGGTCTATTGTGGCTCGTAGGTGCTTCCTTGAATGTAAATAATTAGTTTTGTCTCCCTTGGTATCTGTATAATTTGGCTGATTCCATTTAGTCTCACCAACCCTGTAATGTATGAACTTGTGTTTACTCACATTAAATTTTGCTCATTTTACTTTTTTGCGGATATTTTGACTAAATAGCACAGTATCCAGAACAGATTTTCCCTTTTTGCAAAATGTGAAAATTTCGGTTTCCTAGAAGCAAGCTTTAGGATACAGGCTTCACACGTAGTAAATTATTGTGATGATAGCAAGCTATTGAGGTTTAGAAAGGAAAAAAAAAAGTTTTATATTGCATCTCAGACAGAAGTGAGAAACCCTGTGATAAATTTACTGTTGGTTTACTATAGGTTGCATAAACAAAGGTAGCCCTTGTGCTACGAAGAAAGCATTGGGCTGTATGTATTTTGACAGTGCCATTACCCAAACCTGTAGCATTTTACATGTTGACTACTAAAGATGTCATATTTTAGGAGGCTATTCTCAGTACTATTTGTGATATGAGTGGTGGTTTTGGAAAGCTGTGAGTGTTTTATTCTTTGGCTTATATGTATCTTGCTCCAGTAGCCTTTATATTTTGCCCAGCTGCTTTCTGCTCTTCAGGAGCCAGTAAAAATGGATGCTTTAATTTGCCAGTTACTAAGCATATGTCCCTGAATTGCAGGCGTGTTTGACGGTAGCCATATATTGGCAGAGATGCAGTAACAGGCTGCCCAGTTTGTGAATAAATTCCAGGTGGAAGTAAAGTGAGCCAAAGATTCAGAGTTGCCTGGCATGTTTCCTACACCTTTCCTACAGCCTTCTTTAAGTCTTCTTTTCTGAGCTTTAAACCTCAGAAATTTGGAAGAATTTTCAGAAAATTTATCTTTTTTATGTTACATTGGGAGAAATGGGAAGATGTCAAAAAGGAGCCTGCTGATAAATTTGTCAGGCTGACAGGGAAATAGCAGGAGCTGTAACTACTGGTTTATTTGGAGCGAGACTGGGCAAAGACACTTGACTGTTGCAACAACAGTCTATCTTGGATAGATACAGAAACCTCGATTTCCTGGGAACAACTGATTTTATTATCTACAGTGTGAACTTTGAGGATGTGAGGTGGAAGAGGAAATGTTAAAAAAAAGAAAAGAAAACAAAGTAGTGTATCTAGAGCTGTGTGCCCGCAGCTTGAGCTGTGTTGGTCAAACAATTTTTAATAACTAAGGAACTAAGTAAAAATAACTACGTAATGATAACTAAGTAGAGCGCTGTATTCCTGACTATTGTGGTACCCTGTCACACAGCAACGGAGGCACAAGTTTGCAGAGACTGTGAGAAGAGCCCTGCTTTTTGAGATGACTGCTCTCAAATCCTCCTCAGAGGGGACAAAACTGTATTGAGAGAGGAATAAAAGCCAAAATGCATGCTGACCTGAGAAGCAGTTCCATTTTCTTGAAAAACAAGCCTGTTCATGTCCTGCTAAAGCAATTGCTCTCTGAGAGAGATCTACTTGCCATTGCTCTCCTGATTCTGGAGTGAGAGGTCTGTTTGAAGAGGCTATTAGCAGATCAATAGGCAAGGACTCCCATAATAACTCGTTTGGGTGCTGCTGACATCACTGCTCTGACTATCTCTCGTGGCTCTTTTCTGAGCTGCTTGGGGTAATGGGAAGGCTGAGGAACCAAGAACAACTAGCTTGGCAACAAGAGCACCTCTGAGTCAAGATTATGTGGCCTGTTAAGACTTCATTGTTGTCTGCTGCAAAATCAGTCTCTTCTGCTTGTTTTATTAGGCCTCACTAAAAAGAAAAAATTAGCAATAATGAATTCCAATTGAAATCTTGGGGATAAAACTGATTTCAGGGGCTCTCTTTGCAACTTAAAAAGCTGCCTGATGCACATGGCTGGAATTCCATTCATAGTTACTGTTGAATTGTGAACCGGAGCAATAAATGTCAGGCCATCATTGTTGTGCCGAGACAAGTTTGTTTTGATTCAGAGCTTGTCCTTTTCTTGAATAGCAAAGCAGTGTTGCTTTAACACACATGGGAAAGCTGCTGG
The DNA here is from genome assembly GCA_013398735.1 of Nothocercus julius. Lineage (NCBI taxonomy): Eukaryota > Metazoa > Chordata > Aves > Tinamiformes > Tinamidae > Nothocercus > Nothocercus julius. The sequence goes on from VZSV01000154.1 coordinate 19,065, forward strand.
AAGAGGCAGATATAATGTATAATAAACTGGGAAACTGGACTAGTATATTTTACTGGTTCTGGTTTTGGTCATCACCATTTGATCTTGGTAAATCATTTCACCTTGTGTCTATTTCCCATTCACAGAACAAAATCCCCTTTTTGCAGTATGTGGACTGTGCGTGAGTGAGTATAGGAACCTCTTCTAATGGAGAAGTCACTGAACGGTGTGTTTTAAATTGAAGTAGCTAGAAGATAGGGAAGACCAATCAACAAAACAACAAACACAAACAAAAGCAGTTAACAGTTGTCTGAATCGGGCAAATCAGGCAGCACTGACCCAAGGGTTCGAAAAATTCAAAGATGAAATAGGGGAAGCCTATAGGTATGATCATTCATATGTAGGGTAATGCTGGTTTTAAATAGAGTTGCAGATGTTGTGTAAGGAATTTAAGCTGAACAATCTTGATGTCTCCTCTGGCAAAAATAGATTAAAACAACAATAGCAACAAAATATTCTAAATAATGACACTAGTAGATACATTTATCAACGTGACATAGGAAGAGTCAGTAGCTTTTATTAAAGTCCCTCATCAAAGGCTTTTTAAAAATCTTTGCAGCTATAATCAGGTAATGGCCTTTGTATGTGTAGATAATTTGCTGAAGGTGAGAAGCACAAAGTTGAAATAAGTGCTTGGTTGCATGGTGAAATAGTTGGTGTCGTTTCTGAGGGATCTGTGCACATGATCCTCAGGGATCGGTGTTCTCAGTCCTGATGGGAGCAAATTTTGCTCGTGCAGAACTGAGTGCTGCTCATCCTGGGCTCTGTCGGTAGAGAAAATGGGATTTGTGCTTCTTAATGCAGTGAGTTGTGGACCGTAAAAGTTTGCTGGTGTTTAAAGAGCAATTGGATGAGATCATGGAATCAGCGGAGGGAGTGAGGTTAGAAAGTCCAAGTGACCTGTGGATCTGTGTCCCTGAGCCACAGGTTTAGGAGGCTCGAGAGTCCTGGGACTGGGGGTGTGGGAGGGAGGAGGGGGTACTGCAATGGGCTGACTCTTTTCTTTTGCTTTTTTTAGGCATCTGTTACCATCTAATGTTGCAGACACAATACTGGGCTCCAGTAAAGCCCCTCTCTGACGTTCTTAACCTTTGATTGGAGGTTAAGAGGTACCTGTAATACCTGTTGGGGATATTAGTCTTTCCTTGTCTCATTTCACCCCTTTTTGTGGCTTTCTCCACCTCCCAGAGTTACTGGTAAGGGCGGGCTGCAGAGCTGATAGTGCTCGGAGGCCGTGTGCCGTGTTGGACACATCTCGCACGCTCGTGGCGTGGGCTGGGTTCCCGTAATGGGTTTGGAACGCATGTCTCAGGCAGTCTGGCCTTCTGGGTTGGAGGCAACAATATTTCAAAGGAGGTTGAGCTTCAAAAATGAATCCCAAGGCTTGCCAACTGCCATGAGTTAACTTTATTTGCTGTATAGTGGACATTTCCCATCAAAATGAAATGGGCTTGAGCTCCTTAATTACGACCTAGTGCTGGGCTCTCCCAGTAGGCTGGTAGAGGGGAGGTTACGTATGCAGACTTATTGCTAAAGAAAAGTACCTTTTGCAGGTGATGAAATTTAATTTCTTTTTCTTCTGCAGAAGCGATATTTTCCTTGGCATAAATGAGGCTGTCTTGACATTATACATCTATAAAGGAAAATTTGGTGCAAAAAGTATGTTCCTTGTGACTTCTCTATTTGGTGACTCATTCAGACTTGAAGCGTGAACACAGAGCCTATCTATCCACTTGTCCTGGCTGGCTAAGGGCTCCTTGGTACCCTTGATATGACAGCTTCACTTTTTAACAACTCTTCTCGCTAGTCAGTGTTGCTGCTTAGGATTTTGGTTGCTTGCTGTCTTTTACTCCTTCTAATAGCCTGAGTCAGCTTGAAGATTCATCACCCACAGCTTTTCCTGTTGCTTCTACAGTTGGATGTGAAAAGCTGCTGGCAGTTTTGGGGAGGGTGGTAAAGCCCTAAGTTTAAGGGTACAACGTAAAAGCTACTGGAGAGAGTCCAGCGCAGGGCTACGAGGATGATCCGGGGCCTGGAACATCTGCCCTATGAGGAAAGGTTGGGAGAGCTGGGCCTGTTCAGCCTGGAGAAGAGAAGGCTGAGAGGAGACCTGAGCAGTGTCTATAAGGACCTTAAGGGAGGCAGTGAGGAGGATGGGGCAGCCTCTTCTCAGTGGTGGCCACCGACAGAACTAGAGGAAATGGCCACAAACTGAAGCACCAAAAGTTCCACAGGAACTTAAGGAAACATTTCTTGCCAGTGAGGGTGACAGAGCCCTGGAAGAGGCTGCCCAGGGAAGTTGTGGAGCCTCCTTCTCTGGAGATCTTCCCAACCCGCTTGGACGCAGCCCTGAGCCACAGGCTCTAGGTGACCCTGCGTGTGCAGGGGGGTTGGACTAGATGATCTCTAGAGGTCCCTTCCAACCTTAAGGACTCTATGATTCTATGACTTCATGTGGAAATTTAGCCCTTCTGAAGTTTTAGAAACATGAGTGTAGTTCAGGGATATTTTTTTTTAGGGACAGTGTGGAGTGGACCTGATTCTTTGTCCCTTTTCCTGCTTTCCATTGTGCCAGCACAGTTGTTTGTGCAGCTGCACAAGTAAATGAGTTTGGGGACTTCACCTAGAAATAACCATTTTTTTCTAGGTGTTTTTGTTTTTGATTGATCAGTCCTCATGTGCTGCCGCAAGTGGTGGTCTCACCAAGGTTGAGGTTAGAGGAAGGGTGGGTGAGAATGGCTTTGAGTGGGGAGGCTGCATATGCTGGAATTGCAATGATATCAGCTGTTGAGGGTGCCTCAAAGAGGACCTCTTTCCAAAGCCATATGCCATTATTTGTGATAACTTCCTGAAGAAATTGCCCTTTTTCATGAATTGATCCTGTGTTTTGCCCTTGCTCCAGCTATTTGAGGTTCTTCTGGATGGTAGTCCTCCCCTCCAGTATATCAACAGTTCTTTCAAACTTGGCAAAGTAACTCAAACTGAGATACTTCAAGGTGAGCAATGAGGGTTATGAGGCCTAATCCATGAGTGTTTTGAGAAAACGTGCAAGGAGAGCCAAGATGTTCCTAATTTTAAATGCAAAAAAAAACAGCTAAACAAACAAAAAAAAGCGAAGAAGCAACACTTGAGAAATGCAGGTGAGAAAGTGATTTACAAAATGTGTTGGAAAAAAAAGGGGATGGAGCACAGGTGTGTGCAAGTACTAGGAGAAGAATCTAAGAGGAAGATAGTGATAACGCTGGAATGTCACCGTTATCTGGAAGCATTTCAAATAATCCCCCAAATCCTAGCCAAAAGTAACAAGAAACAACCACTAAAAAAAATGTAACGAGAAAGGGAAAGACCGGCCGCACAAATGACTTCAGAGCAGAACAAAAGATAGACTTTATCCATAGAATTAGTATTTGGGTAGAATTTCCTTTTTCTGGTCATCTGCCCTAGCTTGCAGCTGAAAGCTTTAAGTTAACTGCACATGGTGAGTAAACTCTGCAGCTGTCATTAAGGCTGGAAGGCTGCAATTCGTGACACGAAAAGCCATTGTGCTAGTAGAAGATGAGTGGGGTGGTGCTGATGCTGCCCCGAGAGTATCTGATGCCGTCCGTGTAAGAAAAGGAGCACGCTGCCTTCTCCCAACTCTTCCCGCCCTGTCTGTGCCCAATATTGGAAGCAGGAGGGCAGAATAGTGTGGGTGGTGCATTAGCAACCCAATTGTAGCCTGGGCTGATAGCTGCCAGTAGACAAACAGCGGGGCACAAAACACTGAAAGCAATTTCAAGCCAGCGGGTGATTTGGGTACCTGAGTTATGCCGGGTCCTTCCCCCAGGCGCCCTGGCCACCTGCCAGGTGCTTCCAAAGTGTTTTGTAACTGTTCTCATCCTGGAGGCTGGTTAAGAGACTGTGCAGGACTCATCAGCCCCCAAATCCCTGGTGACATGGAATGGTGAAGTCAGATAACAGTCTTGACAACTCTTAATATTTTTTCCTGCCTTTATTCAGCTTTCTGGGCGCAGATGGGGTGGGACTTTTAACACAGTTGGCAAATGGTTGCTGTATCCCTTCTCCCTCTCCAAAGGGACCCGTCATTAGGTGGCCTATGAGGATGAAGGTTGAATTTTCTAATAAATTACAGACTTGCTCTAGATGAGGCACAGACAACACAAAGATGTCACGAGGCCAGTACACTTGCTAACCTCCTTCCTGTAACAGTTGCAGGCAGAATTAGGTAGCAGCAGGGATCCAGCAAAAACTCCAAACTTCCTATATTCTTTCTATTTATTTTAATGAGAAATTCATTTCCAGTAGGACAGGAAAAAATTATTTTCATATACCAAAGAAAATGTCTTTCCACAATCCCTATTGCTTTGCAGGGGACTTCAGTCGGAGTGGCACAAGTATTTGCATTTGGCATGTGCCTGGTAAAAGAGTAACAAGTTTTGCATCAGTACAGCAGCAGGTGTCATCTTTTACCTGCCTGGCTGCCAGTCTTGATTTTGCCCTTTTGTACTTCTGGTAATTTAGAGCTCTAAAGTATTTGCATACACGCCTCTGGAATTGAAGAACAACAACAAAACTTTTGTTATTTAGATAACAAAGTGCAGCTCTTCCAGGAAAAAAATGCAAAAAAAAAGATACTTAATATTGTTTTACCTTTTTTTTTTTCTCTATTCTATGCTTTCTTTGCCCCATAAATTTGTCTCTATCTTCCTGCAGTGCCTGACTTGCTTTGATATCTTATTACAGTAATTTTTATAAAATATTTATATACAAATGAGACCTATTGCAGTGTACTTCAAAGTACACTAAACTGTTTCTGAACTGTTGAAACGTAGCAGGCATAAGGCATTTGTATTCAAGCTTTTAAACCACATTTTCAGTACTACTTTGCATAGTCATGAGAGTCTCTGGGTCCATGTTTTAGGGGAAGAACGAGGCTTTTTCTTTTAGCAGCCACTGTGTTTTGTTTTGTTTTTTTTTTTCCCCCCTTGGCATCATTAGGCAGTAGCAGTACTTTACAATAGGCCTGTTGTGACAGAAATGCATGTATTTTTAAAAAAGTCATAGATCTTTTTTTTTTTTCCATGAAAGCAACATTGGTTTTTTTTATATTTAGCTTTCAGTTCTCTGCCTCTAAATTGTAAATACCAATTTACTGAGGAATGTGCTTTTTGCATTTCGTTTGGCTGTGAGAACTAATTTTTTTTTTTACTGTTATTGTTATTTTTTAAGTAGAGCAAGAGGAGTGTTGGTGAGATGCAGTCAGATGGCTCTCTGTTGAAAAGGGCACCATGCTGCTGTGCTTTGAAGAGCTGAAACACTTGAACAGGATGGAACTGGGCCTCCTAGCCTGGCACGAAACACTGAGACCAGCCTCATAAATGTACTTTTCTTAGCTGCTGCTCTTTCTTTTCTTTTAATGCACCTGCGTGGGGAGCAGGGGGGTGAGTATGGGCGGATTTGTGTTGTTGCATACATGTCTGGTAGCTGAAGTGTTTGTCTAGGTCTCTTTGCTGCAGGAGCAGATGTCTCAGGCTCTCTGCAATATTGTACGTTGAGTTAAAACCTGCAAAGTCCTTCAACTTACTAGCAGGCATAGATTACTGATGATGCTGCTGAAAACAATTAGCATGGTCTGTTGAAAACCAGTTTATTAAAACAAAACACAAAACAATGACAAGAGCAGCAATAACAACAACAACAAAAAATCCCTTCATTAAAAGGACACTGTGCAGGCTTAAAACCAATGCATGCATTTAAAAATCAATTCCCCTTCACTCTGGCTACCTCTTGAGGTTTTTGAAGGTTGTTTCTTCTGGAGACATCGGTGTGTCACAAGGACTTTTATCAAAAAATAAGGGCATTATCAAGATTGTTCCCGTTGGTTTTCTACCAAGTCTTTCAGCTTATGTTGTGAATATTTAATGCAAAGAGAACTGAAAATCCTAAGTTAGGATAAGAAGCGATCTTTTGCGTGCCAAAACTATTGCTTCATTTCCATGTTGTCTGTAACAACCTGTTAAGTCTTGTAAATCCCATGTCTAGTCAGGTTCATGGTTTCCACAGTCAGGGTCTTGTGGCAGATACGTTGACTGGCCTTTCCCTGATCTTTGTTTGGCAGTTTCTGCTGCAGAAGCTCTGAACTAGTGAGGTGGGGGCACCACAGCCTTTGCTTCCGTGGCCTTTTTTGCACTGTGATACTCGAATTTCTTTTGGTGTATTGGGCAGAGAAGCACAGGGAAGAACCTGTGCCCAAGCACCCAGAAACAGAGATAGAAGTGAGTTGAACCTCTGGGGAGAAGAATAGGTCTTTGCCCAGTAGTTCCAGTATAGTCCTTGTCCCTGACGCTGCTTTCTGGACGTTTGGCACCTAAAGGTTCAAGGCAGTACAGCAGAAGTGAAGGGCAGCAGCTGAGTATTTTGGTTAAGATTTTGGGTGAATGACTGGGGTTTGGAGAAGCCGTGCTCAGCGTGCAACAAAATTGCTTTAGGGGTGTGGGAAGGAACGAGCCAGATCTGAGGGCAAAGGGCTTTAATAATATTGCTGTAATATAAAGTATTGTAATTTTCATTTCTGCAGCTCAGAACCCTGTAAAATCCTGTTAATGGCAGAATAACATTTCTGGAGAATTAGGCTTATAGGGATAAAGGGACACGGTTAAGGTAGAAAAAGAATGTTAAGCTGCCTTCATTCAGAATATAAAATACGAACAGACAGTATTTAAGCTGTCAGTAGCCGCTAATGTTTTTGTTTGACCCCTTTACAATTCCCTGAACCTAGGTAGGGCAGCTTCCCTTTTGACCTCTATCTGATTTCACTACCTTGCCCATTTATTATGGCTCAAATGTGCCTCCAGGGCCTCAGTGGAGGTATTTTTTTAAGTGACAAGATATGTTGTTGCATGCTCGTTTGCTTAAGACCAAAGTACAACAAGCAGAATCATATGTTAATTCTGGAGTGAAAAGAACTTGCATGGGTAAGAAACAGCTCTGAAGTACCAGGATGGTTGTCCTTGCTCGTCTGAATCCAGTGTTTCACTTTGTGTATGGGTGACATTGTGGTGACGATGCAGGGGACCTGCGGATAGTTTGCTGCCTTCTCGTATCTTCACCAATGAGTGTGGTTAAAAACAAAAAAAAATGAGGGCTCCTACAAGGCGTGAAGAAAGAATAAGTGCTTCCTACAGCTCAATGGGCTTTGAGAGGTGATCTCTGCAAACCTGTCCTGTCCGAAGTGCCACAGCTGCCACCTCCTGCCCTTTGCTGGAGATGGTCCCTGCGTTGGGAGCCTGGTTGCTGTGCCAAGCTGTGTTTGAGGTTGGATTGCTCAGGAGCAAGGACTGAGTGAGGGGCTGAACTGGGGCTGAGGCAGCAGCATAGAAGCATTTAGGGTCTAGCGTTTAGGGTCTTGTTCTGTCATTATTGTGACACACACAGGAGTTTCTAGTAGCATGTTGTAGGGGGAGGGTAAGTGGGGATGACCTCTCCAACTAATTCGGTGAGGTTTTCAAGACCTGCTCTGCTGGAGATCCCAGGGGCTATGAATCTAGAAGATTATATGGAAATACTGAAGTAGCACAACATTTCAATGCTATGGACGCCCAGGAAGCCCCCACTGACATCTGTGAAACCTCCTCAAAGTGAGGTTTGGCATGGGTGCAGGAAGTGGGTTGTGCCCTGGATAAAACTACAGCTCCTTCCTAAGTCTTATCTGAGTCCTGGAACTGGATGCTAGAGTTTGAGGTTCTAAATATCTGGCACCCAGGAATACTTCCTGCTACTGTCCCTTTTTTGCATGCTAAAAGGTGGTTTTATTGAATAAAAATGGAGGTCTGTGAAGGAGGGCTGCAAGCATGTGATCTGCTTCACATCTTTCTGCAGCTCTCACTGACTCTGCCTTTGAGCAAGGCCCGTTGGACCTGACCTACTCGGAACAATTTGCTGGTATCTCAAATTTCCTGTGGACAGAATTCGGAACTCCGGAATGGTTTCAGTGTGCTCTGCTCCGAAGTGAGATGATGCAGTAGTTAACCAGTGTGCCCGGTGTAGGTAGTGAACATGACTCAAGATTTTGATCTCTGTTAATATCTCTCTTCAATGGCAGAAACTGTTTTGAGGAAATTAGCACAGAATGGTTGAGGTTGGATGGGGGCTTCTGAAGAAATCTAGTCCAAGTCTCATGCTCAAGCAGGGTCACTTAGAGCCTGTCGCACACAAGCACATCCAGGTGGGTTTTGAATATCTCCACAGGAGGAGGCTCCACAGCTGCTCAGGGCAACCTCTTCCAGGGCTCTGTCACCCTCGCAGTTAAGAGCTGTAAGTCAAGCACCTCTGCTGTTCTCCATGTCCTTTTAAAGATGCTGGAGAGTGGTCTAGCGATGATGTCTACCAGCTCCTTCAGCACTCGTGGGGGCATCCCATGGGGGCCTGTGGATTTATGGGTGTCAAGTTTGCCCAAATGATCTCTAACGCGATCCTTCTTGAGCAAGGGCATATCTTCCTTTCTTCTGGTAAACTGGTCATCCAGGAGTGAATTACGATGGTCCAAGCAATCTTATTTTTAGCATATCGTAACATTTCGTGAACTTCATGGTTTTCAAAGTGGTAATAATTTATATCCAACTTACCTGCCCTAAGCAGGGCTTTCTTGAGGAAGAAGAAGAGCAGAGCATCACTAAATCAACATGACTGGTCTAACTTAGGAAATACTGAGGTACTTTAACCTGGGTGTTGTAGGAAATGCTAGGACAGGAGGAATGGGCATTTCGCCTTCTCTGTCCCATGCTAGGAGTAGGTTTAAAATAGAAAGACTGACTATGATGAAAAAACGTAAGGCAGGCTGAGCATTGGGGCGGGAGCCGCTCCTCTTCTGAAGCCTGAACACTATGGATATTTTCTGCCCAGCTTCAGTCCTGCTTCCTCCATCTGGCGCTCAGGTTGAGGAGCCTCGAGGAGCCCCTGTGCTGTGCGAGCAGCTGAGCAGAGCTGGTGCCGACGAGGCCACAGGGCACGGTGAGGTTGGCAGCTAAGGCAGCTTGGCTTTCTGTACTCACCCAGGTCTTGTGTACCAGCAGCTTGAAACCTGCAGAAAAGTCTGTGTCCCGCTTTATCTGTTTGTCCCCCAGCTTCATTAATCAGCGTGATTAAAAAAAATATATATACATATATATATATATAGTCTTCCTCCCTACACCCTTTGTCTTGCCCTTAGCTTATTACAATTACAGACACATTGCGGCACATATGGAGAAGAAAAGTGCGGAAAGATACAAACTGTGCTGTGCCAGTGGACTGGCCAGCAGCACATTGCTCCCAATAACAACACATTACCAGTGATTACCTTTTCCCAGTTGGAAAATAGGAGTCAAAGTTAACAAACAGTGTAATTCTTTAATTGGAATTGCTTTAGAAAAGCATGAAAAAGTCCTGTGCTGTGCAACACCTGCAATGACCTGAGAGTTTTTTGGGGTTTTTTGTTTGTTTGCTCGTTTTTTATTTGAGAATGAAAGCCGGAGAGATGTCAAGAACTCTGATGTAAGTAGGATGATAAGATATTTTCCCATTTAGCTACTCCAGGTATTATTGTGAACTGCTACTGTAGCAACTGCTCATGGTTTTCCCTTGCTTGCCTCTTTACCGGCAGTCCCCAGCAGCCTGTACTTGGTTTTCCAGAGTCCTGCGTTTTCCAGAGTCCAGGTTTCTTAGCCATGACCTCTCTCCATAGAAGATTTCTCAGCCAAGGTAGTGTTTGAAGGTTCCTGATGCCTAGGTGTTACTTGCTGGCCCGCTTCTAAGAGTTGGATGTAAAATGGTGCTAGCAGAAATGTGCTATTAACTCATTTTAGCGTGCTGGTTATTTCCCTAGGCAAAGTAATAGCGTTACAGTTAGGAGAGCTGTCTCAGGCTGTAGAGAAAGGCTCTGTGTTTCTTGGGTTTGTAGCTGCTGTAGTTTTGCTACTGAATACTCTCTGCTTGTGCAGGGAAAATCAGATGGCTATTTCCATTCAAAAAGCTGGGTTATAGAAGTTCACAGCACCAGATGGCTGTGCATACTTATGATGCTGTGGATTATTAAAGGGCTGTTTTATTTGCCTCTTTCATCCTTCCTTTATTCCTTCTCCCCACATCAACAAATTAAGGCTTGGGAATCCACCCTGCGCAGACTTTAGTGCATGACATCTTTTCATTGGAAACTTTTTGTTCCAAACCTTTTGCACTTTGTGGTTTTGATCGCTTCTTTCCGACTACTGTCGGGCAGTCTCAGGCAAATACCCTCCCAGACTGTACAAGACTTTTCATTATTGGAGCCTAAATTCAGGCCTTGTCTGGGTCGCCACGTGACATCTCGGAGTTCTGTCCTCATCCTGCTCTTCCGGAGTCAACACTTCCCATCTCCTCAAATCATGTGGGAACCTCCTAGCTCAGATAAAACAGCTCCAGAAACTGTCAGCCTGTGGCCAGCAACCTGAGATGACTTTTGAATGATATCCTTGCCTAATACCACGCTGATACATGTTTTGCTAAGAGTTTCCTTCAACAGTGATACAGTTTTTACTGTTCATGCACAGTCTTGTATGAAATATGTATAAAAAAATTGCTCTGCCTGAGTTGGAAGTCTTTGCAGCTTTGAGTTCTGTCTGGATGGCTTCTCCTCGTAGGGATGTAAGCATGGAAGAGGATGTGCAAATCTAGGAACAGCCTAAATCTGATTTAAGAAAAGGGAAAGACACTGGACTCAGTAACTTAGAAACCTGAATGTAGTAGGCATGTCGTAAAGACCTGGTGCCTGATAGTGAAATGGACCAGAAGAACATTTGCCATTCATTTAAAGTTAAAAAAATTAAAACATAAAAAGCTAGTGAAATGCATTTCTCTGGTTATTAGGGCAGGTTTCATGGAATCCTTGACAAGGATGCCTGCCTCTTCCACAGGCAGAGTAAAATCCAGCATCTCTCCTCTCCAGCATCCAAAGACAGTGCAGAGGGTTAGCTCTTGTTACATGAAAGCTGCTCTCCTTAAGTAGTGCTGGCTTCCCCCCGCCGGCTGGTTTCCAGGGTTTATTTAGATGGGAAGACTCGTGTTGGTAATAGAGGCCAGAGCTTCATTTTGTGCGTGCCAGGAGCTCCGTGCGACGCCCCCTGGCTTTTTGTGCTCGTTTCAGCTCTAAGCACGGGAGGTGGGTTGGTTGATCAAAGGAGGGAACAACGTGTGCTTGTTCCCTCTGCTTGCCAGTGGGCGCTGCGCTTCTGTGGCTTTTCATTTGGTTGTATTCAGTGGTCAACAGCAATAACAAGCCGGGGTGTTGATGAGATTTAATCACAAAGGGTCTAGCTCTGTATGCATTCACCTAGGCTGAGAGATGCTCGTATGAGGATCTCTTGGCTTTTCCTCTTCCTCTTCCAGAGCAGGAACCTGAGCTGAATAAAATTCAGCACACTTGAGAGCTCTCTAAGGCCTTGTAAATGAGGCTGCTGCCCTGGGGCTTGTTCTCCAGCAGGGCTGAAGCTGCCAATCACAGATGCGCCCCGTGTTTTATTCAGCTTAGAAGTTGTGAAGGTACTTTTGTAGCAGATGTTGCCATACCTTGGAAGCAGCAGCTGTCCTTCCTGCGGGGCACAGAAATGAAGGACACAATGGGATCCTCTCCCAGGGTGTCACTGTGGCTGTCAGACCGTGGCCAAAGTTTCATACTCGGTTGAAGCGCTGCTAGTTCTGCTCTCTGACTCAGGCTCACCTGGGCTCACACAGTGGCCTCTGTAGCCAAATGGTGAATCACATCAAGGAACGGCAACTAAAAATGCCAGCAAAATAAATAATGCTGTCTCCTTGGTTTTGCTCACTTGGGTGGTTGCACAAACCACTTTGATGGCCTCATATCTGGGAAGCTACACCCGGCCAGCGCTTGCCTTTGCTGGAGGCGGTGTGGAAACCGCAACGCCCCTTCAAGCGCTGCTTCCGTTGGGCTTTGTTGTTGGTGTTGTTGAGAGTTTTCCTTATGCTGAGCCTTAGCACCGTAGGTTTTTAAAGCGGAGCTTGCCCGGCCATTCGTGGCTTCCGAACCATCTCGGTGTTCCCATCCATTGCACCTCCAACAATTGCATAGGGAACAACAGCTGCAAGGAGTGGTCATTTCTGCCTTCTTGCGAGCACGTTGTGCCTGTAGTGTCTGAAGTCTGCCTAGCTGCCATCGCAGGCTCCATTCGTAGTTTCACCAGGCAGCTTCGGAGATCTGAGCTTAGCAGAGTGATCCTGTGTTAGCTGAATGACCCTGCGATCCTCTTCTGGGTTGTCCATGAAGGTGCAGGGGGCTGGCAGGCACCATCTAGGCCTGGAAGACAAGGGGACGGGCACCCTGAGAAGAAGGGAGTGTTGCTAATAACCGTAGCTCTTAAATACATGTTAATAACTATGTTAAATACATGGTGTCCAGGTCCGTGTTTACACACATTACGTGTTTACAGCCCATCTTCCTCTGTTCCCGAGAGGCCTTTTAACCTCTTGGACTCAGTTGAGTAGGATAAACCTTCACCAAAGAGAGAAGCAAGGGACGGATGACTGCACAACCCATCTCAGACACCATGTGTGTTATTTATTCTTGGCTGGCTTTCTCCTTCAGATATCCTCGCACTCACTAGGGTAAGTCCATGCTCTCTTCCCCCACTCCTAGGGATCTGCACATACCCAAAGGGTTGTGCTGGTTGGTATCTAGGCTGGGGGTTCTTTTGCATTTCAGGGTGCTTCAAGGCAACAAGAGCTCTAGACTTTCCTGCATCTGGCTTCCTGGGACCTTGGAAGCACTCCAGTCCTGCTCCTGGGGGGCAGACAGGAGGGAGAACACCCTGCAAGCATGAGCTGAGGAGTCTCCTCCGGCACTTCTTGTGGAAAGCCAAACGGTGACAGGTCACCGTCCCTTTGCTCCCCGCTGAGCCCGCAAACCAGAGTAAAGATATGCTGTGGTTTCCTTTGCTTGTTGCAGGGATGCTAGTTATTCCTGTGCTCATGTGAGTTCTTCAGGCTTCCTAATGAGTGCAACTTTTTTGTTCTCTTATTTCTTTGCACTCCTGCCGAATGGTATTTCTCAATGTTCTGCTAAATCCCACAAATGCAGACATGTTCTTCCAACCAGTTCAGTCCTCCATCCCAAGTCCAGTAGTTCCTGGCATTAAAACCAGTCTTCATTCCTTGTTTAATCTCATGAGAAATGAGATTTGGATGCTGCATCAGACCTCCTAAGCAAAGTACCCTGCTGCAGGTACTTGAAAAGCCAGTCACCTCTGCAAGGTCACCACCGCCATTCAGTAAGTACTGCTGAAGTTCTGCTTGGGGGATGATTGTTCTGCCTTTTTAAAGATGCTTAGAAAGATAACAGAACTGCTGGAGTACCTTTTACCTACAGAAGAGCACGGCGTAACGAAGGGAAGCATACAGCAAGTATGATACTTGAACTCCATTACACTTGAAACCAATTCATGGTGGAACAGGGGTGCAGGGTGAACAAACGGGGACTTCTCATTTTTTTTGTGACATTTCTGTGCCACAAAAGAGAGGAATTTGCTATTGAAGCAGTGTGGTTGAGGGTAGGGCTACCTGCTGTGGCTTGAATGGATGCAGCGGATGGGAGCGTACGGCAGGATGTTGTTCCGACAAGAAATGAGAGAAGGGGACAAGTGGAGGGAGGCTGCACAAAAATCTAGTTGAAAATCCTCCCTGTTCTGCATTTGTGGTGGAACTGGAGTAATTGGAATAATAAGAAATCCAATCTGCTTGAGTTTGGAGTTTATTTTTGGTTTGTTTTGCTCTAGCTGGACTAGTCTAACACACTGGCCCTTCTCAAGGCTGATTCGGGTTATTTATTCCCAGTTCCCAGCTTTTCAGCAAACTGACATATGCTTTACTGATTTCTTCAAATTCAAAATTGTCAAGTTTGCCAGCTCTTAATATGACTTGAAAGGACTGAAGTAATATTGTTGCTGCTGGTTAGAGACTCTCATGACCCACCAGATTTTTTGTACTGAGTTGAGCAGCTGTGAAATTTGGATGCATCTGAGCAAAGCAACTCTCGGGTTGCTTTAAGTCTCAGGTCTGGATGATTATTAATATGCGCAAGGGGAAATACACTTCTCCTGAAGGTGTATTTCTGTGAAAAGTATTGTTTCAGTATTTGTTCATTTGAATGCATCTTGTATTTAAGGAAAAAAAAAAAAAAA
>VZSV01000154.1:33348-49015 GCA_013398735.1 Nothocercus julius
AGGCTGGAATCATTTGAATTTGTTTTCCCATTTGAGAGGGACAAAACCTGTTTCAAGACATCTAAGTCATCTCAACTGCTGGTAACTGAGGAGGTAGCGAAGATGGCAGTAAAGAGCTGCTAACAAAAAATAGCACTGCAAGCAAAGTAGAATTGTCACCAGCATTTAATTTGGCTTTGAGTTGAAGTGAATAACTTGGATGGACATTTTTAGCATAAGATTTGCCATCAGCATAAAATATGGCTTGGAGAATGGAAACCCAGCTCTGTGAGAAGGACACAAAAGTGAATGAGTTTTCTGTTTGCTAGGATAAAGAGAATAAAGTCAGCGATGGGACATTCATGGATTTTAGACCAGTAATGATGAATTTGGGATTTTAACTATATGCATAGCTGATAGCTTTTAACTCGTTATGTGAATTAAAAAAGGAGTACAGGAAGGGAGAAGTGTTTTTGAAAGTAAGCCTGAGGAAAAAGTTTTGAATATTTAAAAAAAGATGGTCTGGAACAATTCTTATGTAAAAGAGTGACCTGCTCTATAACCCACTTCGGCGTCACTTTTTTATAGGATCGTAGGAGGATTTAGGTTGGAATGGGCCTCTGGATGCCTCCAACCCCTTGCTCAAAGACTGTTAGCTCACGTTTGAGTTAGATTTCTCTTAGAATGATTTTGATGAAATGCCTTAAATTCCATCCATACGGATCAAGGGAGAAGTTTGCTGTATTTCTCGGGTTCTCTGTGCTACAAACGGGCCCTTCTGGGACAGCGGCTGGAAGACGGATGGGGAAACGCAGGTTATTGGTGCCATCTCTAACAGACTTAATTGCAGGACAAGCCTGGTGTTAGAGCTGGTTTTGTCATGATTGTGGCCTGCCTTGGGCCACATTGTAATTGTGTTTGCATTATTGTAAAATAATGCATTATTTGTAATAATAATGCATTATTGTAAAGTAATGCGAACAAATTGACACAAAATTGCGTACAGAATTAGTTTCTCACTAGTAAAATGAGACAAAAGGCCCTGTAGACAATTTGTCTAGTTTTTGTAACTTAATAGCACGTTATGTAAAGTGTTTTGTTAACTTTGTCATGCTGGAATGTAAAGCTTAGCAAATAGCTTTTTAGCCTGTTTTTTAATGTTGGATTACTCAGCGATGAGAGAGTGTTTAACCAGACAAATCATTTTTAGATGATTTTAATAAAAATGCGGAGGAGTTCCTCATTGACAAGTGAGTAATAACTCTTACTTGCTTTGTACCGAAGTTTGGGCGGCTCTTGGCTTGCTTTAATTCACATCATTTTGACAATCAATACTGAGAAGAGTGAAGTCAGTAGACTCATAACTTGATCCAGAGACAATAAATAAATAAATAAATAAATAAACCCACAGAAGAGGTAGCAAAATGAAGGCAAAGCCAAAACCTCTTATTTCTAGGTGTCGTTGAATTTCTCATCCTATGGAAGAAAGAACCCAAATCTGCAATTGGAGAAGTGGAGTTTGAAAGGACTAGTACTTAAATAACTCATTTCCTCTGGACTGATTTCCCTTTGCTGTATATTTAACAAAGGAAGCACCGTATCCAGAAGTCTAGTAAGTCCATAGACTTGAAATCTCATTTATAGCTCCCTGGGTCAAACGTAGTTTTGTCTTTTTGGTTCCATTGTCATAAATAGCATGAAGGTTCTGCTCTCTTCAAAAAGTACGTAGCTGTCCCATAAAACAGACTGCTAGGTTCAATTGCAATTGTAACCTGTATTATTGTGCTTTTTACTACGTTTGAAAAGTCCTTTTTGTTACTTTATTTTTGCCTCTTATAAGTGTTTGAAGCAATAAACACTTCAGCGAGTCAGCTGCTCTGTACAAAGATTGTCTATATTCTGTTTTCTAACAAGCCCACATGTATTTTTTTTTCATTACCATTCATTGTCCAGATCCATTTCATCAGCGGAGTAAGTTATTTAATGGCAGGTCATGGCAAACTAGTTATATTTGGGAACAGTAGACAGAGTAGGTTGAATTTGATGGCATTTTTTGTTAACTGATTTTCTTCTTGAAATGCAGAGGGGAGTGCAACACTTTCAAAATACTGAACTGTTCCTGGAACTCTCTGTTATGAATTGGTACCTAATCCATGGGACAGTGACATGCCTCCTTCCAAAATGTAAAATCATTACGGGGTAAGAGAGGGCTAAATTTGAAGGAGGACTTGTTCCCATATAGTACAAGTGCTGAAGTTTCTATACTAAGTGGTGATTCATCGTTGTGCCCTGTCAAGAGAAGGAACGATGAATTTCCCGGTGAGCGTGATTCTTGCTGTTGAAAAATAGAGACTTTTCTCAAATGCTGTCGAATTAATGAAGGACTGAAAGAGAAAATCCTCTTTTTAACAGACAAGTGTTCACCTCTACATTCTATACTGAAAGCATCACTTTATGCTCCCATGCCTTGGTGCAGAAGAAGGTAGTGCAAACCTAAAGGCCCAGATCCGTAGTTAGCACAAACTAACATATGTTTTGCTTTAACTGAAAACATCAGAATTATACCTAGAGAGAATTTAGACTGATGTGTTTTGGGGAGAAAAGGGAATTATAACAGGCAGTTTAGGAATGTCTCTTGAAGTAGCTATGTGTTATTCTCCAAGGCCAAGTTACAGCTTGGAAGATTTGAACCTGGAAAAGAGATTGGAAATAAAATAATGCCCAGAATTTTTTTTTTCTCTTCTCTCTTAAGAATATAAGGAACTGATGGATCTGCAAGCTTATACCAGGATGTTTCACTCTAATCCTCTCTTTTGTGTTTCAGCCCTGGCCCAGTGTGTCCAACTTGGCCAAGGATTTCATTGATCGTCTGCTCACAGTGGACCCTAGTGACAGGATGACAGCCCTTCAAGCCCTGAAGCATCCCTGGGTAGTGAGCATGGCAGCCTCTTCCTCCATGAAGAACCTACATCGTTCCATCTCTCAAAACCTTCTCAAAAGGGCATCTTCCCGCTGCCAGAGCACCAAGTCTGCGCAGTCCACCCGCTCCAGCCGCTCCACCAAATCCAACAAGTCGCGGCGGGTGCGGGAACGGGAGCTGCGGGAGCTCAACCTGCGCTACCAGCAGCAATACTCTGGCTGAGCGGTGCAGGGGGAGCGGCCAGAAGGCTTTCCAGGTGCCATCCCCGTGGTGTAGGTGTGCAACACCCTTTGCCACACACACGCTCCGCGAGGCACATCCACATTCCCCCCTCCTTTCCTTCAGGTGTCCCCCTGGGACCGCGAGGTGTGGAGGAAAAGGAACCTCGTGGTGGCCATCGCACCCTGCAAGCACTGCTGTGTGAGCTGAGCCACCGGGTCTCAACGCAGGAAATGGAGCAGCAAGACCTTTACACAAGTCCTTGTGGTCTCAGAGCAAAGTTCAGAGCCTTAAGAAGCAAATTAAGGAGCCCCACAAGGAGAAGAGCACCCTCTGTAGCCCAGGAGCTTAGTTCATAGTTATTTATTAATTCTAGTGTATTAAGTTTCTCTCACTTCCATATTAAAAACAAAATCACTTTGTGTGTGCATGTGCGTACATGCTCACGCATGTGTGCACGTATGCACATGTAGGAGTGCATATGTATTTAAAAATCATACATATATATGTATATATACAAATTTTGAGCTGGTTTAGTCAGACTTTGCGATACTTTTGCAGTTAAGCTGGTATGAGTCACATACAGCTAGAACTAGGAGAGCTCTGACTCACCAGCCCAGTACCCACCAGCTTCTCATCGTGATGCAGTGCCGAGGAGATGCCACGCAGCAGTTTTCCGCGGCAGCTGCGAAGTGGAGAGGTTTCCCCGAGGGCTGCCGTTGGCAAGATGACGTCAAAGGTTTACTCAGGTCGTGAGAGAGTCGCTGTGCGAATTGGCAACCAGACCAAAGTCCGCATGGAGCTGCAGTCGAAATCCTTTTGTCCTGCCTGGGTGCTCCTGATGGAGGGGCAGGAAGAGGACAGTCACCCTGCTTGAGCTTCACGGTGCACAGAAAGGCAGGTTTGCTGGAGGTTCCTTGTCCTCCTTGAGCTGTCCTGCAGCAGTTCTCCATTCGGGCAAAGGTGCTTGGGCGTCATTAGAGAGCAGCCGCAAGGAGCGGTAGGGAGGAAGGGCAGAGGGAGAGGTTCAGCACTGTTGGGGCAGTCGTTTTGCTTTGAGATGCAACCTCTGAGCAAAGCCAAGCACTCCGTTGTACTGGTAAGGTCTCTTTTCCTGTGTGCAGCAGAAGCAGTTCCTGCCGTGCACGCTTTGTTCTTGCAATTGTGCCTTAGTCCTTTTGGTGCTGCAACCTGCTATGCATCTTGCATCCTTCAGACCGGTATTTCTGACTGTGTTTGCTTCAGCACACCAAAACTGTGGTTGTTCCAGGTATTGCTCCCTGGCTTTGGATTTTCCTGAAGGACTCCTCTGCCTTGCACGCACGGTCTGCCCAGTGTTGCCGTTGCCACTCTGGGAAAGAGAGATGGTAACGGGCAGCTGTTGGGATAGGCACAAATCCCTCCGCAGGATCAGATGGGGGTCTGAGCAACAGAGACCAAGAGAGTGTCGGTGGCAAAGTGCTCAGGAGACAGTGCACAAAAACCTTCTTCAACTGTTAGATCTGGCTTAAATCAAGCAGGAAGAATCTGCTCTCCAGTTTGGCTTGTGGCAGGAATGCAGGGGGCCTCTTGTGAAGGGCCTTTTGGGGAAGATAGGTGGGGAAGTCTCAGCTTGGAGAGCTGAACTTTGCACCCATCCGGTGAGTTGCTATCCCTTCCTTGTCAGTGCAGCGAAGCAAATCTGCTGGCGTGTTCAGTCTCAGGGCACATTTTGCCTCTTGAAATAGCAAAAGCAAGGCTGGCAGTGAAGGTAAATGCTGGGGTTTGAAAATTGCCGTGTGAAGCCATAGGAAGTTTGCTTCATACTGTGCATTTAGGAAGTGCTGTCTCAGCTCCCAGATGGAGGAAGACTCTCTGCTCACACCTGGTGCCCTTCTGTGCTAGGATTGATGTTTGTGCTGCTGGGTTTTAGCGGCAGCGAGGTTGTAGGTGCTCTGTTGTATTCCCAGGGAGCTCTACCTCCTCTGTCCGCAGTCCTCTTGCTCAGCAAACAGCAAAACATCGCTGCTTCGAAGGGAGAAGACTTGCATTTTCTGTGTTAAGAGAACAAGGAAATGCATTTTGGATGCATTTTCCACCCCACAGTAAGGATGGGCCATTAGCAGTGAGCACAGCTGGGTGTTCCCAAGCTTGCTAAGGGGAGTATGAGCGAGGAAAGCTGAGGGCAGCCTTCTCCCGCACATATGTAGAGCAAGAGTGAACTCGAAATCCTTTCTGTGGTGTTGCATGCGATTCTGGAAACTCTGGATCTGCCCTTTTGCTGTGGGGTCATCCTCCTGTGTCACAGAGCCTTTTCTTTCCTCAGGTATCAGTGTTAACTGATACCACAAATCTCTTACTTTTTTCCCTTTTTCCCCCCTTTTCTTTCCCCCAGCTGTATGAACTATTTTTGCTTCTTTTACCATTTTATCTCGTTCTCCCTGTTTCACTACCACGTGTTTGAACTACAAACTCGGCGTCTTACGTGACAGAACAAGGCAGCTTACCGCAGTTTTCTCCATAAACAATTCCCTGCCCGTCATTTCACTGCAAGTGGCTCTTCAAAGCAGCAGCCACTTCAAGACAGGTATTAACTGGAAGCTGGTTCTTACCCTGTGCGTTAAGGGATGGCAGGATGCTCCCCTGGAAGGCTTTAAGCCACTATTTGTAAGAGCTTTCTGCAAGTTTGGAGCGTCCCATATTACCACTTTGATCTATATTGTCTAGCTAAGTGGTTTCATGGTCCTCCCCAGATTATCTAACGTGTTTCTCCTTAAAATAGGTATTTTACCCCAGCAAGTAAGTCAAACTGAT
Source organism: Nothocercus julius (assembly GCA_013398735.1). Classification (NCBI taxonomy): domain Eukaryota; kingdom Metazoa; phylum Chordata; class Aves; order Tinamiformes; family Tinamidae; genus Nothocercus; species Nothocercus julius. Next base: position 39,260 of record VZSV01000154.1, read on the forward strand.
GGACTGAGCCAGGACCTCTAGCATCTGGGACCTTTCCTTTAACCACTAGGCCTTTCCTGTACCCACCACGTTCCTTCATGATTTCCTTTGGAGGGGATAAAGGAAGGTGAAGGGAAAATGGGAAGATACTGAGATGTGACCTGACCAAGCATGTTGCTCTGCCTTCCAAAAGCAGAACTGTCTTCTCATCTGTGATTTTTCCTTTTTTTTTGCCCTTGAGCCAGTTGTTAGCAATGCTTATTGTAAGTTGGGGGTGGAATATTTTTTTGGAAACGAGATGTTACGTAAGTTCATATCACTGTTAGTGTTCTGCAGTGATGCTCTGTAAACAGGGGTTTAGTTAGCAGAAAAGAGGATCCTTCAGCTCTATGAGCAATACGGGATGGCCACAAGGTGCATCTGTGTTGTCCAGAGATGCTTCAGATCCTCAGGCATCACACTGATTAGGGAACTGCACCCAAAAAGGACCAAGTCAGTCCCATAAAGGGCTTCATCTTTTCTAGAAAAAGAATTTCAATTCTCTTTATGGAAAAATCAGTGTGCTCATAGGGATGGTCATTTTGTGCTCTCCGTTCATCATTCGATTATAACAGTCTTGGTTCAAGCCTCTTTTTTCCCCTGGTATTTCCAGGACCTCTTTATCCAGACAACTACCAGAGCTATGTCCAAGTGCCCGGAAAGCTGTGCTGGTCCAAACGCTGCAACGCAGGGTCTAGGTTAAGAACAATTCCTAGGGTGCTTTTGTCTTTGCATCTGCTAAGGAGGGTGGGCCAATGTGCTGTAATTTTGAGCACTGGTTAAGGTGCCTTCAGTCTGCAATCTTAAGAAGCTCTTTAATGTGAATTATGGTGAATGTCTGTTCAGCTCTGTTTTTCTTGTGTCTCGGGATTTTATTCCAAAGTGCCTTGTCTGGGGATTTCAGAACTTTAAATCTCTCTGGAATTTCTCCTGCGCTTAATTTTTAAATTTTCTTTGAGCTCTTAATGGTCATTCTTATTTTGGCCCAGGGTGTTTTTGGAAGTCTTCCTCTACTGCTAAATTACCTGGAAGAATGGAGGTAACAAAATGCACATGTCCCAGCTGAGAATAGCTGGTCTTGTGTGTTATTTAGAGCAAAAATCTCCATAAATGAGCGCTTTAGTTTTCTGCACGTGGTTAATGCAATGAAAATGAAGCTGGAATGACACCTAGTGGCAAATTGCTGCATATCCTCATCTGTATGTTTCATCCTCCCAGTTAAGTTTTGGCGTGAGATGGTCTTAAAAAGAGGATTGGGAGCTCCGTTTGCTGAATAACGGGCCTGGGCTTTACCACCCCGGCAGTCCTTGATGTTGGGCAGCTTTTGCAGTGACATGTTGATGGTAACGTCTTCCTGATGACCTGGCCCATGGCACTGGTGTCTCCAGTGCTGTGCATTAATCCTGAAGAATTGGCTTTTTGCTGCACACAGTATGAGCACGTAGTCATGTGCAACTATAGGAGGGGACTCAGCACTGGGGAAATGAGCCTGGCAGTAGCCAGAGGACACGTTTGTAACCACCCTGCCTTGGGGCCACTTCTCAGGGGACACTAGGAGAAGGAAAGGACTAAAAGATGCTCAGCTAGAAGCACAAGATTTTGGACTTTCTCCCATCATGAGACACGATGGAAGCAGCTCAGGGTGTTGCTTTCCAGCATATTCTGCTTCAGGGAAAAGCAGTTTTAAGGAGCAGAGGGAAGTATGTATATTTGTATTCTGGAACTTAGCAGTACTGTGTAAAATGATCTCTTGTCTTGACCTGGGAATTTGCCTGCTCTCTTGGGAAAGCTTCAAAGAATGTTGCCTATTGATTCCTTGTTGTTTTGGAGAGTTATTGGAAATGAGTGTAAAAAGGTCTTCTGAAAATAACATTAGGTGATCTTCAGACTAGTAAACTTTGCATTCAGATTTTTTAACACACATTTTTTTCTTAAACAGCAATCACTTGTGTACGTTTGGTTTACTTCTCACCCTTCTCAGGCTTTTAAAAACTAGCATGTCAACCCAGTAGCAGCAGAACCGTGTGTTCCTTCAATCCAGAATAAATCTGTGCTATTTAACCCTGAAATTGTGATAGCATCCCGATGTTCTGCAAGTTCCTGAACTCTGTTGAGCTTGGAAACCTATATAAGAAGGACAGTTTTATAGCTTTGTGATACATGTAAGCTCAGACACAAGAGTTCTGACCTGCTGGCTGACTTAGTGATGTGGAAACCAGCTGCAGTGTAGTGCCAACGTTAGATGTTTGTTTTGGGAATGACAGACTCTCAGACCATTAATTTCTTTGGAATTTGGATGATTTCTTTTCTTCAGATATTTCCTGCTCCGGTGTTTTACGTTCCTTTGCGTAGGCTGCTCCATTTCTTGGTCCCACTCTTTGCCAGGGCCGTTGTGTTTGGCTAAAAGACCAATACAGGCGACTCCTGTGTGATGCACAGATAACTCAGCTTACTGGGGGAGCAACCCCGGAATTGGCTCTGCAGGAGTCATGCTCAGTCCTGGAGCAACATAAGAGCATTTGCTTTGCAGGTAAAATAACGTTCCCTCTGAGGCCCTGGCGCTGAGTCAGCCTTCACCTTTCCCTGCGGCCTCCCCAGTGTTTCTGTGTGCTCACGTGTTGCTTTGCGGGTGCCCATTTACTTCGTCTGGGGTTGTTCCCGTTGTTCTGCTCATCTGTCCTGCAAAGAAGTTAGCGGCAGGAGGGGAGCTGCTCCCCTGGTGACAAACTGAGCAGGGTCCTGCACCGCTCCCCTCGCTCCCATCACTCAGAAGCTAAAGGAGCTGCCTGATAAGGACGGTCCCTGCAAGAAGGCCAAGGGGAATCAGGACTGAAAGCGCTTGCTGGGGAGGGTGGTCCGGCTGCCGCCCCGCAGCCCTCAAGCCCAGCTGCTACTGTTTAAATTTGCAATGTTATTGAGTGTCACAGGATGGAGCAGAGAGCAGGGTGAGAGGGCCGCTTGTTTCCATCGTGCACAGGTGCAGCAGCCATACTGTTGTACCGCAAGCCTCCGGGTGTGATTCTTAAGGTGTCTTTTTCCTCCAGCAGGTGTTTTCTTGGGGCTTGTCTGTCTGGAGCACCTGATTACCTGTACATGCTTCATCATTAACGCTTGCAGGGTGACAGGCTTGGGACGAACGGTCAGCAATAATGCCACGTACTGGTAGTGCAAGTTGCACTGTCAGGTAGAAACATAAAGAGGCTCTGATCACTGTGCAGGCTGCATCTTCTTAGGGGCTTCCTCCCTTTCGGCACATTCCTGGTGAGGAGGGATGTAGTTTGTGTGTCAGAGCATCGCCTGTATCGTCACCTTCTCTGCAGGGCAGTCGGCCTTACCTGTCGTGGTGGTGCGTGAGAGACACTGTGTGTACGTTACCATTGTAAAGAAACGACCTTGTGCAATGCATGAAACTAACAGGCCTGTTACTGGACTCTGTGGGGCCATGGGCCTCTTCTAGGTGATTGTACTGCAGCTTCTGAGCTCTTAGGAGGGGTGATTTTGTTGGGGTTTGTATGTTTGCTTGTTTTTACAATAAATCTCCAATTTTTGGACTTCGTTTAGTGTTTTAAATGCTGAAGAGGAAGAAACGGGGTCTTTCGGGATCAGGTCCTCTGGAGGAGCCACAAAATGTTACCCACTATTAGTGTGTTCCAGAGGGGCCCTTGAGTGTGCTGTGGGGCCGGCTGTGTCCCCGTCTTCCGTGACCCCTTGCAGTGTGTGGGCCCAGATTCCTCCCGGAAAATGGAACAAAGTGCCTGTACCACTCAGTGCTGGATAACCAGCCCCAGGTGGTGGTTACTGCTCTTTGGAGGGTTTTTTGGTGCTTTTTCTGACCGCACAGTCTCCTCTTTGAGCCTGGATTAAAAATGCAGCTTTTGGGTGCTGCGGAGGTAGTTTCCTGTGTGTCAGATAAAGGTTCAGCAGCAAAATTGCCCCAAAAACCCCGAAAGTGAAGCAGGAGGGGTGTACTGTGGTAATGGATCACAGAATTAGACCCTCTTCCCCCTCCCGTGCCCCGTTGGTGCAGAGAGCCTAAGAGGCAATAGGCTGCTGTCTGGCCAGGGATGTTTTTTCTTCTGCTTGTCTCCTGCTCTGCTGCTCTGTCCTTTGCACTCACGTCCTTGTGTGTGATGGACAAGCTCCTTGCTGCTGTTGTCAACGTGTTGCACTGGAGGCGTCTGTTGATCCTGGCCCAAACTAGAGAAATAAGCACCTACCACAAGCATGCACGGAGGCTGTGAGTTTTCCTGTTGCCTTTCACTACCCAAGACACCTCCCAGGAAGCTCTCAGGACTGGAGGTCTTCCGGTGCTTGCGGTTATTTTCGGATGCCAAATTTCCTGTGCTGGCTTGGAGCTGCTTGGCAGTAATCCTGACATGTCCTGTTCATCTCCTAACGGGCTGCTTGGCTTGAGAAGCCTCCAGTTCTGTGACTTGCCTTGGACTCCTGTTTTTACACCAAGGATTGTCCTGGAGAATTTTATGCTAAGGATTGTCTTGGAGAATGAGGACCGTTGTGATTAGTCTGTAGCATTATGATTAGAGTGTACAGAGTTATTTATTTTGTGTACTCAGTCTGTTAAACATGTAAATGTATTCTTTGTATCCAACAGCTCTGCTGTCGTGGCTTCAGGCTGGTGAAGCGCAGTCGGACAGCTGAAAGGCTCTGCTTTGCTGGGTGTGAACGACTGCTGAAGGTACTGAAAGCTGAGAGCTTCTTGTTGCACTTGGATGAGAGCAAGAAAGAGCCAAAATGCCTGAAACGCTGTCGCTTGTTTACTCTGGTTTTATGAAATGTGCTTAGGAGCTGTGCGAGGGAGACCTCGTGCAGGGGGTGGGATATCCCCTGGGGTGACATTTAGCTAAAGCTCCTGTCTGGGGAGCTTTGCATTAGCAACTCAGACCCCTGTGGGAAGTCACCGTTTGGATGTTGAGCAGGCCCTTTTGGAAATGTCATTTTATTTCCTGGGTTGCAAAGAGAAATAATCCGGTACCATCCTGCAGCTCTAGGAGCTGCAGGGAATTGGGAGAGGAGCACCTAGGTGCGTTTCGTAGACGCTTCGGACCGTTGCACAAGAGCAGGCTGGACACAGCGGCCGTGATGCAGGCGGAGGGCTGTGGCAGGTCCTCAGCACACAGCAGCGCTGCACGAGGGACTGTCATCTTGGCCGCGTGGGGAACTGGGCCCGGGTGGGAGCCCCATCTGTGCTGCAGCAAGAGGAAAGGAACCAGATGCTGTGCGGGGCAAAAGCAAACGCTGACACTTCATTACTCCCTGGGGTGGGATGCCCGACTTCCAGCTCAGCTTCTTGCTGGCAGGCACAGAAGCACCAGGAATTTCTGCTGAGCGCCCCTTGCCTGGGAGCAGAGCCCAGCGCAGGGATCTCTTTGGCACTGGCTCTGTTGCGAAGCAGCAACGTTGTCCGGCTTCGGAGCTGGCTCACGCGGGCGTAGACTGCAGGACCGCGGGCGTAGACTGCAGGACTGCGGGCGTTGCAGTTGTGGTTTCCCCAGGAGACGATGCCAATTAAGGTCCAGACTCCCGCGGCGCAGAGCATGGAGGCGGTGCTGTGGTTGCCCCAGTGCTGCATGCACTGGCTGGTGGAGATCAACGGCAGGACAGCCTGCTGCAGGTGCTGTGCCAAGCTACTGGCAGAGGGAGAAGAAAGAGAAAAAGCACTGTTAAGTTGGCCCAGGAGAACAGTTTCTCTTCAGGAGTGCTCAGGCGCCCTGGGCACGCACACTGGTAATCCAAACGTATGGGCACCAGCAAGCAAAGCATCTGGCCCTTCCACGCAGAGATGCCCTGTGTTCCCCATACGTGACCATCATCGTGTGAAGGTGCAAGGGGGGCAGTGGAAGGGCGCCGTGGTGGCGGTTCGCAGACACCGGTGGGCGTGCGCGCACATCCACGTCCTGCACAGCTCCACAGATACGTACCGACACCTGTGCCAGTGTACCGGTAGGCGCCCCCAGACACAGTCTCTCCGCCACACAAACCCTCCACATGCCCAAATGACAAGCAGCTTCCCACGGGTGGCTTTGCACCTGGGTGGACCCCGCGGACACCTGTGCGGCTGGGCACACGCTCCGTTTCCCCTGGTCTGCAAGAGGAAGCTCACGAGGTGCAGAGGCTCTGGGCTGCGGCACCGGCGGACATGCCATGGTCAGGGGCAGCAGCAGGCTCCTCTGGGTGCCCTCCCTGCACCTGCTGTGCTTTCATCGTACGTACAGTTGGGCTTGGTGCGTCGCCAGCCGGCGGTGACGCGCTGGAGGTTGGCAGGCAGACGGGGGCCACCCGGGGTTCCGGCTGGGCAGGCCAGGAGAGCTTTAGCAGGGTGATGCCGTTGTTGAAGGTGTTGGCGTTGCAGCCGGGGTGCGTCGGTGCCGAGTACGGGCGCGTCTCATCTCAGCCCTTCGAGAGCAGCTGTGCCGCGGCACGGAGCTGCAGCCCTGGCCCAGAACCAGGTGGGATCTGCAGCTCCATCAGCCTGTCTCACCTTGGCTACCGTCTTCACCTGAATGGCTTCTGCCCCCGAGTACTGGTCATATTCCCCGAGAACAACGGCGTGAGCATATGGGCTGCGAGAGGAAGGAAGTTACAGGGAGGGGGCTAAGGCAGCCAACAGCTGGTGCAAAGTCTCCCTAGCCTTGGGACTGCCAGCACAAGAGCCGATAGCTCTGCGGGGTCCTGAGAGCAGGTCGCAGAGAGCCCTGGCAGGGGATGGTGTCTCCAAGGGGTGCCACGCCAGGGTTGACTGGGGAGGGAGCTACCGGCTGCTCCATTCCCTGAGCGCTGGACGTAGAATCACAGAATGCTTAAGGTTGGAAGGGACCTCTAGAGATCATCTCGTCCAACCCCCCTGCACACGCAGGGTCACCTAGAGCACGTGGCTCAGGGCCATTGGCCTCCAGGAGTGCGCTGAGCATCGCTCTGCAGTGCCAGCGAGCCCTGGCCCCACTGCCTGGCCCTCAACAGCGTCTTCTGGTACTAGGCAACCTTGTCTTGGGCTCACGGGGCCCGCAGGTGCCCCCCCTGGGTGCACAGTCGCCAAGGGGGCTTGGGAGAGGTGCAGCAGGGCTCATTCCTCCTCACTTGAACTCGCAGAAGGCAGCTGTGATGACCCAGTTGTCGTCGATCAGGGAGCCGCTGCGGAAGTGGGATCCCGTGCAGGCCTGGGGATGAGAGGAGGAGGAAGAGCCAGGGCCGGGCAGGCGGAGCCGTGCAGCCCTGTGCCCAGAGCTGGCACTGCCCCAGCTGCCAGGCTGATGCCAGAGCACTCAGGGCTGCAGCTGCTCCGTGCCGCCCCTCTGGGATGGTGACATACGTGCAGGGACGCTTGCCAGGGCCAAGAACCCGACGCTGCGTTTTGCCCGTTGGCGATCTTCTCGCTGTACTGCACCCAGGGGCTGATGCTGGGCACCCCACAGCCTACGGATGAAGCAGAGAGATAACGCCGGCGGCTGGCTGGGCTGGCGCACATGGTTCTCCTAGTTGCCATCCCGGGGCTGCCTCAGGGACCTCCCAGCATGTCTGGGAGCTCTGCAGGCCCTTGAGACACTTCTCCGTCTGTCCTACCGCAGGCAACACTCGAGCAGGGCTGTTTGCGGGGCTCGGCTCTGCTTGAACACAGGTTGGGACAGCAAAGAAGTTGACAGTGCTGGAGCCACGGAAACAGGTACAGTTCCCAGGGTGCCCCCTCACCAGGCCTGTATGAGATCGGCTTGGTGCCGGAGCCGAGGTTCCTTGCATCGCCACAGCAGTGTTTGCCTGCAGCAGCCGTATGTCCCTTGAACGGTGTCCCCAGAACAGTTGAGCACGTCTCAGAGCCCGGCGGGACAGGTGGGGAGGGCAGCGCTCTTCCCAGCCAGCCGAGAGCCCTGGTTCTCCTGAAGGGAAGACGAGGCAGCGAACAACTGGGAAAGAGTTTGGCCGCCCCTGCAGGGGTGGCAGGCACCTTCCTGAGCAAGTGCTGGCTCCCACCTTGGTGCTCCCGTGCTGCGTCCGCCTTTCGATGCCCTTCTTGCTGAGAACAGTGCTCTGAGGAATGGGCCAACTGCTTCCTTAATGGTCCAACTGCTTCCTTCCGTCTTCTCCTCCACCTGCCTTCAATACAGCTGCCACAGCAGCTCCACCATCACTCATAGCTCTGGGTTATGCTCCCCTGGGTGGCACTGGGTGGGGGGAGCCATCCCTGGGGAGATGCTGAACATAGGGATGGATTCCCATCCTTGTGCTGATCCATTTCCATCGGATCAACATATGGATCCATTCCAATGGATCCCTACAGATCCATTTCCTGCCCTGGCCCACCAAGGAACAGAGGACAGATGCTGGCGAGTGATTGCAGAGCTCAGCCCTTTATTTCCAGCAGTGGCGCAGTACAGGGAGTGTGAGGTCAGTCCCACAGCAAGGCAGGAAGCACAGCAGAGCATGGGGGCCTAGTAAAAGAACCTGTTTCTCCTGCTGTCCCACATGCAATGAGGGCTGGGCACAAGGACGGGGTCCAGGAGCAGCATAGGGCAGTAGGCGATGGCAGAAGAGGACCCTACAGTCCATCCCAGGAGTGCAGAATGCACTTGGCCTCCTCCCTAGTTCCATGCAGGGTTGGGGCTGATACAACAGGGAAGGCAGCCCCAACCTCTGAGCCGAGCCAAGCAGTACCAAATGAAAGAAGCCCTCGCATGGCTAAAACTCTCCTGCAAGCCTGGGTCTAGGAGGGCTCCAGCTTATCCTTGAGCCAAAATAAGAGAGTCAAAGGCCAGGACATTCACTGCCTCAGGTGGCTGGCTGGACTCTCAAGGAAACCCCCAAATTTCTGCAGCATCACGATCACTGTTCACTCCACTTGTGGTCTCCGATCCCCTCCTCTGCTAGCAATAGGCTAGCCCCAACCACCCCCAAATTATTGCCTCAGCAGGCAGGCAAAAGACCCGTAAATCTTCTCCTGCTCTAGGTCTACTGGCACTAGTGCTTGGACAGGGGGAGGTAGTGGTGAAATTATTCACTGAGGCAAGACCACAGGAGCAGAACAGAGCGTACGGTCAGGTTGTTGCCAACCGAGACCCAGGTGGTGTTCCTGGGGGGATGCCACATGTCATCTCCCTTCTGCCCCAAATACAGCTTCATAGAGGTCCTGCTTAGTCCATAAGTCTAGGGAAGCACGGGCACTTGCTAGGGCACCCTGCATCAGGCACATTTGCCCTTGCGGAGGCAGAAAGGCAGCTCTGGCGCAGGTACCAGGATTATGCTGAAGATGGGCTGGTAGCCGTCGGGCAGGGCCTGGGGGTGCTGTGCCATCATTTCCAGCACCATGTGTCGCACCTCCTTGGAGACGTCGCCCCGGAGATCCAGCAAGGTGGAGATGTGCTCATCGCTGCGCAGAGCAACAGGTGAGGCCAAGTGCAGCCAGCTCATGGCGTTACCATTTGCAGCCCTGCATGGCATTTGCTGGGCCCTCACGGCTCACAACTTGTGACGCTGGTGTCCCCCACTGCAAACCTCCCATGACCCAAGGAAGTGGAGCTGAAGCTAGGATAGAGCTGGCACTTCAAACCAGTCAAAATTCAACAGTTGTTTGAAAATAACCTTGCAAACCTTGTGATTATTGGTTTTGACATTTTGAAGGTTTGTTCTCATTATGACATTCCCAATTTGGTATTTAGTGATTTCTTGCTTTTTTTTTTTTTTTTTTTTTTGCTTTGGCTTCTTCTCTCCATCCTATCACGCTTATGAGAA
>VZSV01000154.1:73170-85702 GCA_013398735.1 Nothocercus julius
GCAGATGGTGGGCGCCATCCCGCAGCTCATCGAGCTGCAGCAGGTAGCGCGGCGCCCGCGTCCCCCGGCCCTCAGCCCCGAGCGCCGCGCCGCTCTCTTAATGCCCGTGTGCCCTCGCAGAGCAAGCCCCTGGCCTCGGTGCTCAAGGACATCTGCGACGCGTGAGTACGCGGGGGGCCCGGCGGGGGCCACCTGGGCCTGCGGCCGCCGTGACCGCGCGTGTCGCCGCAGGTGGAGCCTGCCCAACGCGGAGCGCTACGCGCTGCAGCACGCCGACGGGCGCCACACGTACATCACCGAGTCGGTGAGCGGCCGCGCGGCCCGGCCTCGGCTCGGCCTCGGCTCCGCGGCCGCCTCACGCTATCGCTCTCTCCTCGCAGAATCGCGGGGAGATAAAGAACGGCAGCATTTTGTGGCTGGCGACTTCTCCGGTACATCCCTTCTCCGAAACGCGCTCCGCTCTCCGCCTGCAGCCGGGAGCACGGGGGACTCCAAGGCCTCCTCAGCGACGCTCCGCCGGCGCCCGCTCTGGGACACCTGGCCAGCCACCGCTCCTCCCTGTGCCTCAAATCCAGCAGAAATAGTGTGGGGAGACTAGTCTTCATTTCTCCCTCAGGACAACTCAGAGGAGTTTGAGGGGAAACGAAATAATATCTTGCGAAAGGCTTTGGACCCATGGGTGGACTCACCGGCTGTGCTTAGTGCAGCTTTGGTCTGACTTCCTCCCTCAGTTCCTGCTGGTTTCTGTTCTGATGGCTCCGTGTCTCAGTCTTCCACCTCACTGGACTCGTTCTACCCTGAGCTTCCTTCCAAAACTTTTGCTTAACTTCTTCAGCCCCTTCCTCCATCTGAGTTTCTTGCTGTCTTTCAGTGAGCCCCTTTTGCATGATTCTTCTTTCTCTCCTGGTAGGATCAAGAAGCAGAGGGGTTGTACATTGGAATCCAGAGCAACAACTTGGATGTCAAGTCCGAGTCCCTGAAGAGACTTTCAAACCTCTCCCAAGATGTTACCTTTGCTCAGGAGTTCATCAACAGAAATGGCCTGAAACAGATTTTCTCTATTGTGGAAGAGGGGAATGAGTGAGTATCAGAAGAAGTTCCATATAGTTGCTGGGTTTTCTTCTTCCTTGTAATGCTGTACAACCTCTGAACTGGGCATTGCCTGGCTGTTCTGTTCAGTGTGTCTGGTTTATTAATCCCTGTGGCCCCTTTCTGCAGGGGCCCTGTGCTGTGACGCAGAGGACAGCACTGGAAGCAGTGTTCTTGGTTCTGCTCTGAGAGTTTTAGCTGTCAGAGGTCTGCGGGCAGCTTGAGAAACCCCTGATTGCCAAACCAATGGCTCTCTGATTCTTTTCCTGTCAAGCTGCGACGCTGTGTCTTCTCTCACCCAAGAGTTGGAGCTTAAATTTGGATAGTGCACTGTCTGACACATTTGCAAGTGACAGGGAGAGATTTTGCGGGGTGTTGAGTTTCCTTAGAGCCTGTGTATGTGGTTTTTGTACCACAGTAGCACAGCTTTCCAGAAACCATAGAACTCTTCCCTGCCTTGACTTCCTAGGGTGTAAGTCTGATTTTCCTAAAGATCCTTTCCTCCCTTCTCTTGCTATTCTCTCCATTTTGCAGAATTTTCCGTTCATCTCCATTCTCGACCCTCATTCTGTCCTTTCTTTCTTCTTCTCACACTTCTCTTTTTCTAGTTATTTCTGATGTGCCCAGCAACATGTAACTGGCTGGCTGCACTCCTAGCTTATAGTGGCAACTGTGGGGTACCTGAATCATTCCCTGTGTTTTTTCTGCTGTTTCTCCAGCACAGGGGAGATACTAGCTCACACTCTAAAGGCCTTCATGGAGCTGATGGAGCATGATTTTGTCTCCTGGGAGACACTTAGTGCAACCTTCATCAAAAAGGTAGTACATTCTGCAGATTCTGCAGCTTACACCTTTGGGGTACCTTGTTACTCTCGTTACCTGGGCTCAGCTTGCCTTTGGCTGATGTTTCTGTGCTTTGCAGATAGTGAGTTACGTCAATATGAATGTGATGGACGCCTCTGTCCAGCAGCTCTCCCTGTCAATCTTGGAGAACATGGTACCCAGCAGTCGTGTCCTCTTTGAGCTAGTCAGAAAAGAAGTGACTGTGGATCGCCTTCTCACCCATCTGCAGGTGTAAGTGGAGGGTCTGGGGCCTCTCTGCATCCTGGAGCCACTGGGAATGTGTTACTGGAGGGCATTCCCTGCATCTTGGAGATGTGTTGCTGATTATCCCTGGTGCAACATTGTATTGTCCTTTTGTAAATACATTCTGTGCAATCTGTGCACTGCAGGAGTGGTCAAGCACTGGAACAGGCTGCCCAGGGACATGGTGGAGTCACCATCCCTGGCAGCGTTCCGGAAACGTGTAGATGAGAGGCACTTAGGGCCTTGGGTTAGCAGGCATGGTGATGGGTTTATGGTTGGACTTGATGATCTTGAAGGTCTTTTCTAACCATAATAACGCTGTGATTGCTGTAATAATGCTATGATGCTGTCAGTCTGTTCTGTCCCCATTGCCATGAAGCTGGGGAAGGGATAGACTGTCCTGGAATCCCACTGCTCAGCAGTTAGAAACCACCTAATTTCTAGGTCAGATTCACTTATGTCCTGTTTTGCCCAGGAAATTATGTCCTGTTTTGTTCTTTAGTTAAAATGGCTTTTTTTTTTTTCCTGGCATTGGCTCTTCCTGCCTTTCCCCAGTGTATTTGTGTATTTGTAAACAGTAGTGTATTCCTCACAGTGTAGGGGGGTTGCACTGAATAACTAGATTCTGTTAAATCCCTCTGCTGAAACAGGTTCTTCGTCCCTTCATCTTCCTCATACCTCTACACCTCTTCAGCGTAGAGGTTTTCTTACTAGAAAATGGGGAGGCCTAAACTGGGTCCAGGACTCCTCCAGAGCTCTTCCTTTGGCTCTCAAAAGCTCTTCCCTCCCTTTTCATAGAGACCATACAAACACTCCTTCATGCGTAGGCTCTTTTTGGTTCTTGCTTCTTGCAGCTCTCCGAGCAGCTGCACCCACATGTGTGTCTGAAGCAGTATCTGTTGCTCTGTGTAAGGCTGCTCCTCAGTCATAGCTGTGGGGTCCCTCTGTCTTGGCCCTGCAGTGCTTCTGGTTCTGCTGCCAGCAGCTCCTCACGGATGGCTCCAGCGTTGGGGCATCATTTCCCCAAGTCTTCCAGCTCGGTGCATTGGAGTCTGGTGGTTAAGGGGGAGAACAGTTTGCTTTGGGAGGGCAAGGCATCCTCTCACATGATGACTGACTCTCTTCATCTTCTTTTGCCTTCCCCAGGACAAATACCCAGCTGCAGCTGAAGGCAATGGCCCTGCTCATTGCACTGCTGCTGGCCGCTGCCGATGCTGAGCGACGGGTAAGGAGCTGCTTTCCCTGAGAGCAGTGGGCAGGACCACACGGCTGCCGAGCGGTGGGCAGCTGCCCGACAGCGGGCACCGCAGTGCAGCCGCTGCTGGGAGCACTCTGCCAAGAGCCTTCTAGCATTTTACTCTCCATATGGTAGTTTTGGCAGATAGAAGAGTTCAAATGCTAGGAGCAGCATTAGGCATGGTGCTGTCACAGGGACTGTGGTGGCTCAGACACGGAGCACAGCGTGGCTGTGTATGGCGTGGGAGCTGGTGGTGCAGGGCAGGGATTCCCTCGTCTGTGATGGGAGGTGCAGGCAGCTGGGATCTTGTGTTGTAGTGTTTGCATCCTCTGGGATTGCACTCTGAGGTGTCCAGAGACATTTAAAGTCAGTCTCCCTGCACTGCCTCCTCTCTTTGGCTGGTACGTTTGTGGGACAGGGTCTGTCTGGGCCCTGCTGGAGCACTCTGGCTCTGCGTGCCAGCGCAAGGGAGGTGAGGACAGGTTTCCTGCTTGGTGTCACTCCTCAAACTGAGTGTTCCTTTTCATCCTTGCTTTTCCTGTGGCCCAGAGCCTGGCATAGCAGGCCTGCGGGCCTGTAAATGGAACGCCAACTTTTCTGGGAAAGAATAGTATGCTGAGCTGGAGAATGTTTCACAGTCTCTTCCCTTCCTAGGATATGATGGACTACCTGAGGGAGAGGAACATCAGACAGTTTATCCACAAGGTGTGAAGCAGGGGTCGTACAATGGTCTGTGCCTCTTCCTCTATCCTTCCTCCCTGCTCTCTGCCTTTTTGTGTGTGCTGCCCTCAGCCCATGCCTTGGATGGCTCCCTGTGTGCTTGGGAGCTGTGTGCCTCACACCCCTTCCTTGATGCCTCCAGTGAGTGCTGCTGAGCCTCTCTGAGAGGGCACCCCAGCTGCCTGTGGTTCAGTGCACCCAGCTCAGAGGAGAGCTGCCCACCTCCTAAAGTGCCACTGAGCAGTGGGGCCTTTGGCTTTTGGGCCCTAAATGTAGAGGGAGTGGGGGTAGCACCCTGGGGGAACCTTCTCACTTGCAGTCTCCTCTAGAACATAATTCACAGCTCGGAGCCACTGGGGGATGAGATGGCCCATTACCTGTATGTGCTGCAGTCCATCAGCCTCAACCTACATGAGCGCCGCATGAGGACTCCCATGGATCCCTATTCACAGGTCTGAGAGCACTCTTGTAGGTTTGGCCCTCTGCTCTGTCCTTCCCTCTCTCTCCCTCTTCTTGATGCTCCTGCCCTGATGGAACTTGCTCTTCCACCTGTGAAAGTGGAGGAAGATGAAGATTTGCCTTTGTGTTACGTTCCTTTGCCACTGGATTTCACTGTTGCTTTTAGTGCCAAGACCCTGCTTGCACAGGGCTTGCTGACGTCTGTTCTCTGCTCTGCGTGCAGGAGCAGCGGGAGCTCCTCCAGTCGCTGCGCCAAACCGCCTTTGAGTCAGAGAGCGAGACACCCGCCAGCAACTTCAGCACGGAGCGCCGGCGCTCCCTGTGTGCCAAGGAGTTCCGCAAACTGGGCTTTGTGGTGTGTCTGCCCTGTCCCCCTACCCTGTCCACACGCCTGTCCCACCACCTGGGCTCTTCAGGACCTTTTAACATCTTCCCCGGGCCTGGTTTCCCCGTGGTTTCCACTGGGCTGCTGTGCAGCACCTCCCTGCTGCTCCCTCAGCATCACTCAGCAGTGAGTGCTGCAAAGCTGCCATGCACTCCAGGGACCAGTAGTACCGTCCTTTGCTTTACTTGCAGTACTTGTTCCAAGTCCCTGGGCTGCAGCAGCAAGGGCTCTGCTGATTGGAGGAGAAAGCTGCCACTAAACTGCATCCTTTTGTGTCCTCTCAGAACAACAGCAACCCAGCACAGGACCTGTACCGTGCTCCCCCAGGACTCCTTGCCCTTGACAACATGGTGTATTTCTCCAGGCATACCCCCAACGCCTACAGCAGGGTGAGTTGGACAATTGTCACTTGGAGAATTCCCTGGCAGAGAGGTGCTCTTGGATCTCCTGTGCCTCAAACCTGTCCTTGGCCGGTCAGGCTAGGATACCACTGCCTCTTGAGCTGGTTTTGACTTTCAAAATGCATCTGAGTTCTTTCCGAGGACAGAAGGCAGCTGTTGGAGGCTGATGGCACTCCACTAAGCAGCCTCTGTATATTTTGGTGTTTATTTACAGCTTGGTTTCCAGGTCTAGTCTGAGTCTAAGCAGATCTGGGCAATTTGGGCAAAACCAGGCAGCAGATGCAGAGCATTAGCAACACCCTGACCTGTTCTGCCTGTGCCCAGCTCCAGCATTGAGGCAGGAGGATGCGGAGACTGTGGTTGATTTTCAAGGCTAAATACTGCTAAATACTTCTGTTAGGTGGTGATGGCTAAACTAGAAAGTGGAGAAGTCCAAGCCCTGTTTTGCTAGGACACCACCCAGATTCTGTCATGCGTAATGTGTGGCAACGCCTTTTTCCTCCAGTTTGTCCTTGAGAACAGCAGTCGTGAAGACAAGCACGAGTGCCCGTTTGCTCGGAGCAGCATCCAGCTCACACTGATCCTCTGCGAGATCCTGCACGTGGGAGAGCCGTGTACGTGTGTGCTGTGCCCCAGCCCAGCCCTCTCCCTGCCCTGCTGCCTCCTGCCTCGCAGGAGTGAGGGTGGGCATGGTGCCCTGGCTGGGCAGCCATGGACATGCTCGCCTAGCAGGGCACCAGGCTCCAGTGTGGCCAACACTGGGGGTCGGGGAGGAATAGGGCCATGGCTTCTCCTGGATACTGAAATTCCCTGGAAAAACTGGGGAGCCTGGCATCATCTGTCCTTCTCACTGCAGGCTCGGAGACGGCTCAGGCCTTTTACCCTATGTTCTTCGGGCAGGACCATTTCTTTGAAGAGCTCTTCTGCATCTGCATCCAGCTGGTGAACAAGACCTGGAAGGAGATGCGTGCTACCCAGGAGGACTTCGACAAGGTGAATGGGGATCTTACAGCCATGGATGGGTGCTCGTGCGTTCAGGGGTTCTGGAGAGCATTGCCAGGCTAGGAGTGACACTCTGCGCCCTGTCTACCCCTCCCAGGTGCTGCAGGTGGTGCGGGAGCAGATTACCAGGACCCTGTCTCTCAAGCCCACTTCCCTGGAGCTATTCAAGACTAGAGTGAATGTGCTGAACTACAGTGAGATCCTCAAGCTGCGACAGACAGAGCGGCTGCATCAGGAGGAGACACTGGCTGTTCCTGTGCTGTGAGTAGGGTGTGGATGGGGGGTTGGAGCTGTGACAGGACCATGCTGCTCCAGGCAGGGGGTCTCAGGCAAGGCTGCAAACCCTACCAGTGGTGGGAGGGAGATTCTCTGGGGCTGGAAAGGCCCTTGGAGAGGTGGTGGGTCAGTGTGGGAGAGTTGATGCTCCTCTCCTCCTGGCTCTTGGCCCAGAGAGTTGCGTGAGAGGCTGAAGCCTGAGCTCCTGGAACTCATACGGCAGCAGCGTCTGCTGCGTCTCTGCGAGGGGACCCTCTTCCGCAAGATCAGCAGCCGCCGCAGGCAGGGTATGTGTCAGCCTTGTTCCTGCTCCCTGGAGTGGGTTGCCAGGGTGGGAGCAGAGGCCCAGGAACTGTCCACTTTCCCCTGTCACAGGGGAAGCCACAATTCACTGTGGCCACCTGTGGTGGGCAGCGTGCTAGGCTCTTGAGAAGGCTGGGTCAACTGAACTGCTTGGGGGAGCTGGGAACATCCTCCTTTTCCCTGGGCGTTTGGCTGGGGGCTGAACGTGTCCCTACGGCCTTTCTGCTGCAGATAAGCTCTGGTACTGCCGCCTGTCACCCAATCACAAGGTGCTGCACTATGGAGATGTGGAGGAGGGGGTGCACTCTCCCCCTATTGAGAGCCTGCCAGAAAAAAGTAGGTGATGGTGGATGAGAGGGAGAAAAAAGAGAAAGGGAGCCAGGGAAGGGATCCTCCTTCACACCAAAGCTCCAAAGTGCTGGGGATGCCAGAGGGTGGGAACTGGTCCCCTGCCCAGGTGCGGCATGTTTAACCCCTTACCGACTGGTGCTGTGGGACTAGGGGCTGTGGCACTTCAGGCCAGGGCTGGCTGGCTCTGGAAAGAGCACTGCAGAGCGGCTTGAGCTCTCCTGAGCAGCTCTGGGGCGCAAGACCCCTTGCTCAGTCTCCACTGAACTCTGATCTCGGGGGACCTGAAGGAGACATGATATGGGGGCAGGTTGCTTCCTGCCACTGTCAACAGCATCTCTATGGCCTTCCGTTACTGAAACTGGTCCAGAGCCTGGTCTGAGTCCAGATATCTTTCTGGGACCTTGGCTAGTTGCCCTAGCTTAAAATCACTGCTGACCCACATGGTTGGCGGTGACCTGGGATATCCACCTAGCGTAGCAGTTCTGTGGGTAAAGAGGGAGGTTAGCAGGCACTCACCACTGCCATGCCTGTCCCAGTTCCCGTGGCAGATATGAAGGCACTGCTTGTTGGAAAGGAATGTCCGCACACCAAGGAGAAGAGCTCTGGGAAGCAGAACAAGGTCAGCACCATCCCCTACCCCTCACACTGCAGAGGGCCCAGCACTACCTTCCCCTCTCCTTGTGCACAGTGGACTGCACTTTTCTGCCCCAGCTGTTTGCTCTGCACCAGCCACCCTGTGCCCAGACATGTCCTGAGCTACATCTGTCCTTGGCAGCTAGCCAGGATCCAGGATAATCTATCCACTTCTAAAACGCAGAGACCTGTGAAGGAGACGTAAAGATGGGCTCCCATGTGGCAGATTTTGGCCTGTCTGGATGGAGGAGATCAGAGGCATGTTGGGTCTTCTGGACCTCACAAGGGGAGACTGGGAAGGTAGTTCCTGCTGTGACCTCCACTAGGGCAGACTGCATCCAGCTGAGAAGCCAAGGAAGCCTTTCTTTTTTTTTTTGGCCAGCCTCTATGCTTTTCCTGCAGGATGTCCTAGAGCTTGCCTTCTCCATTGTGTATGATGTAGAAGAATACTGCCTGAACTTCATTGCCCCCACACGGTACGAGGTGAGTTTTGAGGGGTGCTGGAGGAGCCAGATGTCTTGGCCAGAGGCAGAGCAGGCAAGGAATGACTCATCTCTTTTCTCGTGGCCTTGGAAAATGGGGCCTGCTGCAAAGTACTTCAAGCACTGTGGTTCTTGAATCACATGCCCTCAGCAAAACAGGAGAGACAGGGCTAAGGCAGGTAAACTGGGAGTTACTGGACACCAAAGGGTGATTTGTGACACTGGGAGAGGAAGTGCCCACTCTTGCCTTTCACTGCATAGCCAAAGGGAACTGGGATTCCCTGGCATCCAGCTAGCATCCCAGCTAATGTCAAAGGGACAATAACTCCTTTGTAACTGTGGCGGAGGCCGTAGAAGAATGTGAGGGCTGCTGTTCTCTCCAGCTGCCTGCAAGATTTGGAGATGAATAAAGACCCAGCCTGGCTGAGAGGGTCACACACGGAGCTCAGAGGGTGACTGACACTGGCTTGAGAACAGGCTGTGGAAGCGGGGTAAGCGGCTGGGGGATTGCAGGGCTGAGGCCACATGCTGTAAAGAAAGCTGTTGCTTCCTCTGGAAAGACAGACAGATGCTAGTCTTCTCCAGGGCAGCACTGCATATCAGACACGTCACTGGGCTTCCCCAGGGCTCCTCATGGCTGGGAGCTAAGTGCATGGCAGCAAAGGCGAAAAGAGCAGAGCTGCATAGCTCTGATGGAGCAGCCAGCCCTTAGAGGCTGGGGCCAAACTGCCCTCGGCCTAGGCAAGGGCAGGGTGAAAGTGGCACAGTGAAAGGGGTTTGGGGAAGGAGAAACTCAGTGTGGAGCTACACGTGGGCTGAGGTGAGCGCTGTGGCAGGTGCCACACAGATGGAGAGGGGTTTTCTCATCACCTGATGGGTGCTGGAAATGCCCGTCTTTGTTTCCGCAGTTCTGCCTCTGGACAGATGGGCTGAACATGCTCCTGGGCAAGGAGATGACGAGTGAGCGAACACAGACAGATCTTGATGTCCTGCTGTCAATGGAACTCAAGCTGCGGCTCCTGGACCTGGAAAATATCAGCATCCCTGACACACCCCCTCCTGTCCCAAAGCCCCCCAGCAACTTAAACTTCTGCTATGATTTCAGCCATGCAGAGCAGTGAGTTCCTGCTCCCTCCCTGTGCCCTACTCCCCTGCCCCTCTCTTTCCTCTCTAGGCTGCCCTATTTGGCTCTGTGGCGGTTCAGCAGGAATCATTTTGGTGTCTGCCAACAGCAAAACTCTTCTTCCAAGCACTGTCCTCTATTCCTGCCCAAAGGGAAAGTAGCAGGTGCTGAACATTTGCCTGTGCTGCCTCTCCCCTTCCTGTGTGCAATGGGCTCTGAGCAAGCAGGGCAGTCGGTCTCCTCTTCCACATCTCCTGCTTGCCCAGCCTGAGCTTACCAGCACCCCAGAACAAACTCCCCACCCCTGTGGCGTTCTCTCCCATGAGAGCTTCCAGCTCCTGCACTCACCCTGCTGCTGTTAAAAGGAGGCTGTCAGCTTGCCTGCTTTGCTCCCCTGTTGTGGGCAGGTGAGGTGAAACATCTTCCAGACAGCTGAGTCCTTCTGTACTGGTGCTGCCCTCCCCTACTTTGCTGCAGGCAGGCTCTGGGAAGATGGCAAGGAAACCATCAGGAGTAAAGGTACAGGTGCAAGGCTGTGACAGCATGGGGACAGAAATACAAAGGGACAAGTCCGCACAGCCTGACCTCTCTGTAACAGCTCCTCAGCATGGAGAATCCCTTTTAGAGAAGGAAGGGGTGAGAAAAGGAGAAAACACCCCTGCTAAGGCTTGCTGACTACATGACCTTCTCCCACAGGGGTTACCCAGCCAGGCCACAGCCCTTATGCAGCAGGGGAGCTGTATCCTGGCACCAGACAAGCCAAGTGATGTGCCAGTCACTTATGCACTGCAAATTTTCTGCTGACCCCTTCTTTCCTTCCAGTCCTTCTGCAAGTGCTCCCAGAGGCTAGTTTGGGCACAACTCCCTTCTCCCCAGCAGCGTTTGAAACGGTCACAGACTTAGTGCCACTGTGCCTCTTGCAGCAAGGAGCCGCCCCGTCTGCCCTTGCTGCACAGCACTGAGATGCTCGTGCTAATCCTGGTGCCTTCCCCCGTACTGGCGGATACTTGCACAATTCAGCCATGCTGCTGCACCACTGCAATACAAGCTACCTCCTCTAGGACCCTGATCATCTCCTACCCTGGTGCCTACACCTTCTCCGAGGGCTGTTTACAACACGGCGTTAGCCTGTGAGCCTATGACTGTCTTAAGCGCTGTAACCACACATGGCTGGGGTGGCATGGGCTGTGACTGCACCTCCACCTCCTGCATATTTACACAATAAACACTTGGGAAGAACTCGGCACCGTGTCCTATTGAAAGATTTGGGGAATGCGTTAGGCTCAATGCAGGCAGAAAGAGCAGAGCCACAGTGGGCGGGTGAAATAGGTACCGTATTGCAGAGCTGAACAGCTGTGCTCTGCCCTCCTGCCTGCACACGCCTGAAGAGAATCACACAAACTATTTCTTAGCAAACAGCAGGTTGAGCAGCGCCTAGGACGCAGACATGGATGTGGAACACACTGCATCCTGCATTGCAGGAACAAGCTGGCGAGGGTGCAATGAGACTGTCAGGGAGATTTCATTCCTAGTGCCAAGCAGAGGAGCCAGCAAGGAGTCAGGTCACCTCATTGCAAGGTGGCTGTGGGGCTACAGCTAAGACCTGCTAGGCTGGAAAGGGTGTTGCAGGTTGCCCCAGGTTGATCTGAAAGAATGGCACCACGTTCCTGTCTGCCACAGGGGTGTTAGGGCCTATGTGGGGATGCTGGAGCCTAATGGTCCCTGCTGTGCTGTATCTCTTCTCTCTGCCTTGCAAATCAGCCACAGCCACCAACTACTGCTGTCCTTGAGCAGGAGGCCCCAGTGAGAAGCCACTTCCTAGCCGTGCTGTGCAGGAGAGCCTGGTGGGGCAAGCTGAGGAATTGCTGATGTAGTTTGGAATTGCTGATGTAGTTTAGAGGACTTTCAGCTCCGGCCAGTAGGAACATCTTGGCCAGCAGGCCTAAGAGAGGCAGCATGACCTAGTCTATAGGTCACATCTAAAAAAAAAAAAGGATGTTTTCTCATCTGTCCTTTCCTCATCTGTCCACGTTTATTAGCTCTTTGCTGCTCTGAGGCTTCTTTCGGGGCTCCTCTGTATGTAGAAGACCCCAGATGCTTACACCAGGACAGAAGCAAGGGATTCGAGGGTGAGATGGGAGGAAACAGCTTGGATACTTCCACCGATGACAGGAACACACGAGGAGAGATGCAGCGCGCGACAGGTGAATGCACCAAAGACAACACGCCAGACTGCAAGAGTCAAAGAAAGGCCTGCCCGTCCAGCCTTGGAAACTCAGCCCATGATGGTTCCTGCCACCTGAACACGGAGACAAGGTCTGGTGACGGCTCCTCTCCGAAGCTGCCGTGACTCAGGAACTTGCACTAAGCCAAGAGGAGAAGACTCCCCTCTTTGAGAGGAGGAGAGGCCGCGGGAGGCGGCTTTGGGCTGCCATTCCGGAGAGGTGAAGCCTTCGCTGGACTGTGCACAGACACACGCGGGTTCTGTGGGCTCCGGCAGCCTCCCCAGAGCCCCTCAGACAGTCTGCGGAGCTTCTCGAGAGCTCGGAGACGGGCTGAGACAGCGCAGGTCGCTGGTGCTCGAGCGGCCCTGACCCTTCTGAAGTACGAGCTGCGGGAGTCGCCATTTCTCCGCTTGCGCCAGGGCCTCGTTGGCACGGCGCAATTCCGAAGCCGGGCGGGCGCTCTCCTGCTTCCTCGAGAGCGTCACCCAAGGGCAGGGGGGCAGTATGGAAAAGAACCCGTGGCCGTCGGCCTCCCGGCAGGGGGGAAACCCAGAAGCAACGCGGCGGCGGGGCAGAGCGGGCGCCGTGACCTGCTCTGTGCACCCCGCGGGGCCGCCGGGCCCGCGCGAGCAGCACAAGCCGGGCACGTTCGGCTCCCGCACGCGACCTGAGGGCCTTTGGGGGCCGTCTCAGGGCTTGGAGAGGAGAGGCCGGGACGTTAAGAGGCCGCTGGAGCCCCGTGCGCGGGCAGCAAAGGGGC
>VZSV01000154.1:86747-111444 GCA_013398735.1 Nothocercus julius
TCTATCTCTCTCTCTATCTCTCTCTCTATCTCTCTCTCTATCTCTCTCTCTATCTCTCTCTCTATCTCTCTCTCTATCTCTCTCTCTATCTCTCTAATTTGTTTTCCAAGACTGCACCTAACTCCCATTACCCAAATGCCAGACCTGGAGTGCGCTAGCAGCAAGCCACCGCGGGAATGCGTTAGCCCAGAATGGTCATGCTCCTTAGGGAACTTCTTAGTCAGCTGGAGCAACTGGAGACCTCCTTCCATTGAAAAAGCAGCATTAACCCTCTGCATGCTGCTGCACACACAGTGATTTTTTTATTATTCTTTATTTCTTTTTTAGATCACTACTGCAGTAGTGTTTGACACCCCCTGCCAGTTACTCCCTCGCAGCTAATTCAATTGCCTTCGCACCAAAAACCTCCCTGTTGCCTTAACTCAGCTCCTCTGCTTATCTTTTCTGTCTTGCACCCGTGCGTGCTCTCCAGGTCTCTCTCCAGACAGCGCAAAGTGTTTGCACATTTAGTCTTAAGAGCAGGCTGACTTGTGCAGCCCAGAACCTACCGTTGTCTCTGTATAGGATAAAGTCCCAGCTGCCGTGGCTTTGTTTGTTTGTTTTTTTTTGTTTTGTGTTTTGGAGTAGGGAGTTTTCTGTGTAAGAGATCCAGCCACAGGGAGGAGGTGGTCAAAAAGAAAATAAATTGTTTATTTCTAGTGTGGCATATGAGCTATTTGTTTTTCACCCTATTAGTCCTATTAAAAGTGTCCCTATTAATTAGTCCGTATTAAAAGTGGAATAATAACGTTTTTTTTTCCTGCTTGTCAGCATAGCATTTTTCTTCTGTTTCATACTTGCCTTCTCTTTGGTCTCTCCTGATTTATTATGGCAGCATAAAGTATTTTGGGTACTTTTGCTAGTGAAAGGTACTGTATGGGACATTTAAGTAAGGAAAGTAACCTGATGCCTTATAGAGGAAGCTGTTGGGTTGTATAAGGCACCAGTGCAACAAGGTACCCCTGCTAACTGATCCATTGACGAGTGAGGTGACATTGTCAGTGGAGATGATTGACACACTCGAGCATAGGATTCTGTTGACCTGTTGTGAAAAGGTGACAAGCGCAGTTGTAACACCTCTGCAGTCCTAGTTGTAGATGCAGAACTCTTGCTGGTAGGTACTGGGGCCACCAAAGTATTTCTGTCTGAAACCCCTTTGATTCAAGAAGGGCAGGTATAAAGGTGCTCCCTGTTAAATGAACATTCAGTGCTCCTCCCACTGTGTGTCCATTTGGCATGTGAATTACCCAAAACTGGCACTTCATAAATCAGGGAACTAAGCTAGAGGTTCCTTGCAGAAAGCAAGGCTAAGTGCATTGACACTTTCCTGAATGTTTGGCTGTGCTACAGTTAAAGCCTATTCTTTTGAAACCGCTGATGTGAAGGTGTTTCCCTTATGATGTCTGTAACTGTGCATTGCTCCAGGATTGAGGAAGGCTGGTGTTATAGCGTAGGGAATCTGCTGGTCTCTTTGAAGATTTGGGTTCAGTGGGGACTCTAAATGTCTGAACCTCAGTATCACAGACCTGCCGATGGTAAATTCTTCAGTGTCTTGCGTGCTTGATGTGGTGCTGATATTCTGCTCTAAACAATTGATTCTGGTGCTGCCTGATCTCATGTTTTGCGCTGTGCTGCTCAGAATGAGACAGGCTAACTCGTTACCGTTGCTTTCTTAACTCCATTCTTGGATGTGTCCTGAGTGTTTTTTACTCCAACAGACAATGACCTAGTGGGAGTGAAGGAGTTGGCATTCTTCTAACCCATCCCCTTATGGCACTGCATGGCTTGTGTGGAAAAGCACCTGCGTGTCTGTGTGTTCAATCTGCTGTATTCTCCTGAGCACAGTTCCTCCGGGAGGGTAGATTTGAGATACAAGGGGGCAGCTTGTTCCTGTCCATGGCTTCTCTCAGTGCTGTCTCGGGTTCGGAATGGAAAATCCCAGAGTTGGATGAGCAGGAATAGGAGCTGTATTGCTGTAGCTCAGCGTGTGGATCATAGTGTGTTTGTCCTTACAGCACCCCATTTGGTGACAGTAGGCACAGCTGAGTGTGTCTGTCTGCAGAAGAACTAGCGGTCAGCACGAGAAATGGCACAGTGAAGATTCTTGCTTTCCCCTAGTGCAGCCAGCCACCAGCATGTGAGCGACTATGTTTTATGCCACAGTATTGTACTAACAAACAGCTGCCTGCTATTGCTGCAGGCTGTCGGGAGGTTGGTTTTATTGCTGATATTCCCCTCACATTCCTCCGATTTCTCAGTGTCCCCTTTGGGTGGGGGGCTTGTACTTTCAAGTACTTTCAGGTGCTAAAGAGGGCTGGACTTGTCAGGTTGTTGTTGTTGTTATTGCTATACTTCTTTCTGGATTAACTCACGTAGCAAAACGGGTGTAGCTGTAGGGATGGATCCTTTGTTTGGGACCAGGCAGGGTTATTTCCTGAAGTGCAGCAGGAGTGGAACTGAGAGTTTCTGCTTTTCTTCCCTCAGGCACCTCAAGGATGTGATCCTGCTGACAGCTATTGTGCAGGTGCTGAGCTGCTTCTCGGTCTACATCTGGTACTTCTGGCTCTTGGTAAAGCCTGCAGCTTTCTCTGTTGCTCTACGTTGTCCCTGTCTTTTCCCTGTTTTCAGAACTGAGGACATTCTTCTCCATATCCTGTTTTAGGCCAAAGCTGATTTCTGATAAATTGTGGGATTGCCCCATGATATCTTGTTAAAAATGAGACCATAATACAAGGGAAAGGGAATTTATGAGCGCTCTGGGTAGAACTCATAGTTAACCATGCTGGTCGTGACCTTCTCTCTAGTTGTGTGGAAGGGCAACAGAAAACACGTGGCAGGTTAACTGTGCAGAGCTGCTTTTGATGCCTTTTTTTTGTGCCAGTCTCATGAACAGACTGTGTGTCTTCATGTTTGATCTTTGTACTCATTCACCTGCACCAATGGAGGTTGGGAACTGCTGCACACGCTGCTGTTCAGTAGATCAAACTCTGCAGGTTTTGATGCCATTAAAATACCAGATACTTTTAACTCCTGAAACACTTGTCCAGCTAAAAGAGCTTTTGCAAAAGGATTAGAAATCTCTGAACAATCAATTAGAGAAAAAGAATGGACAAACATACTCGAGGAAACTGTGGTTTATCTCGTGAACACATAAGGCAGTCCTAGGAGAGTGGCAAGGCATTTTGTTGCAGCCCTCACTCAAAGTTCTTTTTGTGCTGATCTTGGCAGAGGGCAGCCTCGATTGTGACTATCCCAGATGCTGCATGGATCATGTTCTCTCAAAGAAATACTTTCCTTCCCGTGGGAGGGAGAGGCTGGATATTTCTGGGTAATTCAGAACTGCTGCTGGGATTTCCATACATAAAGCTTAAGTGCTGTGCTTCCAGAGACATAGGCAAGTTCATAAATTTTATGAAATCAGGCCATTTATTTTGGCTGCCTGCCACTGCGTTTGATTTCAGTGCATCTTACAGTGCCCCTGACCCAGTCCGCAGACTTTTGCCAGCTCCCTTGGCTTCTTCTCCAGGAGCATCCCTCCTGACCTTAGCACTGCCAGAGCTGCATCCAGAGTGACTGTTTGCTGCCCCGTGTGTTTTGCAGGCTCCGGGGCGGGCACTCTACCTCCTGTGGGTGAACATCCTGGGGCCCTGGTTTACAGCAGACTCGTCGGCTGCCAGTCAGGAGCCAAATGAGAAGAAACAGCGCCGGCAGGAACGTCGTCAGATGAAGCGCTTCTAACCCTGGCTGGGGAGATGGATTAATGCTGTCTCTCATCTCCATGCTGTTTACTTCATCAGGGATGCAACTGAAGCCAATCAGAAACCATCACAGTATCTATGTTGCCCTGTCATTGCTGCCATTTCACTGTAAAGGCTGCAAGAGACTTCCCTTGATTGGTTCTTCGTGCCACTCAAGGCCTTGGTCCTTGTGATGACAAGGGTGGGTTGTGCTGGGATGTGTGTAAATACCTTTTTAAAGCAGTGCTGTATTGCATTCGGGGTTGGGGATTACAACGTTGGAGGAAATACTATATTAAAGAGCAGTCTAACTGACCTCACCGGTAGCGTGTTTGTATTCGGGAGGAGCGGGGCTGGCTCGCAGAGGACAAGCTGTGATTAACGTGGCCCTGGAGGAGTAGCCCAGCAGAAAGTTAAATCCCCAAGAGATGTTGTCTCTTAGCTCACTCTAGGCCAGTGTCCAGTCCCAGCTGAGTACCAGAGGGTAGCAGCTGTAACAGGCCTTGTCTTGCAGCCCCTTCCTCTTGCAGCCATCCGGCCCTCTGCTTTCAGCTACTTTGATTTATTGACGTTAGCTCTGCTTAATACGGGGCTTTGCAAGGCTCCAGCAACCCCTTCCCACCCGTGACTCAGAGGTGTGGAGACAGGCAGCCTTGTCCACGCAAGACGCACAGTCACAGTGTTAACAGTGGCACTAGTCTGGCCTTCTGTGTAGTCCAGTGCCCACCGTAATCTATCACCCACAGGTAATTTCCATTACATAGTTTTATTACACATTTTTTCCTAACATCAACGCCCAGTCCCCATCCTGAGTCTTCCTGTGCCTCAGTGCCAGCCAGAGCAGCTATGGGAGGTAGGAGCGGGCAGAGTGACAGTGACAGAGGACGGGGCAAGGAGCAGGGGGGAGCTGGTTTGGAGCCCCCGCTGTGAGAGAAGGGCAGGAGGGGAGCGGTGAGGGGGGCTCCAGGCCAGCTGGGCTCCCTCCTTGCGTCTCCGGGCCCCAAATGCAGCCAGAGCCTCTGCAGGGAACCCCCTGTGGCACCCCGAAGGTCCTCCATGCTCTTCCTCACGTGGCCAACCCTGCACAGCCCTCCTGTGGCCACTGTGGGCCCAGTGTGGCTCCCCTGCTCTGCCCTCATCCCTCTGAACCATCTTAATGCGCTTTCTCCCAGAAAAAAAATCCACAACCACGGAGTAGAGCTGCCCCGGCATGCACAGGAACCGGGGAGTCAGGGGGAGGCCTGTCAACAACAACCACACCGGCCTTCTTGACCGAGCTACCCTACACAGCATCACATGCATGTTGGCCCCTTCCCCGCCCTGCCATATGAAAGGGACGGAGGCCGAAGCTGTGCCGGCTCCTCCAGGCGAGGACTGGCTCAACAGCCTCAATAAATACCAAATAAATAGAGCCCGGGGTCGCCAGGCACTGGGAGAGCCGTGCTCAGGCACTCGCGCAGCGGTACCGAGAGGTACCAAGCCCAGCAAGGTCCCAGGGCTGAGAGGCAGCAGCCGCTCAGTCCGGCAGCAGCTGCTCCAGCTCCTTCTCGTTCAGCCTGTTGGTGGTGACGATGTGGTCGAGCTGCTTCATATACTGCTCCAGGTCCTGCATGAAATGGGGGATGCGGGTCTTCTCCAAGACCCCAAATTTCTTCAGGCGATTCACGTCTTCGTAGGAGACCTGGTGGGAAGCAGGGAGACGGGTCAGGCCCAATCCCGCAAGCTGCAAAGAGGAGCAGCAGGGGAGGGCAGGTGGGTCTCATATCCCTCCAACACATCCACCCCACACATCCTTGTCCCCCAATGGTGTGGCTGCTCCTTCTGCCTTGGGGGGAGAGGTGCTGGGGCTGGGGGACACAGATTTGTAGGGACTGGTTTCTGTTTTTTCCATCCCTCCATGCTCCTGCTGTCCTTCCACACATCAGACTTACCCAGTCCTCGTTATCTGGAGACCAGTAAATGTAAAGAGCCTAACGGGTTTCAGCCAAAGCGACTGCTTAATCTCCATTTCAGAGTGGTGCAAGAAGTAGGACGTGAAATATAGCCACAAAAATTGTGGCACCTATTAGGAAGGGGAGACGCAGGTGGCCCATCAGCAGGCTCTTGATGGCAGTCGAGGCTCAGGCTGAATTTTGGAGGAAAAAAAAATAGAATCATGGGACGAAAAAAAAGTCTAAAAAGACTTTCCAAAGCAAAAATGCCTGCAGTGGGCTGAGCCAGGAGCTGCCTTTGCGAAACGACATCAAGCAAGGAGCTGCGCTGGGCAACTGCGGCCGAGCTTTGGGAAAAGCATGATGAGGTAGCAGGTGGGGAGTTACAGCTACATTTTGGGGGGGAAGGCGGAGCAGGGAGATGTTGGGCTCTTATCCAAGTTGTTTTGGGAGTTATGTGGCCAATAGGCACATCCCCTCTTCCACCATGGTGCTACAGCAGCTGCCCCAGCCTTTTACCTTTCCAAGCGCGGCCAGCAATGGGAAGTCGATGGTCTGACGATGTCTCAGGATCCGGAGAATCCCATCCAGGTAAACCTGATCCTTACTGAAGCAACCTGGGAGGGAGGGAAAGGGGAGCGTGACTTGACTTAGGATGCTGAGCTGGTGGGAAACAAGCGTGCCAGGGCCCACACATTGTTGGGTACCACAACCACTGCTTGCCAGGGCACTTCTTAGCATGGAAAATAGAGAAACCAGGAAGGGAAAGGAAAGGATGAGACCCCTCCGGGGAACTGAGCTGGAGAGGAGTACATGGGATCACTAGGGAACTAAGGAAGCTGAAGAGGTAGGTGGAAGGATATCCACCACGGGCAAAGATGCTGAACAAGTGCACCAGGGAGCCAAGTCAAGGCTCAGGTTGGAGCAGGTGATACCTGAAGGAGGGGCTGAACCTGCATCTCCCCTCTGGTGTATGAAGAGTTCCCCAGGAACAGAGTTGTGTTCCTGAGTGTGATGGCACTGACGGAAAGGAAAAGGCCCAAAGGACAAGCACACCCAGCCTTGGCCATCAGTGCTGGGCAGAAGTGCAGCAGGGGAGGGCGATGCTGCTGCTTTGGGGACTGACCGGGTGCTGTGCCTCCCTTTGACATCCCCTCCCGCATCAAGGCGCGCTCCCCGCCCGGCGTTTTACCCGGCTGCGACGTGTCCGTCTGGCCTCGCTTCGCCCGCACGCAGTACTCCCACCGCACGCCAGCATCCCGCACGTACTGCTCGAGGTCCTGGAAGAGGGCGGAGAAGGAGAGGCGGCTGGCCTGGTGGATGGTGTAGTAGAGCAGAGCCGCTCGCCACAGGAAGGGCTGCTTGCGGAAGAGGACGCTGTGCAGGCTCGCCAGCCCCTCCTCGGTGGGGTTGGCCGGCTTCAGGCTGTACCGCTTGCGGCCCTCGGAGCTGCACCAGGGCTGGCGGGTGTTGTTAACGCCCCGGATGTAGTGGGTACCTGGCAGGACAAGGGCGAGAGCCGTGAGCCCCGCCACGCTCAGGACCCCCGGCTTGGCACCCACGGGTGCCTCAGCCCTGCTTTGCTGCTGTAGCGTTTCTGCAGCAGCCTCTGCCGAACTGGGGCGGCCGGGGGAAGGAGGTGGCTCCGCTGGCATCGCCAGGCTCACCACGGGCACGGGGCAGCCCTTGGCTGCACGGGGGGCAGCGTGCCGAAGCCTTCACAGAGGGATCCCAGTGCCCTGCTGCCTTAGCCCCTTCCAGATCCTGCCTGGATCACTTCTGGAACACCCCCTTGTCGCAAGGCACTACCAGGAGGAACAGTCTGTAGGGATTCAAAAGGAGACCGGACAAATGCACGGGAAGCAGAGCCAGGGAATCACCAAATCCGTAGGAAGCACAGCAGGAAGGGGAAAATTGCTGGGGTCTGCTGGAGAACGTAGGGAAGTTGCACCTCTGCTTGCCCTGCTGCTGGGGAGACCTTCGCATACACCCTGTGCTGCTGCGCAGCCCCAGCTCTGCCGGGCTGTGCCCCCCGGGCCCTGAGCCCGGCTGCCTTGCAGCAGGGCCACAAGCAAGGCCATTGCCCGGGTGGCCCTCAGGGGATGCCTGCAGCACCCTTCCCGCACCTCGGCTTCCCCGGAGGGATCCCGATGCCGCCCTCGGCGCCGGCAGCCGCCCGCCGCGGTCCCGCTGACCTATCTCGTGGCGCAGCATGCCCTCCAGCCAGTACTGCCGCGCTCCGGACAGGTTGATGGCCAGGGTGGGCCGGCTGTCCTCCACCATCATCACGGCCTGGGACAGGAGGTCGTCGGTGAGCTGCACCACCACCTGCGGAGGAGGGAGAAGGCAAAGCGGCATCAGCACCCCGGGTCGGAGGAAACGCTCGGCAGAGCCCTGCTGAGCAGAGAAGCCTCTTACGGCCATGCACAAGCTGCATCCCCTTGGGCTCTCACACATCCAGGGGGGCCCAGAGCCACCTCCGCGCACTTTTCTCGCTCCGTTAAGGACACTGCTTGGTGCCACTGGCTGTGCTCCTCAGTGCGGAACCGGTGACTGCGCTCCTGCCAGCCCCTGGTGTTTGACGAGCAGCTTTCATAAGGAGCACGGGCCAAGATGCACCGACAGTTTGTCATCTCCACTATCAGGACATCGGCCACCACACGATGCTCAGCGAGCAAAACAAGTTTTCCTCTACAACAGCTTCAGCTATCTCCCAGCAGCAAAATCACACGCAGTTTGGATGGCCCAACCCAGTGCTGAGACACCACCGGCACAGCCCTCTGGGCCAACCTCAACCGCTTACACCTCATCTTCACCTCTCCCACGGCATCACAGACTCCTCCTACCTTGGGGACTGAGGGCAGGTGGCTTTTTGCGAAAATCTGCCCCAAAAGAGGTAAGTTACAAGTCCCCAGATCTCTCCGTTCCCACTCCTTCTAGCCCGGGTCAGTTGGAAAACCCTGTCTTAGGGGTGATTGGGTCCGAGAGGTTTCTACCTTCCTAGCCCTCAAATCCTGCGCTCCACACCACCCCACGGCCCAGTGCTGCAAATCTGGTCACGAAAACGACCTACAAAAAATGACCTCAAGGGGACCTTCTGGAGGACCCTTGTTAAGTTGCTTTGGTGACATGAATCCAGCAAAGCCTTGCAAAAAAAACGGGCCAGTCCCTCTAAACATATGGCAAGCCACAGCTTGAAAGTGGAACGAGCAATGAGATTTGCACTGCTTTTGCACCAAAGGGAAAAAAAAGAAATGCAAAACTGCTGACCCTAAATTATCCAGAAATGCTGCGTTCACAGGGCACACTGTGGGCACTTGGCTCTTGCATGCAAAGGCACTAAATATGTCTCCTTGCGGTGGCACTGAGCACATGGTCGAGACAAAACAGGACTTTGCTTGCAACTAAACCACACTATGGTGAAGCCTGAACATGGGGATCCTCTCTCCTTTACTTCCTTTGCTCCTTCTGCCAGTGGAAAACAGTCTGACCCAGCAAGGAGGTTGATAGAAGAGATGAGCTCAAGGGTAAGGGATTTAAGTGTCTGCACACAATCCTACCGGGTCCTTCACAGCTCCCCGTCAGCTTTAACCGTTTTCTTTGTTACAGGACCAAACTGTAAAGTTCTTATAAAAATTACTCCATGAAGGCACCAAGCCTCTGGCTCCATTTGCAGGGCTCCCATCCCTGCTTCATACTTTGCCTTTAAAGGCTTCAAGATAAGAGCAGTAAGGAGCCATCCATGACAAAAGCCATGACTGGCAAGAGCCAAGATATGCCAATCACACGCATTATAGCCAGTGTTTCTACCCATGCTTTTGGTGGCTGTGATTCACAGCAGGGAGGTAAGGGCATATAAATCATCCTCTGTACTAGTTAACCCCTTTCTATAGAACCAATCAGCTGTTTGGGGTAATCAGGTCATTGTGCAGCACCACCTGTAGCAGAAGCAGCTACTTAAGGAGCAGAATAGCTACTTAAAGTAACATGCACTGCTGTAGCCCTCATCCAGAGGGATAACTCTGTGTGAATCTCACAACTCCTGAGCCAGGGGATCTCAAAACCACCCCTGTTCAACTGACTATATGGGAAGAATTCAATACAACAATAATGTTCTTCCAAAACACAGTGAGCAGGCTGCTTGAAAATGAAGGTCAACCAGAGACAAACGTGCTATCAGCAAAATAATTTATTGACAATCCAGCTTCAAATTCTCAGTGACTTGAAAGACACCCCAAAGCATGAGGAAACAGAAGTCAAACAGATCTGATAAGCCAGACCAGAAACAAACTCCCCCTGTCCCATACCGTATCCCCAGAGGTACATGTTGCCTCGGTTGTCAAATGCAAGTTTTGGCAGCAGCACCAATGCTTGGGACATTGGAGCATTTAGCATTTTCACGTTAAAATCTTTCCACTCTACTAATTCTGCAGACATCCATTTTGCCTCTGTCACTTCCAAGGCTGAAAAGCAGAAATCTGCCACCACTGCACTCCTGAGAAAGAACTGTCTTTCAGTATCCCCAGGGTGGTAGCAGTGAATCCACCACGAGCCAAAAACCAGGGTGCTACCAACCACCTGCAAACAAACACTGCAGCATCTACGATGCTCCACACCTATGACCTACTGTCATTCTTGCAGATAAGGCAGAAATCAATTCCAAGCTTTTGTGGGCACTGAATGAGAGCCCCATGGGATCCTAGGCTTTTAGGCACATCCTGGATGAGACCGGACTTAAAACAGCAGTGCCACTAATGGCCTCAGAGAGAACATGCCCCGTGCATAAAGGCATTCTGGCTAACTTCTCAAGTTTTGCTGTCAAACTGCTGGTATAACACAAATTGATGCACGCATTCATGCTATATGTCAATTCTTACTTGTTTTGGAAAAAAAAAAAAAAGAAGGAAAAAAAGGAGTGGAGACAGATTGGTTTGTTTTAACACAGATTTATTCTTGTGCATGACTGTTTGCTAAAACCAGGAATGCAACATAACAGAGCAGAACCTACTACCAGGCAAATTAACAGCATAAAAAGACTACACCACAACTGTTTAACTTTACTAGAGTGAAAGATAATCCCTCTAACTTAAGCAGAGAAAAAAAAATGACCATTTATTTTCAAACTGTGTGCATCCAATGAGCTTTAATTCTCTTCCACTGAGCAACTGAAAATAAGCACTGCACTTTCCCTGCCCTCTCCCACATCCAACCAGGACACACAGATCACATCTCAGGACTAAGCTTAGGCACAAGTCCTGACTTAGGACAGTTTCCCTCACCACATCTTCTCCATCCCTCACTACTGACACATACAGCTGCAAAACTTCTCAAGTGAGAGGCTGCCGTTTCCACATTTCTGTAAACAGCCCGGATCAGCACAAGTCAGTATAAGCAGTGAGAGAAGCAAAGCCTTTCGCTCCTGCTCCTTTACTCCATCTGTGTGAACAATTAGGTAGCAGTGCAACAAAATGGGGCAAGGAACTGATCCAAACTAAAATCGGTTTTATTCTCTAGCTGAACTTTCAGCAAGATCATCACCTGGCCACAGGAGCTGCCATACAGGCATAGGCTCTGGTGGAGAAGAAGGAAGGGTACATTTAATAAGCCTTCTGGCAGCCAGCTTCTGCTTAGAGACTGGACATAGAGCAGGCAGGAAATGTCACAGACTCCTCATAATTGGAAATTAAAGAGGCACATATGAACTGAACATGGTCATTTTTTACTTTCAAAGGCTTATCTTTGCAATCTCTTTTTTTTAACCTTTTCTACTCTCTTATACCAGTTCTGTGCAACAAGAGTACAATCTTATCATCTTGTCATTGCAATCCCAAATATAATTAGCTGAGGTTGAAATCCTGGGAAGGGAAGGGGAAGCAGAAGATAGAGTTAAAACAAACAAATCCAACCAACCAAAAAGTAACATAGATAAAGAGTACGTTTCACTGTGACAGCACTTTTCTTGCTCCCTTGGTGCCAGTGTCTGTGTTCTTCAGTGCAGAACCGGTGCCTACACTCCTGACAGCCCCTGGTCTGTAGGCCTTTGATGTCTGACCTACAGCTTTTGTAAGGAGGACTGGACATGACAAACTCTGGCAGCTTGTGGATCTCCATTGTCAGGACACCAGTTACCATGCGGTGCTCAGCTGGCAGGGAGTGGACATCTTGCTCTCTTGTCACTCTTCTTTGACCTAAATATTTAAAAAAAAAAAAAAAAAAAAAAAAAAAAAGGTTGGAATTTAGGATACTAGATCCTGGACAGATGCAGGAAAACTATTTTCCTAGAATAAATACTCTCATTCTTAAATATGCTTTCTCCCAGCCTATATGCCTATATACACATAGCATAAATATAGAATGCATATAGCATGCATATATCCTCTACTGCTCTGTTTTTCACTTTCAAATTGCACATTCTTGACTATATTATGCTGAGTTCTTCAAGGCGTGATTCACAAGTGACATGAATTCAGACATTTCCAGGTCTCCTCTAAGCTCTATCCCAATCAAAACTGCTTTGTTTGTTGGGATCATCCCAATTTGTGACTTCTGGGAGGCTGGTGCTCCTGTGGTATCTCCTGAACAGCTCAAATTTCCCCCATGCATTTTCAAAATTTAACTCCGAGTGTGACTCTTGAATGAGCACCCACACAAGTGCTGGAGCTATTATATAACCCCAGCAGTTTAACAACTGTGACAGCTACACACATAAATAATCTGTGACGTTTTGATGCTACCCATCTCTCCTTTCTGCATTAGTTCCTTAATTTAGCACTGAGAGACGATATCCAGGCTTTGTTATATATTAAAAATCTGTCCAACATCTGACAGTTTCCTTTTCCTCTGCGGTATAGGGAATGCTGTGTCTTATAACCTACACTGCACCCTGACTGATCCTTTCATTCTGTTTAGGCACTGCCAAACACTGGCTAAGCTGCCACATGGTCCTGGTGGCCTGCAAGATTGGCTGCCAAGGAAGCAGAAACACTGCCTGGGTCATGGAAGGAAGATACCCCAAAAATCACTGTCATCCCCTTTTGGCATGGAGGTAGTAGAACGGAGATATGCGCTATGCTGAAGAATGTAACAGGTAGGTAGGTAGCTCCTTATTCAACAGAAATGTTTGCTGGAAATTCACTTTTTTTGTCCTCCTTCCCACAATCTTTTGTGCTAGCAAGGCTGTGGGACTGTTCACTCTTTTACAACTGAATCACATCTACTACTTCATGGCTTAGACTTCCTTCTGCAGACACACAGTTTACCTTAAGTATGCTGCCTGCATTTTAGATTATCAGGACAGAAGATGCTACTCTTGAGACACCCACAGAGGTGGAAAGCTACTCCCCTTTCCATTACCAGTAAGGAGTATTTGCAGTAGAGTACTCTGGCTTTAATTTTAAAGAAGTTTAATTTTAAAGTTCAAGAATAGTTTGCTCCTGATTTTTTTTTTCCCTTAATTAATGCTACAGTACAAGTCAATCACCACATGTTTTGGCATTCCCATCGGTTCAATACTCGAGGGCCTGGGGAAAATCCTTCATGTATAAGTACAAAGCAGACGTCATGCTCAGATGGCATAGGACTTCAATGATAAAAGCCACTGCAGCAGTGACAGAAGGCCAGAGAAACAGAATATGAGGCTAAAAAGCACCAAAAGAACCCAGCCAAACCGTGATGGTGTCAGAGACTGAGGTGGACATCATCTGCCAATCTTCAGTCTCATGCCTGGTAAACAGGAAACAGACTGAACAGTTCCAAGACAATTGTTTCAATTCCCTCTTCATATCAGACTGCCAATTATACAGCGAATAAAGGGAAGTAGAGCAAACAGCCAGAAAATAAGAGGCAGCGAACAATGTGATGTTCAACTGAAAACAGGTCTTGCTGTCAAAGAGCAAAGGCGCCTTTTAGGCAAGTCAGCAAGAACTAACATGAAGGATGAAGCCTTGGAATGCCGCTTGGAGAAAGATCCAACACAGAAGTATCTGTCTGCACGGACATGCTGGGACACTGCTCGTGGCTGAACACAGAGGAAAGGGGGCAGTGTAAGCGGTAACTTCTCTATTTTTTTTTTTTTTTTTCCAGGAATTAAGGAAAACCTCAAGCAAGAACACTTCAAAAACTTTAAAGGAAGAATTCTGGTCACAGGGAAGACTTTCTCTCACGGTGAAGAAAAGGAAAACAAGAGAAGGCAATCCTGAATTCAGTCATGAAATGGAAACTATTTCTTCTGGTATAAGACCTAGTTTAAATCAAATGAAATGACTGGGAAGGAGGTTCACAACAAACAAGTGTAAGTAAACTATGGAACTTGTTGCAGTTCAAACTTTGTTAGACACTAAGAGAAGAAAAAAAAATTATCAAGGGTTTCTGCATACAAATACCATTAAGG
Organism: Nothocercus julius; assembly: GCA_013398735.1. Classification (NCBI taxonomy): domain Eukaryota; kingdom Metazoa; phylum Chordata; class Aves; order Tinamiformes; family Tinamidae; genus Nothocercus; species Nothocercus julius. The sequence goes on from VZSV01000154.1 coordinate 100,844, forward strand.
ATTCAGAAAGAAACTGAACTGCAGTGGCTGAAGGCTAGGAGAATATATCAGGTAGAAATTACTACCCACTTTCCCTGTTCCTTTTTGTCCTGAGGACAGGCTATTCTCATGGACAGACACTGGGACAGAGAGACAGGACTGACCAGTACCTCTACCATGCCCTTATGATTTTTACTGGAGTTGCAAAGCATCACTTCTTCCCCTCTCTCCATACCTCCCTCCCCTGCCAAGCAAAGCCTGAATTAAGGCAGAATAAAAATGAAGTTATTCTTATAGATGGTGAAAAGAGAAAAAGGGTAAAGCAGAAAGAACCACATGTTTCTGTTCTTCTCTAAATGTCACATGCCCTCCATGCTCCCATTCTCCTCTATATGCCACACAACACCAAGGGGAAAGCAACGAAGGTCTCCAAAGAAGGAAGAAAGAAATCAGTCTGACAAAGATACAAAAGAGGACAGGGGAAAGAAACAGATCCATTTGGAGACTGCAAACCGGGATTAATTTTCAATTAGAAAGAATGAGGAACCCTGCAACCACACTACCCTGCATTAGGCAGTCCACAGGTGAGAGCTGGCAATATTGTCTCATGGAAGCACACAAGGCAGTGGGGTAACTTCACAGTTAGAAGAGCACAGGCAAAAAACACTCAGTGTAAACAACTTTCTTCCACCCACTGCCCCCGTTTTTTTTAGGGGTTGAATTTTAGGTAAGAATTGCTCTGTGTGAGCCAAATTAGTTGAGCACAAGTGAGGTCTGAGCCAGATGGCAAAAAAAAAAAAAAAAAACTTTTTGAAAAAAAATAAAGAATTGTGTGAAACTCTGTCCAGGAATCAGAAGGGAACCTGAAAAGCTTCACGGAAGACTGCAGTCTGTGTATTCATATTACACAGCCCATAGCATTTCGCTGGATTCAGCAAAACGAGCACTGAAATCTCAGGCTTTCAACAGATTAACTCAAGGTCAGATTAGTTCCAACAGCCACCACTTAATAATACACCCAGGTCAGTCTCTAGCATCTGAAGATACAGAAACACAAGCACTTCTCACAGCTCAAATTTGAAGTAGAATAACGAATTATAGAATCAGAGAGGGAGAAGAAAATACATTTTCTAAGACTGTCTACTGCTGTCTGGGTAATCAAGCTAGCTCTGCACAGTAATTATATCATATAGTTCATATGCTTGATGGGTAGTATCAGTTCATCAGTAGTATCACAGAGGCACTGAGCAGGCACTGCTGGAATAGGAGCTTAAAGCTTCTTCCGAAGTCTTATATCTGGAGCAGCAACTCCAGCTCTCCAGATTTGTGATTTCTTTTATTTCTAAGGGGATTCAAAGCTAAGGTGTGAACTTAAGGCATCACATTAGACTATCCAACCAACCATTTACATCCATCAAGCTGTCAGCTCAGTTTGTGAATGTAACAGCAGGGAAAGAGCCTGTCCCCAGAAACTGAGTGAAGAAGTGAGAGTGTTCATAGCTAGCCACAGCACTGGGGGAAAAGCTCCTGCTTTTTCCCAACTTTGACAATATTGACAGCAGTAGGCCCATTTGCTTAGTGTCTTGCCCACCAACATGCTCCTGGCACCTGGAAGCTCTGGTGCACAGGGGCAGGGCCAACCCTGCTGATAGGATCTGCAGAGATCTGACTAGTGTAGACTAATGACATGGCCTAACCCCATGGATTACTGTATAATACTTACCAATGCAGGCAGATAGCAGCTGGGAGATCCATGGAATTGTAAGCAGGCATCAGAGCTCTGGCAACATCACCTCAGTCCTGAGCCAGAACAGAACCAGAACAAGTTCAGTATCTACAGCTTGAACCACATCAAAGAAACTTTTGAATACTCAAAGTTAATTATAGTGCAAATACTTACCCATGAGCATGCTCCCTGGGGTGCTGGAAACTGGTATCCTGCCTTCACAGATCAGCACCATCCCTTCACACCTCAAGTGCCAGGGATGAATGTAGGGGGATAAATGGGAGCGATCTGCCATTGCATTAACCTGGCAAACAATGATGCCACTGGCTCTGCAGGCAGCTCAGGCACTGGAGCACGATTTGACTCCTACCAACACCCAAGTTATAGTCTTTTCTTGTAGCCACTGCCCGATAGTTTTGCAAAAACTATGCTAGATGCTACACAAATACTTGTGCTGGGACTTTACTTGGGTCAGATGGCTCTATTTTAGCATCCCCAAGCATGTTAGTAGTTTGGCAATTATCTTCAAAGAGGAGCAGCACAAATTTCAACTTGGACAACACTTCTTGCTGTCACGCTGATTGTTACTTAATGCATTTTTAAGGTATAAAATCCTCCTGTGAGAAAGGGAGCTTGCCCAGAGAAAGCAGAAGCAATGTCTGCACATCCTAAAATGCCCTCACAAATGCTTAAGCTTAGTGACAAGCTTTTGACCATGTTTCCTTCAGCTACAGGCTACAAATGGGTAACCTGTAGTGGACCCAAGTGCTAGAGGTTTTTTTTTGTTTTGTTTTTTAAGAGAGCTCTATCATGATCAGTATGAAACACAAAAGCAGCAACAGAAGCAAACAGCATTATAGAACACACAGGGAAGCTGGGTACTGTGGATAAAAGTCAGTTACAGATACAGGCAAATGGTAGGGAAGGTAGATATATGTCTCAATAAAAACTGCCCTGTTCCAGATAAGGCATTACAAATACCTTGGAAATGACAGAATATATAGCAAGTTTCTATCCTGTACTGGGATCAGAGTTAGACAATATTCCTGTATTACAGACATTTCCCTCTTTGCTTCCCTGGAAAACTTCCAACAAAACTCATAATGAGTGACAGTCTGCAAACCAATGCTTAAATGGTTTTTAAAAGCACTTACCAAATGCTATGGATAAAAACAGCCATATCTTGCACTCACATGTATAAACAATAACTAAACACTTAGTTCCCTTGAACAAAGGGAAAATTCCATGGGGCTGGAAGAGAGCTAGTTCTATAGTAATATTAAGAAAACATGACCATGCAACACAGATCAACTTGTTTTAAATCATTGGAAAAGAGCAGAATAGCTGAACTTAATCATTTAACAAAAGTAAGGGATGGAACAACTAGTGAGTTAGCATACGTTCACCAATTAAGACTTGTGAAGAACTTCTTTTTTTTTTTGGTAAAGGCATATAGCTGGCTGCTAAGCAATCCCTGAAAAGCAATGAAACTTCAGTACATTTTAAATGCATAACCCCTTCTCATTTGGTTTTAAAAAAGGACAACAAGCCAGTACCAATCTAGCACATAAAAACTAACTGCCAGACTGCATATTGGGACTGGGTACTAAAAGGCAGCTAAATAATTGGAAGAGACTTAAGAGAAGTCCTTTCAGACGAAAATGCTGAGGAAGACCAAGGTACCAAATCCAAATTCTAGGCATACATCTGCAGAGGAATCACGGCAAGACAAGGAAAGCGAGAAGTGCAGTTTCACCTGAACCCTGCAGTTCCTCCTCTGCCCATGTATTACTTCTGGAAACTGCTCACTGACTTCTGTTGGTATGAAAAATTCTGGTTAGCGCTGCGTGCCAAGAATCTTAACTTGGGTGAAGAACTTGTGAATTACCCTATTTGGGGATGGGGTGAAAATCAGAGGTAAGGAAACAGTCTGACCAAGAGGCAATGATGAGTGAAACTCCTTCACCACTTAGCACTGCTATCTGTTAGCTATGTGTCCTAGGGTGCTACAGCCAACAGCAAAAGACGACCCTGCAAGGAAAAGCAGAAGGAGGTCCAGAAATGTTTCTGATCATTTGGATCTGGGACAGATAAAGTGTTTTGTACATATCCTGCAGGCAGGAAATAAAAAAAAAAAAACACAACCTCAAGTTGTGGCACATCCCTCATCCCCGCACACATCCAGCTGCCAGGTAGTGTCCTGGAAACACAGCGATATAGACAGACCAGCAAATCTTCAAGCTCCTCACCTTGCTTAACAACCACAGCGACGTCTCTTGCATTAAAGCACAACAGGTTTTCAAGCAAACAACGATGCCAATGGCATTCGTGGCAAAATAGAACAGGCAGAGATCAAAGTCAGATGAATGTACAAGGATATATTTTGCTTTTCATCTTCTCATTGTGACTTGAAGGTGGGAGAGCAAGGGCCAGTGCTACTGACAGAACAGGAACCAGAAGGGAAACAACAAGAAAAGAACCACATCTTCTTGACGAGTATTTAAACCCTCAAGATTCCTGGCTTAGTGCCTTTTGACTCTGCTGTTGCAGAGCAGCAGTTTTTCTTTCTTTGGAAGGGAGTGTTATTTGGCTAAGCACAGAAACCAAGCTGCAGAGAATTCTCTCTGCCTCACCGGACTGAGACTTGGCACCTAACAGGCTCCATCAGAAAGCAGCTTAGCATGTGCAGCAAGGCAACCACCAGAAACTCCTCCTGCATCTGCACAGAGGAGAGAGAGTCACAGCACTTAGCATCTTGGTTGTCTAACGTACATCAGCACTCTAACTTGGGCTTCTTGAGGCACAGATAAACCCTGTGAGCTAGGAAGAATAAGAGAGGTTGAACTTCTCACCTTCCTTCCCACACAGCTGAGTTACTATGGCATCACAGCTGGAGTAACATCATAACTGAGTATTTTCCAGTATTAAAACCTGAGCTTGGGGTTTCAAAGTACCATAACCCAGTATGACCAAAAGAAGAGCAGGAAATTTCTCCTTGATTTTTGTCTTTAAACATGTGAATGAACCCAGCTGTCAGAGATTTCTGCCACACCACAGGTAACAAAAATAGTTTACTCTTTCCAATAGTAATTGATGCCTCATGTACATAGCAAAGGACTCCCCACCCAATATGCATGGCCATGTGGAGAGACACAGCTCCCATCTCTCTCAAACATAAAGGGAGATACAGCTGGACTGCAAAAAAAAACATCAGCAGAGACTGGTGAAGAAATAGCACTGACTTCCTAACTTTGGGGCAAGGATTGCAAGTAGCCAGAAGCCACACCAGAGTTGAACTGAAGTCACAGTTAAGAGTAGAAAACACCTCGACCCTGAGCTTGTACTGGGCAATTGCCGGGCCCAGAGAGTCTCGTCCTCGTATCACGTTTCTCCAAGACACATCAAGCTTCTTGCACAGTCGTGATCTCTGAGAGCTGGGACAAACTGGGAACCATAAATGGCCTGAAGAAGTTACCTAGAACCAATATAGTATTTCCAGTGGAAACTGAGCAACACAGAGGACAGTTAAAATATTTCTTCTCCATGCAATGTCTTTGTAAACAAAACCACCATGAGATTTGTTTACAGCATCCTGCACTACAAACTTGGGTCTCAGGTAGTTTTTATTCCTGCTCTGAAATCAGTTTCTCAAGTCTCCCTTCCTCAGTGAAGATTTTGCTTCTTTGCACCCAAAATACTTCTTAATCCAACTCTTTATTATTAGGATTAACATTGCCGAGTTAAAACAATGGCTAAAATAAATATTTTCTAAATTTATTTTACAAATAAAGATTTCATAAATAAAACAAAGAATGATTATTACCTCTCCCGCACAGCCTTCTTTCTGCATGTACTTTCGGATAACAGACCAGATTTGGCATTTGCTCAGCAATCTTCCTCCAGTGGCAACTTCAAAACTCTCATAGGTACCGTACTTCTCCAGGACAGCATGAATGATCCTAATTGCCTGTCACATATACAAATAAAATATCAGTCAAAACGCCTTCTCAACTCTCAAGTACCTCTTCCACAGCACCAAAAATCCCATGCATAATGAAATCCAATTAAAAGAATCCCCTATAAAGAATTCAAAACCCTGCAGTGTCAAGCGCTTGTAAAGCAAGTTTTTTTTGACCTGCAAAAAATATAAATAAATAAAATTAAGATTGAGCCCTCCAAAACATCAACATAGTGGATGGGTAGCCCAGACAGCCAGATACTAAAATAACAGGACCCCCAGCAAATTCTTTCTGCATTTTATTTTTCATTTATCCTCACAAATGTCTACTGCAGGAACAAGGCAAAGCAGAACTGAAACAGCAGTATCATGGCATTCTGCCTCTAGATGTTAAAGCCATAATTTATTTCAATCTTTTCTGCTTTCAGTTCTTCATTCAAACTTTAGTGTTTGCAGGAGACTTATTTTATCAGCATACTCATTAAAATGAGACTTTCTTATTGCAACACTGGACTTCTTTCAGGAACTCACATTACAGAAGACATCTGACAGGGACACATCTTTTGGAACAAGATGTCCTCTGGTCTAGTATAAAAACAGCAAGGACAAAAAAGGAATGGACACATGACTGACCTTGGAGTTACAAAAAGATTTTTATTCCTCTGAGCTAGATGAAGCTTACAGAATCAGAAACAAAATAAAAACAATCAAACAAAAACACACACAGCTCACAGCTAAACTGTGAAGATTCAGAAGTGTTAAAAAGTGGTTAAATGACTGTGGTAGCTCAGATTTTTCTTCCCAGATGTCTACTTCAGTGAACCTCTTTAGAAACTGCACTTCCAGCAAAGTGCTGCAACTGGTAACACATGAAAGAGTCAGCGCTACAGCTGCAGTCTGCCCCTTGCATAAGGGATAGACAGGTCCTATAGTATAGCTTAGATGTAAAGGAAAATGCTAATTATGCAATGTTGCTTCCTCTACTTCAGATAGGGTCTCAACATAACCAGTCTACCAAAACAGTAGTATTTTAGTAAAAACAATGCACACCAATTTACAGCATTTATAAGCATATATAGCATTTACATAGTATCTTTACAACATGAGCATTTAAGAGCATATTTTCTCCCCAAGAAGTGAGTTTGCAGCTTAGCCATTTTCAAATCACAGATTCCTCATGCCTATTAATATATATCCCCATCTGGATGACTATATCAATCTTCTGTATACTCTGCTATTGAGATTTTCAGCCCAGAACAATAAGCTTCTCTGAAGTGTATGTTTTATCCCCTCTTGCAGAGTTAATCTCCTTGCTCTTTGCCCTCCTCTCCTCATCTAGCTTCAGCTGTCTTCCAAGTTCAATCCCTAATAAGCCAGATCCCTTGCAGATGTATTTTCCACTAAACAGAACCTAAGTAGGTGTGGATGAGATGGGGCAGCACACAAGAAGGACACACTGTTTCCTTGTGTTTAATACACAAGACTATATAATTCACATTCACACCATTTCCCACTACACAGTGGCAGTGGTTTCACTCAAACTCTTATTCTGATTATAAAGAGGAGCTCTTTTATTAGTGCTGCATCATAAACTTAGCTTCCATTGAACCTTAAACCTTGTACAAAGTGGAAGCCAATTTCATAGTGTGCACATGAGTTCACATCTAAGACCAGACCGAGGACCTGTGCGGTCTGAGGCCCTTTCCATGCACATCAGTATCAGAAGATGAGAGAGAGATTAGAGAATGTCTCCTTAAGATGCAGACTGTTCTTCCTCCACCATGATCAAAAGGAAAGCAACTGGTTAGAGCCCTGCATAAAAGGTTTTATCCCCTCCTCTCTGCTTAGAGATGTCCTCAGCTATAACACAAATGCTTCCTGCCCAGACAAACAGCCAAGCCAGCTAAATGTTATCACTAGTGGCCCCAGCAAAACCCTGCAAGAGGGACACCATGTGTGTTGTAACCACCTCTCTGCACCACAACATATGTTCCTGATTTCCCTTCTCTGAACAGCCCTCTATCCACTGCCAATTTTATTCTGCAGTGATTTTTTCTATCTTTGCAGGGGAAGTTTTTCATGCTTTACTTCTGGAATTGCGTTTCCTTCCTCAGATCTCTCTGTGAGACAAGGAATTACAGCTTGCTACAGCCCAGCCCAGGCACCACTCACACACCATGCATCCTCCTACAAGCTCATTCCTTCCTAACCACCCCTCCTCAAACTTAGTGTCTTGGAGAGCTTTTAAATTTTGTCCCCTTTCAGAAGCTAAATAATTACAGCCGTTTCTGACACTGATCAAAAAGGGACAATTTTTCCCTGCCGTTTTTTGCTTAGTCACTATGAAACTTTGTCTCTCATCCCAAAAGGTCTGTAGCACTGACTTGAAAGAAACACGGCACAGATGGTCTGCAGGAGCAAAACCACAAGAAGGCATGTTTCCTTCTGACTTTTAGAACAGACCACAAAGAACAACATTTCTAGGACAGGCCATTTACTTATCTTAGACACTGATGAAGCTTAGAAGCTTTGCTGCCCAGACAGAGCCCTCTTGGGTCTCCAGCCTAAGAGCTTATCTCCAGCTCTGTCCACAAACATGCATAATTACACCCACAGAGAGATAACAAATACTCAAGTTACAGGTCAAGCTCCATATTGATGCTGTTCTCACTCCTGGGAGAGGCTGGGATCGTGCCAAACAGGCCACATATCTGTAGTGTAGTTAGCCTTAATGAGGCTAGAAGGATTCTCCTTACTTAATCAAAACAGTTAAAGTTTCTGTTTAAAAAAAAAAAAAAAAAAACGAAAGAAAAGAAAAAGGGCAGTACATAAAAAATAACTGGTTTAGCAAAAGAATTGATGTGGTCACTAGCCCCAAAATATGAGAGATAAGAGCAGGGACCTGATTTTCATTTATGTACTCTTGTTGTTAGCTTAGCGGGGGAAAAACCCTGAATTATCTATGTTCTATGGCTAAAAAACAGCTTATCAATTATGATGGCTGTTCCCAAGGGCAAAAAAAAAAAAAAAAAAAAAAGAGAGATTGGGAATATGTTACTGCAGTTTGAGCAAAGGGGTATTGACACTAATACACCATCAGGCCCCTCTGTTCCTCTACTGTTTAAATGAGCGCTTGCCTATACATGAAGCCTCCCCATCCATCTTCAAGATATTTTCCTACTCTTCTCCACTTATTTAAGTTAAATATTTCTAAGCAATTCCTAGGCATAACTGGTACAAACGGTACACACAGTGTTTTTATCAGAAGGCAGAAAAACTTCTCTTCTTCCAAGATACGTCATGCACTCACTGAAGAGCTTGTAGAGATTGGTAGAAATATTTAATACTTATCTCTCTTTGCTTACAAAAAGGTATGAATAATCTGGATAATAACTCATGCAGACATATACTAAGCAAGAGCTGACATAACTGCAGTATACCAAAATGAAAAGAAAGGTTGTTTTTCTTTAATAAGCAAATATTCAAAAACTGAAGTGTAGACCATCAAAGAAGTTGTTCTTTGAAACACCACATGTAGACTCCAAGAGCTGTGCCCCTCTGCAAACATGGAGATATTTGTGATAGTTTTTAATCTTCTTTCTTTGGGGCAACTTAAATTGGTCACTTTTGCAGAAAGGAACTCAACAGATCCAGGAACCCTAAGAAAACTGTTTTAAAGGCAGTGCAGGGCTCCAAAGCTCACACAGATCGACTGTTAACAATGAAATCTGCATTTGAGTCTTCCACACTGCTGAGAGTCCGTTGTTACACCAGCATGTGCCGTCCTAAACTATGTCAAAACGATTCTCTAAAGGCTCCATATAATGATTAGCTGCATGCACAATGCATCCTTTTTTTTTTGCTCTCTGCACTGCTTAATTGAATAAACTTAACTCCAGTTACATGGACATAGCCAATGTAAGGACCATAGCTACTGCTTGGAGCAACTATCAGTCTTCACGTTGCTTCCCTGCTTCAGTCTGGGACAGGGAGCAAACCAGGGAGACGCCAGAAGCAAACAAGCAACTGAAGCGCTTAAGGCAACTTGTAAATGTTGATTAAGAGCAATGTAGAGTCAGCCTTTATCATAACCAACCACAAACTGCTCATAGTTATATGTAAAGGTTGCTGCTACACAAGACAACATTCTTTTCTTCTGGAAAACAAACCGGACTTAACCCACCAAGAGATGCTGGGTTAAGGATTGCTTCCCACCAGCTCCTTGCTCGGTGCTTCTACTGCAACAAATAGAATTCTGATAAAAATCCTACTAGCAAAAAAGGCCCCAATGGACCATAGTTTCCTAACTGTGCCTCTGCATTCGTAAACAGAGGCAGCCTGATGCATATGGAAAGATCCAGTGTGCACACAAGTCATCCCTGAGTGATCCATCATCACAAGTCATCAAATCATGACATTTGTATTATTGCTGCGTGTAGAGTATATAATTAAAGGTCATCTCTCTCCAAGGCGTTTAGGAAAGAGCAGGCAAACCTGGGAGAGGCAAAAAGCCGGAGGCGGCCTGCAGCACAAGGCTGCACGAGCAGCCCGGCAGCAACAGGAGGGAAGAGAAGCACGAGGTGCCACCTCTACGAAAGATTTCACACAAGCGACACGAACGTTTTCCTTATCAGCGGGATCCTGCAACGCTCGCACTGCAAGCAGCTGCTCCGGGTACCGGGAAACGGAGATGCACGGGGCTAGCAGCGCTTTTGGGGCAAGGATAACGGCGCCTCCTCGGGCCAGGGCACGAAGCGGCGGGCGAGGCCCTACCTGGGCGACGAAGCGGTCGGAGGCGGCGCGGTACTTGTCCAGCACGGCGCCGGGCACCGGCTCGGCGTACTCGAACTGCGGGTCGTAGGCGAAGCGCGCGCGGAAGAAGCGCTCCCGCTCGGCCTCCACGTTGCGGGGCCGCAGCGCCACGAGCAGGCAGGGGCT
>VZSV01000154.1:112024-122237 GCA_013398735.1 Nothocercus julius
CCCTCCCCCGCCCCGCCTCACCCGCCGCCGGTCGCCTCAGGGTGGGCGCGAAGGGGCGCTACAAAATGGCCGCCCGCGCGCGGCTGCGTGGGCTGCGCTGCGTGGCCCTGTGGTGGGTGAAGCGAAGAGCGGAGTCCGCGTGTCTCTGACACGAGTGTTTGTGGGCTCGCTAGCTGTGTTCGCTCCAATCACTGGCCTGTTATTCCTCAGAGGAACCCGCGCACAGGCTAGCAGGTCAGACTGAGGAAACGGATTTGCGCAATAGCTCTAAAATTCTCCCATATGGCAGGTTGAGATTTTGGCAGACATCTGGGTTATTTATTACGGAGTCCAACCGAACGTGCTACTTTTTCCCAGCTCCTGGAGCCCTGTGAGGAAGTGAGAATCTCAGTTTTCAGTTACAAAGAAATTGTTTTCTTAACCAGTTGTGCTTGTGGAAGCAGGCTGGAAAATGTGATGCAAAAGAGGTTCAAGAATTAGAAGCAAATAACGTTTATTATTTTATAAACACGACTTCAAGCCAGTCTGGCACTGGGATCGTTGCTCACTGCCTGTGTGCAGGCAAAGGTGCTTTGCAACACTGCCCTGTGCCCTTCCAACTTTGGCTGCCCCAAGGCCAAATCGGAGCCCACGCTTGTGATGTGACTGCTCAGACTGTGGTGAGGTCCTGTCCCAAATGAGCATAGGCATCGCTAGCCCTGCAGCTTCTAGTGTGTCTAAATGTAGCTTGCTAGCAACGACAGGTCGCGTGTAATCTGTGAGTGTGATGTTAATGAGCCGGCAGCGAAGTTAATTATCCATCTGCTAGTGTGAAGTGACAAGCCTCTGAAGGCTAATTAATCACCATTCCCCGAGCGAAAAACAATCAGTGTGGAAATGGATGCTGGCCTGTCCCCCTGAGCTGCTGGTCTTGCTCCTTTTCACAGACGTTCAGCTCCAAGTCCTTTGCTCCGCTGCATGGCAGTGCTTGGCCCCTGCTGCCATGGAGGGAAGCAGGCCTCCGCTTCTTTCAGTTCTTCCTGGGCTCCTTCAGGACTCTGCGTCCAGGTGAGATCTTCTTCGCCCTCCCTGGCTCTGGACCGGCTCTCTTCCACCGCAGCTCTCCCTGCTGTTCCGCGCCAGCCTCGGCCTGCGGGCTCCCCAGCAGAATGTCATTGATGTAACTCAGTGTTAGGTTGCTAAAGACCATGTTGAGGTGGTCAACGCCTTGGAGCTCCTGGACGTGCACTTTCTGCTTCTGCTGGAGGTGCCACCGCTTGCACAACTCGGAACTGCGTGTGCTGACAGTGTCATCGCCATCCCCATAAATCATGTCCACGGGGTCCTCATAAGGGAAATGCTCATCATATATGTACGTTTCCACGGTGGGATAGCCTGTACCATAGAGGCAATAGATGTCCACACCAGGAGGGGGTAAGTCCTTCAGCAAGTCCTTCATATCCTCCCACATGTACCAGCCATCCTCCAAGTTGACATCAGTGAAGAAGCGTTGGTAGTCCCGGTAGGTGTAATTGTAGGTGGGTGTAGAGATGAAAATGTGACTCTCAGGCCAGGCCAGGCTTGTTGGGAACATCCAAGGGCTGGTAGTGGTCATGCGCTGCTCTTCACGCAGCTTGATGTTGGACATGAGTGGTATGCCCTGGTTATCACCTGCAAGGACATGCAGGGACTCGTCAGAAACAGCAGCATGGCCTCCTTAGCAAATGGTGCCCTTTGGGTTACCTAAGGGGTCATACTTGGCCCAGCCTGTCCATCAAGAACTGATAGCTGTTTTCTGGGTGGGCTATGGCAATTGCCCCATGTCAGATCTGTCCTGTGCTGCCAGCAGAAAGGAGAAGAAAGATGCGAAAGGGCAAGGGGCCCTTTGCTTACAGTGCTGAGCAGAACTGCCCCTTGCAGCCACTTGGTGCCCACAGCAAGGGAAACACTCTAGCATTTCTGTCAATCTCCAAGGTGTCAGAGCGAGCATCCAGGCTCTGCAGCGTATGCCCACGGAATCAGACACATCTAGGGTGCAGAGGGTCATTGTACACATGATGCCTACAAGACTTGGCATTTGCTCAAGAGGTCTGACACCTCTAGACCACCTTGGTTTCACAGCACACATCTAATTTGGTACAGTTATGGACAAATTTTCAAATTCTTCTCACCTGCATAAAATCTATAGCTGGAGGAGGAGGTGGAGTCTAGACGAACCTGGATATATAATGGCACTGACCAAATCATCCACAGACCTTCTCTACAACCCCTACATCTTCACACCTATCTGCAGGAAAGACCTGAGGTCAAGGTGTCAGCCTATTTGCAGCTGTTTTCTGCAAGCCAAGGTATGGAGTTCTGAGACCGTGCAAAAAAAAAAATCATATATTGCCTTGCAAAATGTTTCTGGCCCTATTCCAAAAGAAAAGAATATCAGCAGGTGATTGAGAGTGATGCAAGGAGCCAGATGTTAAAAGGAGAAATCTCCTTTTCCTGAAGCACGTGACCTTAAATCAATCACCTGCATATTGGAGGCTTATCTTGAGATTTCTAGGTATCTGGGCTATCACAGTAGGCTTTTTGGATTGTGACTTTTTGGACTGAGAAGAGACTAAAGAGGAAATGCGTGAATGGAGTTTTAGGCCTGAAGACAGAAGAGCCTGTGGGGGACGGACTCTAAGATAAGGAGTCTGTGCAGGATAGGGTGAGTGTCCCCTTAGATGGCCTCCATGTTTTCTGCCGCAAAAGGGCTATATGAGGTTGAAGAAATGGTCCAGCTAACTCAGTGCCCCACACTGACAGAAACAGAGCAAATGCCTGGGGAAGGCAGAGAGAAGAAGTGAACCAGACCCAGGCTCTTACCCTGACCCAAGGATTTGGGGCTGAGGCACTTTCTTGCCTAGGACAGGTGTTTCTGATTTGAAGGTGTGACCCTACACTAGAAAATAATGATGAGCTGTCTGCCTGTGATCATGGTCCAGGGTGTGCTGTAGGCTACAGTGCCACAGGAAGTGTGTGCGATGAGGGCTGATGCAGAGAGAGGGGGGCAGCCAAACTACAGCCATTTTAACAGTTGTTTTTCTGCACCCTCCATTTCTGTATCAGCTTGGCCAAGGACACACAAACCCATCAAACCCATGGCACTCAAAAAAAAGTTCCAGGAAAAAACTGTGGTCACTTTCCTGCTCCTAGGGCTGTGACAGGAATCTTAATGGTCCTTTCTTCACTGCTGGCTTTCCATGGTGCAAAGGGATGCACACACTTGACTAAAGCCCAGAGCATGAGTGCTTCCTCCATCGACCCCTTGGCAGTATTGTCTGCTAGCTCTTCTGCCACTGTTCTGCCCCTGCTCCACTGAGCTTCGTCCAGCACCCCATTGCTGCAGGAGAGAAAAAAATCTCACAGAGGTCACTGGACAAAGGAAATGACTCACCAGAGGCCAGGACACGCAAGGGCTTGACGGATCCTCCCCAGGGGGCACCCAGGGAGATAAACCCCCCAATGTACTGATCTTTCCAGACTTGAGTCTGCTGCATCAGGAAGTAGAGGACGTGCAGGTTGCCCATGCTATGTGCGATGAGGAAGACACGTCGCTGGTATGCATCATACATTTCTTCTATCAGCGCCTTGAGGTTCTGGAAGTACTCAGGTTGCTCATCTGTGGGCAAGAGGGGCACCAGCTCTTGGCAAGTTCACTCATGGCCACAGGGCTCATGGACTGATCCTAGGAGCCCAAACTAGAGAGAAACATGAATACAGATGCCAGGAGAAGTGCCCCTATGCATATTCACATGAAAGCATCACCAATGGCCTAATGGTCTAGGCCACAGATACTTATCCTTGTCCAGGCAATCTCTATATCACCCCACTGTTCTTCATTAATATATTGGCCTGACACCAGACCCAGGTATCGTGCTCACAGAGTGGCCCTCCTGCTTCCCTCCATGCATGTGTTACCTGGCCCAACCCTACACTTACGGGGCCCGACTCTCCAGTCATAGGGAGCTGCCCGAACTGTCTGGTCCCTCACGTAGCCATTGTTCACCAGGTTCTGCACCAGTGTGTGCAGGTAACCTAAAGACAGAGAACAAACTGGAATTAGATCTGTGGTCTTCACCTGTAATCCTTTTCCCACCCTGATGCTGCTGCAGTAAGAATTCACTCTGAAAAGCACCATAGCTTGAACATTCCTTCTGGAGATAGCAACTCCATGCATCCTGGAGGGGCTGTGCCATGGGGTCAAGGAAAGGGTGAGTGCCTGCAAGCACTGGGAGGGCTTGGGGTAGGAAGGGTGCGTCTCCCTCATTCCTGGGTGGACTGAGCTCTGGCCGGCTCTGCAGAACCAGGTTGTGATGAAACTTGTAGGCACAGGGAGCCGTGTTCCACTGCAGGACTAAGAGTGCAGAGCACATTGTAGCCCTGAACACCCTGCCAGCTCTCTCACCTGCCAGTTTGCTCTGATCCAAGTATTCCACAGAATAGGTCTTGCCAAAGCCAGGCACACGGATGTGCACCCCAGGGGCATTGGACATTTTTCGAGAGGTTCGGTTATACACAACCCTGCAGGGAAAGCACAAAAAGTAACAGGAAGGACAACTCCACAGGGGACAGGAGGATATCACTGGATGGCAGCAGGGACCCAGGTGGCTGCTTCACAGTCTCATGTGGACATAGGAGAGCACAGACATGGACTGCAGATTTCTGCTGGGCTAGTGTCCCCACGTTTTCCCTTCAGGCTCCCTGTATGGGGATCTTTATATGAGACTGAATCTGGGTGAGATTGAATCTCTGAGTGAAGAGATTGAATTCACGGTGCAGCTCAGCAGACCTAGGCTGAGATGAGCCTGTAGTGCAGCAGTGTTGGTATGTGGGGACGTGGATGAACCCCCAGCTCATGAGGCCAGATGGCTGAGAACTGAATGTGATCCTTGCTTTGCGGTGCACAGATTGTGGCCTCCCAGGGCAGAGGGAATGTGGCGCTGATAGTTGATGTCCTTGCTAGGACGTCCCCCATCTGGTACATCTCCGAGGCTTGTCCTGCTAGCACATCTGCCTGCTCCTGCAGCATTTCCCAGCAAGGATCCCAGGTACCTTGCTGGAACAGCACCTTTTTCTTTTTGCTGGATGCTTGCCTCTTACAGAACAGGGTGCTGTGCTGCTTGCTAGGCTTTGTTCGCAACATGGGGAGGATGCCTGGAGCTGTGCTCCGCTCTGGACACCCCTGGAGCCATCTGTAACCCTTGGCAAGGTTATTGCGAACAGACACATGGAGAACTTGTCTGTGCAGCTGGTGGGAAAGGGTGCCACAGGAAGGGCTTCTGGGGGAGCGACTTGCGTCAGAGCTGGGGGCTCTTCTCCTCCTTGGGTCAGCATCAGGGCACAAGGAAAATCATGGCTGTCCTGGGGAAATGCATGAGTTTCCCCTGACCAGCTTTGAGCAGTCTCTCCCATGTTACATTTCTGTCATTCAGACCCTCTCTCTCAATGATTAGAGATTAGATTTTTGTCTTGTTCCTGGCTCAAGCATGTGAATTGTGATCTCTGAGTGCCAGCCACTGGGGATCAGGACAGGAAACTTTGATGGAGTGATGAGCTGTGGTGTCTCTCTCACTCTTCTGTCCTAGACAGGATGGCAGCATCTCTAGCATGTGCTAAGGATAGTCTGGATGGCACAAGCACATGCAGGCAAATAGGAAGGGGGCATTTTGAAAATGTTTGTCCATGAGGGCTGGAGCCAGGTAGCTCTGTTAGCACACACGGCGTGCTCAGACAGGCAGATACTCTGGTGGTTTGCTCTGTGAGCTGGGTCAGGGCCACGTGGGGAGGAGAGGGGAGGGAGATCCCTGGTAGGTCATTTCCCTGGGGAGCTCCCCGGCTAGGGGGTGAATGGTACCTGGTGTTATCGATCCAGCAGTCCACTCCCACTGGCAGGAACGTATTGAGGTTGAGCCAGATGGTGAAATAGTCCTCAGTTTTGCGGTAGCACATCCAGTTCACCACATCTGGCTTGTCCAGCTTTGCTTCCAGCTGGTTCCCAAGGCACCCGGGCACTGGAAGCACCAGAGTGGGAGACAGAGGTAGTTAGACCTCATCTCACTGGCTCTCCAGGGCCACATTGGCCAGGCTGTGGTCAGGGCACCCAGCACCTCCCACAGTCCCACTGGCCAGGGCTGCCTTGAGGAACTTGTTGCTTTATGCAACTGGAAAAGCATTCATAGAGAACAGCCCCTGCCCATCCCCTGACCTTGCAATGCATAGTTTGTGTGAGGGTTGCTCAGTGCTGAGGTGCAGGGTGAGCATAGACACAGTGGCAGCACACTAAAAACACATTCTCAGGGACCCACTTAACTGCATTTCCCCAACATGCTGGGGACCATCAGGCAATCAGGACCCCAAGAACAGGCACCCTCACCAAATGGCTCAAAGCCTGGATGGGCTTCCATGCTCTTCTCCTCCCTGCAGCCTGAGGGAAAGAGTCAGTGCTGCTTGGACTCCGTCCTACTGCATCACCTGACAGTGGTTGCACCGCACCAACTGTCACCCCAGGCATTTTGCTCTGCAGCAGCAGAGCAGCTTGGGGCTGCGTAGAGAAGGAAGTGTCCAAGGAGAAGGTTGCCCCAGTGTTGATGCCCAAGGCCCACGCACTGTTTTTCTGAACTTTAAACCCTCCACAGAGGCTGAACAAGGTCTCCCTGAAACGGTTCAACTCTGAGCAGGACCCTACTCTGGGGGAATTCAGTGCAAATATCACTTACAGTAAACACAAAGCTGTTTAAAACAAGTTCATGGCCTGCCACATGTGATCCACTTTCCCTTAACGGATGTAGCAACAGGACACCCTGTTTAGCTCCACAACCTCCAGTTCTTTCGCTCATCAAGGATGGGGGGGAAGCCGTCTTGCACTGGAATACATCTCTGCCCTGCTGCAGTCCCTGCTGGGGGCACATGCTGTGGATGGAGTTTGTTCCCTGCGCTGTGCAGCAGCTGAGTCTCCTGATGTCAGTCCTGGCCCAAAAGGGGTGGGCAAGGAATTAAAGGGACTGCAGCGGTGCCAAGTCTGAGAGGGTGGGAGCGCTGGGTGCTGACTGACTGCACCCTACAGCCCAAATAGCCACCCAGCTGGGAGGGCTAGTCCTAGACACACTGCTGGGGAGTGGCATATATCCTAAAAGCTGTCACAAGCACAGTGGCGGCAACCTCATGGATGCTCCAGGCCCACCTCACCTAATGTGACCCCAGCTCAAGGAGGTAGAGCAGAGCCACGGCCTCTGAAAGTCTTGTCCCATGTGAGAGGGGAATGGGATATTGTGGTTGCTGTGTTCAGCTGTTGCCTGGTATCTATGGCAGCTTCCCCAGGGAAGGGCGTAATCCTACCTTCAGATCACCTGGTGCTGGAAAGGACATCATTCCCCAACGCACCTCGCACGGGTCAGAATATCCCGTGGCATCCCCAGTGCCCCAGTGGACCAGGCACGGGCAGAGGAGTAGGCAATGTGGCTGCTGGACCTGCCCTGAGAGCAAGAGAAGAGCCCAGAGGAGCTTCCAGCAGTCATGCCGAGTCCTGCAAGGTCACGGCAGAGGACTAACAGCTTTCAGAGGTGCCAGGGACTATCGGAAGCACCCCTGGTGTAGGGGCAGACACCCTGTTGCCTTGCCGGACTCGTGTGACTGCAGCCACTTTCCAGTCTGTGGGCACCAGGCCCTGTGGGCAGCAGGCCCCCACACTCCCCGCGTGCACAGCCCTGAGCTCTGCCTCACCTTAAAAAGGACATTAGGTAATTATTAAGGGAGTTCCTGCTGGAGCAAAGGGGTTATCATCGGTCCCAAGGGCACTGGGGGTTTACAGGATGCCTGGCTGAGGGGGATGGGCTACACGTGGACGTTGACAGGAGCACAGGGTGTCCGGTCCGATCCTGGCCCACCGCATACCCGTGTTGGCCCAGCACCAGCAGCGGGAGCAACCAAAGTATCCCAGCTTGGGCGATGAGGCAGAACCAGCGGCCCGGTGCCATAGAGCACTCCCTCCGCTGGGATAGGAGCTCCAGGTGCCTGGAGCTCCAGGGACCTGCCCTGGGCTGGGGGAGCTGGACCGCTGCCTCCCGTGGGGCGAGGCCAAGGCAGAGGAGCTGCCCGGCGCCCAGGAGAGCTGCTCGTGCGTGGCCGAGCACCTGCAGGGGAAGGCCCATGCCGCTTCATCCTGCAGAGCCTATTGGAGGAGCAGTGGGGAAGCCTTTACGGCTATAGACCATCCGGAGAAGAGGCGCAAGGTTACCTGCACCACATCATTCCCTGCTCCGCACTAGGCCTCCATTTGTCTTCCTGGCCACCAGCGTGGCTAAGTAGTGCCTTTACCATGCCACGCAGGCTCCTGGCACAAATACTGAGCGCCAGGCTGTGCTCTGTAATACCACTGCCTCTAACCACCGAGCAACAGAGCCTGGCATGCCGTGGCTGACCCCTGCCTGCCACGTGCCAGGCTGTGGGGCTCGGCGGAGGCTGCTCCCCTGCTCCAAAGGAGGGCTCTGCCCATGGGGAAGTGAGTCCAGCGCTGTAGGTCAGGAAGTTCTGCTTTCTTCTTCTCTTTTTTAAAAGGGAAATTCAGTTGGTTGGATTCAAGAAAAAGAAAAAGCAGAAGAAATCTCTGTTCAGAATAGATTCCATGACAAAACCTCATGTCAAGCCCTCAGTGATGGCACAGGGAACAAAGGAGGGCAGACCTCAGCTGTGCGGCAACTACCGGCTATTTGCAAACAGCGCTGGCAGGAGTTCAGGACAGAGGCACCAGCTTTGTGGCTGGTGATCACATCTGCATCTCTCCAAGGCAATCCCCTAAGCCTCTCCTTCGGCCTATCTGCGTACCTTGGCTAGCAGAAGCTGCCTGCTAGTTTGCGCTCCCTTACGCTGTTCCCCAGGCAGGGAGGACATTTGATCTTCAGCAGGGCAGGATGAATCATGCAGCGATATAAAACCTTGGGGGTTTGGGACAGACTTGGGGAGCAGCAAGGGGTAAAGGATAGAAGCTCACTGGAATGGCAGCAGCAAAAGCGGGAAACCACATCACTAGGGTCTCCTTTAGCTCCTGTCCCTCTGCCAGCACAAGCTCTTTCCCCCACCCCAGCTGCAATGGAGCAAGTCGGAGAGCTCTGACATTCTGGGGACCCCCTTGCTTTCTGGGGCACCCAGCTGACCCGTGGCACTCCAGGGAGCTGTGGCCAGGTATGGCAGACCCTGGGGTCCCAATATTGCGGATGGGCGAGGGATTGGGAGCTCTGTGCTATGGCACTGAGGTGGCTCCTCCAGTACAGTTAAGAGAGCACAAAGTGTGATGCAGCCTCTCACCGCAGCCAACAGACACGCTAAGCAGCTCCCGATGCTGCCGGGAGCAGCGTGCCCAGGCCTGGCCTCCAGCCAGCGACGGGGCTGCGTCGTAGCCCAGCAAGCAGAGCCCGGCGTGCCCGCTGCACCCTTGCTCGGTGCCAGGGCTGGCAGGCTGCGGGCCAGCACGCGTGACCTTACCGAGTACCACGGGTGGCGTGCTGTTGGTCGGGGGCGCTTCTGGGGTAGAGGTGGGTGGAAAGAGCACGTTGAAGAGCCAGAACTGGGCCGTGGGCTGCAGGAGCAGCAGGAGGGTCAGCAGCGCAGCCCCAAAGCCTGTGCTCCCCATGGCCAACTCGGACAGGATCCTGTCGCTGTCTCCAAGCAAACAGCCTTTTATATTTCACGCAGGTCCGGCCAGAGGCGCACAGATTGCAGGGGAGGGGAGAGCTGCAAGGGGCTGGCCGTGATGGGGAGGAGGCACGGGGAGGGTCAAAGGCCTGGCCTTGCAGACGTGCTGTTCGCAGAAGGCACAGCCCTGTGGGCTCTTTGCGCCCCCGCAGCCCCTGCCAGGCAGATTTTGCACCCCGGGCTTGCCTTGGGTGAACTTCAGTCCCACGCGGGCATTGCGCGCTTCCCTTTGCGCAGCGCGCCGAGGGGCGCAGCCTTCCCGCACTGGCCAGCACAGCCCCTTTCCGCAAACTGGGGCGGGTGGACACGGCAGGTGCCCGGTGGCAGCTTGGGAGCCGAGGGGAGCGCAGGGCGTCACCAGCGGCACCCCCGGGCCGGCGCTCGGGGCACGGCCAGGGCCCCTCCGCCCCTCGACGTGCTGGCCCCCACGCGGGGCAGGTAAGTCCCTTTTTTCTGAATATACTGTGCGGTTTTTCAAAGTTTTCGCTTCGACCCTTCGGGGTGGGGA
>VZSV01000154.1:130014-145207 GCA_013398735.1 Nothocercus julius
CTTCCTAGCTGGGGCAGCCGTAACTCGACCATGTGGCCTTCAGGAGCTCCCAGATTTTGCTCTTTTCCCTCTCCAGGCTTCGGGCCTCCTTGGCTGGCTCTGCAGTTAGGTGGGTGTGAGTGGCAGCCCCCACCTTGTCACCTGCTTCCCTGAGGATCCCCCTGCCTCGGATGGAGCCTGAAGCCTTCCCAGTGAGCCCCGCCTGAGTCGCATGGCAGTTGGGAATGGCCTGTGGGTCTCCGTGCGGCCCCTCCAGGCACAGAGGCCGGGAGGTGCTACAGGCCCCCATGTGCCCCCCGGGGCCTCCGTGCTCAGGGCGCCCTACAGGCCCTGTGGGCTCTGTGCACACTGGGCTGAGTGGCCTTCTCGGGCTTCCATGAGGCCCTCCAGGGCCTCCATGTGCACTGGGGTGAGGGGGCCCTGCCTCCCTTTGTTCAGCGCCCTGCAGTCCTCTCGCGCATGGGGCTGTGGGGCGCTATGGGTTTCTCGCGTCCTCCCGGGGCCTCCTTGTGCACCCGGGCAGCCCTGCTGGCCTTCATGTGGCCCCCGGGGGCTTCCATGCGCATGGGGCATGGCGGGTCCTGCAGGCCCTCGTGAGGCCCCCCCGGTGCCTCCGCGCGCACGAGGCTGCGCAGGGTGTACAGACCCCATGGGCACTTGGGCGGGGGGGGGGCGGCCCTAAGGACCTCGTGTCGCCTCCCAGGACATCCGTGCGCATTGGGATCTGGGGGCCCTACGGGACTCCGTGCGGCCCCCCCGGGGCCTCCTTGTCTACAGCACTGGGGGCCCTATGGGCATCCGTGCGGCTCCCCAAGGCCTCTGTGTGCCCAGGTCTGGGTGGGCACTACGGACCTCGGTGCAGGGGCCCCACGGGCCGTTGTGCGCCCTCCCCGGGGCCTCCACTGGCACGGGGCTGTGGGTCCCTGCCGGGCTCGGTGTGGCCTACCAGGGTCTCCTTGGGCATGGGGCCAGGTGCTCCCTATGGGCCCTGGTGCAGCCCCGGGTTTCTGCGGGCGCACGGGGCAGGGGTGCCCTATGGGCCTAAGTGGGGGCCCCCCAGGGACTCCGTGCGCACTGGGACGGGGGCACCTGCTGTCCTCTGTGCGGCCCCCTGGGGCCTCCGCGCACACGGGGCTGGCAGGGGCCGTACGGGCCTCCTCGTGGCCTTACGTCGCGCGGGGCTGGGAGAGGCCGTACGGGCCTCCATGCAGTGCACCAGGACCAACGTGTGCACTGATCCGGGGCCCTAAGGGCCTTCGCGGAGCCCCCCCCCGGGCCTCCATGCCCTCCGGGCTTCGGTGTGGCCCCCGGGGCCTCTGTTTACATGAGGCCAGCGGGGCCCTCCATGCGCACGGGGCCGGGTGGGTCTTGAGTTCCTTGGTGTGGCCCCCCCCAGGGCCTCCGTGCGCTCGGGGCTGGGGGTCCCCAGAGTCCTTCGTGCAGCAACCTGTGACCTCCGTGCGCACGGGGCCAGGGGGCCCCTGCGGTGTTAAAGACTGAGGCCCAGAGGCATTAAGCACCTCCGCCTTATCCTCATGCTCGGTGACAATGTTCCCCATCACATCCGAAAAAGGTTGAAGAGTCCCCTTAGCCCTCCTTTTCGCGTTAATGCATTTGTAGAAATATTTTTTTGTGCTCTTTTACAACGGTGGCCAGATTGGGTTCCATAGGAGCTTTCGCCTGTCTAATTTCCTCTTTACATAACCCTGGCGACGTCCTTGTACTCTGGTACCCGAGGTAGTTGCACTGACTTGTCACGTTATTAATCACCATGGGGGTGGTGACTTGCCTTGTTTGGGGTGCACTGCCTTGTTTACAAAGCTTCCCCTTCCCCTGTCTGCTCTCATTCCTGGGAATGCAGAGAGCAGGAGAAAAAAAGCAAGCGGAGCTTTCCACAAAGCCTTTTATAAAAACGGCCTTTCTGGACTGCTGATTCATTCTCAGGAAGTTATTTTGACCTGGCCGTCTCCTCGTGCAGCCTCCCATCCTGGATTTGCCCGGGAGAATGTCCGCAGGAGGGGAGGGAGAGTCACAGCCCCTGTGTGCCGAGAGCCCAGTCCTGCAGGATGTGCCACAGGTCGCTGCACTTCTGCACAGAGAGCCACGATCCTGCAAATCCCATGTGGCAGCAGCGCCGGGATGCTCCTGCTTCACCTTTCCCACTTCTCAACGTCAGAGGCGAGCACAGCCCAGAGCCTGGCTGGAGGTGGGAAACGTCCTAGCGTGGTCCGTGGCTTTTGGATTCCTCCTCACAGGAGCGAGCTGGAGCAAAGCTTTTCCCCGTGGGATGCCGGCTGGTTTGCCTTGGCAGGATCAGAAATGCTGCTCTGTGAGAAAAGATTCTTGGCAAGCCTGGAGGCCGCAAACGTTGAGGAGATGGAGCAATCGCTTGGCCGCGTCGGTACTGCTGCCGCTGCCGTCTAGCAGTGCTGGAAGTCCCCCCGTCTCACTCGGTCACACGCAGCCTCCTCTGTAATTCTGCGGACCCTGGACCTAGTTATCCAGCCTGGAGACAGCAGTTTTTAACATAAGAATTTTATTATTTTGTACTTAAAAACGAAATACAGAAAATATGTAGTGCACTCATATACACTCGACACACAAATGTATCAGAGCTCATAACATTCCCTGCTCTCGGGAGCAGATTAAAGCTTAAATCCTGTGAATCAGTAGTGTTTACAGGCTCTGTGTTTTTAAGCCTACAAGCAGAAAACAGCTACATTTCCCATGCGCTTTTCCAAATGTCCAGTGCACAGCACGAGGCTGGGGAAGTGTCGCCCCACACCGGGCGCCGGCGGCACCGTAGTAGCTGGAGGATCGTGGGCCGGCGACCTGAAACCCGCATCCTTTTGCATCCCACTGTGGGCCTCGAAGCCGTCGGGTCTGTCGCGGTGCAGCTTCATCGCTGCAGCACAGCTGAGGCCTCTGCTCACATCTTTTTTTGCTTTGAGGGAAGAAAAACCCAGGAAAACCACTCGCTCCATTTGCTACGCTGTCTAGAGAGACACCAGAGTTTTACCTGTCCCCCACTCATCAGAAGAGGATGTTGCCTGCATCCGCATCACTGCCAAACTTTGCTACAAAAATCCCATTTCTCATATTTGATATAAAAATAATGCCACAACAGTGTTCCCCAAACTGCAAGGCCACAACACCCCAGCTGGGGGAGTAATGAGACACCAAGAGCTGTCGCTGCCCATTGTTTCTAGGCTGTGAACTGGCAGGATTCCCTGACGGCGGTACCTGCTGGACCTACACCTTTCTCTAGCTGTGCTTTACAGATGGTTCTTTGCTTTGAGAATCTTGTTTATTTTATATATACACATACATATATAAAGCTATACATACATCTATAGCTTTCTAGTTCTACATGAATATTTACACTTTGGGATGTGATCCACTGAAGTCAATCGCTGCAGGATGAGATGCCCTCTGTACATGCTGAGGCAAAATTCATAGTGGGGTAATCGAGACTAGATGTTAAATAAGGGCCTTCAGGCACTGGCCCCAGGTAAAAGATGGGGCTTAAAGCTGAGTCTAATGTGTGAAAATTAGAAACAACCCAGGTTTAAAAATAGCACTGTTACAATGTTATAATAGCCCCATGATGGATTTTTAGCTGTAAAAAAAGCTAAAATGAGACCAAAGTGTAGGAGCACGAACAGACTTTTTATGCCTTCTTCTGGATCAGCAAAAGTGTTTATTTCCAGAAACAGAATATGGCACTGAAAGGAAGGTAAGAGTGCTGTAGTGGAATAATTCCTGCATTGCTAAATCCAGAACTGCATTTAGCAACTCCAGAAATGTCTTTTCTGACTTCTGTGCTTGCTAAACAGCAAAAAATCCTCCACCAGCAACAGCAAAGTTATTGGGGCTCCTGTGATTTCTCTGTAGATTTCTCTGGCTTGCAACATTTCCACTTTCACATGGGGTTAGTCAGCTCACCCTCATTATCCTGCCCTGGTGCTGGAGAAGGCTTTTACGGCAGGTGCCCAGATTAGCCAAAATCAGGTCTCAGGCTACATCTATAAATGCTTCTGCCCCCAGCCATTTGGGGGACCAGCAGTCTAGTTTTGAGCAGGAGATAGTCTGTGCGTTGTCAGCATCTCTGAGACTAAAACTTCTAGCTTGGATCTTCAGTTCCCTTTCTATGTAGGCAAATTAGATTCAGTTTTAATCTCCTTTGCCTGAAAAGCTGGGCTACAGCAAGAGTTAGTTGAGTGTTTAGTCAGGCCTAGAGAGCTAGCAGCCCCCGACTGACAACCTCAGCCATGGTCTGACACAGAAGCGACCCAAAGTGCAAAACAAACGTGTTTTGTCATTAAGACTGCTCAGTGTGACAGAGCACTCTGCCCCAGGCTGCTAGGGTAGGTGAGTGGTTCCTTACCTGGGCTGTGATGAAAGACAGAAAAATTCCCAGCACCAATTCAGAAACTCACCATGACTCATCAACTGGCAAAAAGCATCCAAGCAGCTCTAGAATAGCAGTGTCCTTCATGTATAACCAATACCAGAAAGAAAAGAGCTTATCATTTATTCCCCAAATACCCAAAATGGTTAATGACAACTTAGAGATCTTTTTTTAGGCACTCTGGTCTGGGGAAAAAAAAAGGAAAAAAAAAAAGAAAACTTTGGTGTTTACATTCCCTGCTTTGCTTTGCGCTCATCATCAGACCAGCATACTTAGCTTTCCTGCAGCAATGCAAAGGATCTATACAAAACCTGTCCATGCCATGAGGCCATCAGATCACTTCCACTGGAGAGATGTGGGCTTGAGATGTCTCCCGACGGTAGAGCAAGCCCTGTACTGTTTCCATTGGCATTGCTGCTTTCTTGAGTCCAAATTCTTTATATAGCCATAGAGCAGCAGTGCTGCAAGTGATCACCCCACCTGCCACACAAACTGGGATGACAAAGTGCATTTGGAATCTCGACAGGAAGCTAGAAAAAGGTGGAGCATTTGTTTTTTCTGTAGTCAAGCGTGCTCTGGCTCGGCCTGAGAATGTTTGACTGGTAGAAGTTGGTGTATCTGGAAAATCTTGCTTTCCTGATGAATGCTCAGGTGTTATAATACCAAGAGCATCTGTCCAGGAACGGAAAATCTTGTTGGGGGGGTCATTTGAGTCAGCTCTGGGGTTTAAAGAAGAAACTGAAGTGTCTTCTGGAAAAGGTGATGTCGGCGCTGTGATAATCTCAGTATTACCTAGGATGGAGGGAAGATGTGAATGAAAACTCCTGGAAGCAGCATCTGACATGTTAGCTCTTGCACTTGTAGGGCCTAGGGATCCATCCGTGGAACCTACAGAATGGTCCAGTGCTTTGGTAATGGACACAGGGTCTGAATTCAAAATAGGAGAAGTCATGTCTGGAACCTGAGCTGTAGCATTTGCGGTGTATCCTGTGTGTCCTTCTACAGATCCTACCGAGTTCTCAAAGCCCTGCACAGGAGCCATGGATTGGTTGGGGCCTGTGCTTGCTGCAAAGGTTGTTGAAGGTGCAGTAGCTTTGGTGGAATCGCTGTTTGCTTCTGAACTCATTTCAGAGTGCGCACCGATGTTCCATATCACAGGGGATGATGCTATCGGGACCTGCGCAGTGAGTGTGGCTTGTGTGGGTTTGCTGGACACTTCTGTCTTGAGAGTAGGAGCATTTCTACTATCCAAAATTGGCGTGCCCGCCCCTTTAGAAGTACTGGTTGGAGCAGTGGCTTGAGATGGAGCTGTTACCCTGTGACCAACCTGCTTGTGAAAAATGCCAGGATCTTCTGGCACTGCTGCTGAAGTGGCGGCACGTGGAAGTGGGGATGTCACAGAGGCCTTTTTCTGGTCCAATTTCTGCATGATCTTCTTCACCCAGTCCTCTCCTGGATTTGCACACAGCTCTCTGTTCTTCTGAGTAGTAAATCTGAAGTGAAAATAAAAAGGGGATACTTACTAGATGCAGAAAACACTGTCTTGGTCTATCGCTGTGGCGCAGAAAGCACCCAGAGATGCTGGTAAACTTGGCACACTCAAACTTCTACCATTGTTAAAACTATCTGGGTTGGATGGGTTATTTATGGGCAGGGCAAATGTCTTAATTAGATATCTAAGTTAGTCAGCAGCAGCTGAACATGAAAGGCTTCCTCTGCACAGACTTTCTCTTTCAAATCCATTCTTCCAATGCTCAGATATGTTTGTTTTCATCATTACAAACCAAGAAGCTCGGCAGGCACTGGAATATGAATGCAAGAAAACAGAACTCTCACATTTTACTGAGAGAGATAAAGGCATTTTCTGAGCAGGCTCACTTTGGAGCAACCTCCTGAGCTGAAATAAAGTGCTCCTGATGGTGCCTCACTCTCAGGGTAAGTGAAAGGAGACAATTATTCTGGGGAAAAAAGGCAGCATTTTTTGTTTGTTTGTTTGTCTTTATCCAGAAAAGCAACTGGTTCTGAATCTTTTTCCACCAAAAATGCCTCCTTTCACAGTAACGTGTGAACTCTTTCTCTCTGTATGCTTGCACTACCCCATTCCACCAATATGTACTTTCATCGGTTCTTTTCCTCATGTATTTGTCATTCTTGACAGTGACAGTCTCACTGTGTGTGTGTGGACTGAAACCAGTGCAGTTTGGGCCCCGATCTCTCTCGGAGGCTATAAGTTTTTAAATAGGGAAATAAGGAAAAATAAAACACCTTCCAAATAAATACAGGCATTTACTCTGTTTACAGAATGCTCCTTGCTTTAAAAAAAAAGAGCTTTGGCTGACAGGTTATCTACTTCAGCAATGAGTGTTGCAAGGGGACTGGACCATAGGATGGCACTTACATGATGCCCTGCTTGAAGCACTGTGGATCAGTCCTGTGGTAGCTTTTTATCCGCTGCTCGGGTATCCTGGATGTAAAATGACTGCACTCCTTTGAACACTTCAGAGATGCTTTAGGTTGCCCTGAAATAAATATTTGAACATATTAAGCATCTGTCTGTCATTAGACACAGTAAAAAGCAACACTTTTTTTCTTTCTTTCCCCCCCCCCAGTTCTCCGTATAGGAGTCCAAAGCTTGCCGTGGAAGTTTGCAATCTCTGCTAAAATGAGCAGGGAAAGGAATGAACACAAATCTTGTCAAGGCTATGATTACTGGAAGCATCCAAACAAGCTAGATGACGTAAAAATACTAAGTGAAAACTGTTGGGGTCATGACACACAGTTTGCCTTGTAAATGATATGCAAGAACTGCTGGAGAAACTTTGGAGCAGTAGTTGCCCTAGAAATAGCATTTCTCCTCCACGTTCCTCTCTGGTAGCCCTCCACACAGCTTAGCTGTGAGACAGGATGACCAGTCTTAGCACAGCTCCCATAAGACCTATTTCTTTATCCCTCAAAGACCTACTACACCTGTCAGCAACCAGGTCTGTTGGGGCAGGCAGAGCAGGTCAGAGGGTAGCTCTATTTCTCTGTCAGCTCCATTTCTTCCCCTTGGTCTTCCTCCTCAAGCAGACATCCTAACTCTGTTGAGCCTGGTTGTTAAACAGTTACTTGGAAACTTGGACTCAGCAAAAAGGCACAAGGAAAGGATCTTTAGGTGAAGGACATGTCACTTTCATAGCTTTTATGTAGGTTGGGACATCTCAAGAGCACAGCTTCAAAGCCACAGCACAATTTCTCACCAGACTTACATTTGCCACTCCACTAGCGAACCTAGTTTGTACTTTGCAAAGTGTAAAAATGAAATCCCACTTGATTCAGCAAAAGCAAACAGTCAGTCCCACCTTGAGGAGAATTCATGGCAACCCCGTAATGTTTCTGCCTCACAGAACTAGTGAGTAGTTACGCAACACAGCCCAGCAACTTATTTTCAATGGCCCAGGGGGACAAAACTTAGAAAAACAAGTCCTGACTTCTCCAAAGTCCGCTGTGAAGAAAAGAGCTGGAGGTTGGTTTAAATCATGTTGCCTCTACTAAACACCATCTGCCATTCCCAGGTGAATTTGGAGACGTTTTGTTGGGAACGATCCAGCCATTGGGTACAAGAATGAGCGTCGCTCCAGCAACATGCTCAGAGCTTGAGGGGTCTGGCCAGTGTCTTTGGCTCCATTTACTGAGGAAACTGGTGAAGTCCCTGTCAAACCCTCCTGCAGGAGAACATTTCAATCTCCACATCTCCCAAACCCAACTCCAGAGTGGAGGAGCTTGGAAAACATCTTCCAAGGCGAGGCCAGAGTTGCAGAGCCACAGCTACGAGGAAGTCCCCAGAGTTTATGGAACATACATGGTCACAGGGAGAACAGGACCAGTCCTGGTGTCCTCTGTCATCCCAGGACACACAGCCCCACATCTCCAAGCTCTATCCAAACTTTTACCAAAGGGCTCCATCCCGAGGAAAGGCAGGGATGCACAGGTACCATGATGCAGGTGTGAGGACAGGAGGAATCTCCATCCCCAGCTATCCTTTGTGCTGTCCCCATTCCTCTCATCTGGTGGCAGCAGGGGAACAGGGCAGAACTTAAGGGTGCTCTGCCTCCTTCCCTTCCCACACCATCCCCTCGCTGGAGGCAAAGTCCAGTTTTGCCCGTGTTGCTGAGAAGTCAGCTGCTACTTTGGCTCTCAGTCCTGCTTAATCGCTGCTCTCGTGGGGCAATCACTGATCTGGAGATATTAAACGGAGATCCGCCCAGGAGAAATGCATCGCCTTGCTGTCCTCCAGGCTGACTGCGCAGGGAGACCGGGCGAGCGTCTCCCTCCTGGACGTGCACACGTACCAGGCTGCAGCGGCAGGGCGTCCACAGTGACCATAGATGGGGGCAACACCCCCACAACAGGGGCGCCGGCGCCCCGAGGTCCTGCTGCCCGTGCAGACGGACACCCAGCAGTGCTCTGCCCCCCCTTCCTTGTCCCAGGCGGGGGGACTTTATGTTTCTCTTCTAATATCGACCCTTAGAAAGCCCCTGCAATGACCCTCCCACCTATACTCAGCGCAAACAGTTAACAAGGGGGCTGCACAGCCTGCTTTACTGTGAGGAATATTATTGCAGCCTCTCTCTCTTCTACTTACTAAAATACACAACCTGTTCCTGGAAAAAGGGTCCCCATGGCCAGCGAAAAGGGTCCCCCACGCTGCACTTCTGCAGCCGCTTTAGAAACGTCACCGCTCCCCTGGGTAGCCCCGAGGTCTCAAAGCGGAGTTACCTTCAGTCAGGGACCGCAGGCACAGGAGCTGCAGCACAAGCAGGACCTGCAGGGAAACCGTCCTCATGTTCCTGTGCTCCGCAGGAAGGAAGGCTGCCTGGAGAAGGGTAACAGGCTCCTGATTAATTTTCCCGGTTAATTTTCGCCTCTGCAGGAATCCAGCCGCTGCAGCTCATAACAAGGCTTTATAATCCCGCCTGGAATTCCAAGTGTTACTTAGCTTCCCCCCCCCCCCCATCTCACAGTGACGACAGGAGGCGGGGGAAAGCTGGGACGGGAAGGGAAAAGTTCTTGTATTCAGGAGCTTAGCTCCTGGAATTCCCCAGCAAAACTACACCAGCTTTTTATAGCACCCAAATCATTGAAAGCCTCCTCCTAGGGTATCTCTCACCCAAACAGCCTGTGCTAAGGCATCGCTTTCCTTAGACTCCAAAGGGTTTCCTGTAACTCCAACCCACGATTCCCTGGCACCAGCTCTGATTTACCCTGATTTACACAAAAGCAGCTCTTTTTGGAAGCCCTCTAAGAACAGAAGCGCCAGGTACCATTTGTTCATCAGCATCACAAGCTGGAACGAAGCTGTGAGCCGAGAGCCCCGGTGGCCTCCCCAAGCCACAACTGCAGGGATAAGGTTGTAGGGATAACAGGATGTGAGGAGCTCTCCAGAGACACCTCATGCCAGCCTTGGTCACCCTCAAATGGATGCAGCTACTAGCTCGTCTTAAGTTCGACCTCAGACAGATTCTTGTTTCTCAGGCATTTGCTAATTCAGCCCTCACCTCTGCTATCAGACAAGGTATTAGGCACAAAGTTCCTGCAGGGTAACAGGTCCCAGGTGCTGTAATCAACAGGATTTGTTTAGGGGAAGCCCAGTATTTGCAACAAGTTACATGTGAAGTGGATGTATGAAATCACATCCTGCACCTTTTCTCTTGTACGTCCCAGGTTCTAGCTGAATACATGAAAAAATTCCCTGGTCTTCTCCCAGCACTGAAAGAGGCAGATAAGCTCAAGTTTGAGACAATGTGACTCTCCCTGAAATCTTGGTGTTTTTTTTTTTTTCCCCCAGAGATTTCTTAGGTGAAAAAATATTTCCTCTCTGGTGGAAATTTGGCTTCTCTGAGTCATGGGAAATTTCAACAATTCTAGTTATGGATTTCTGTTGTTTGTTTGCTTGTTTTATTTTATTTCTTATTTTTACCAAACAGAGCAAAACCCCCACAATTCCCATGAGATCAATTTTCTAAAGACAATACTCCCGGCTACTGACTTCAAGCCTTTGCTTATATTGTTCTAGATAGCAAAAGCCCCCTTTTCAAAGACATTTAAAATGTCTTTAAAATGTTTAAACACCTTGCACTAGTCTGATTGATCCAGTCAGAGTAAAAAATGTTGCATCCACGCAGACACTTTGCTACCCCGTTTCCCTAAAGGGCTTTTCCAGGAACTGGCATTGCCTGAGGCTGCACACCCTGGCTGCTTGTCTCAACAGCATAAAGTGATGCTCAAATTTCACCTTAAAAAAAAAAAAAACAAACAGGTTATCCACCTTCTGCAAACAGATAAGACTGAGGAAATAAATACCTAAGGCATGCTCACAAGGTGGTAAGGGGAGTGTTATTACGAGAGGCGTGAGCCAGGGCAGGTTTGCACTGGTTGAAGGTGCTCACAGCTCTCTGCCAGGCTCCAGCAGCTGCCTGCCCTGCACTCAGGGCGCTGCTGCTGCTTTGTGCCTGCTCGGGGACTTGGTGGCTCCAGGACATCTGCGGCTCGGCGGCTGAAGCTCTTCCTTGCGAGCACGGGAGCTGCATTTGGAGACAGCACCTGCAAAAGGAAATCGCAGAGTGTAGCGGTGGAGGGCACTGCCTGTCGAGCAGCCATGTGGGGACTCCACAGGGCACAGCAAAGCATCGAGGGCCAACAACGTCATGAGCCTGGGCTACCAAGCCCTACAGATGCTGCTAAACCCCGGCCACAGACACATGGCAAGCGACTCAGCTAGGACTGGGCAGCTCCAGCAAGCGGTGAGAGCCAAAACTGGCATCAGAGCTCCAGGCCCACCCCCTCTGCCACCCTCCCAGCTCATCGCACACACGTCCCTCCACCACACCAGCCCCATCATCTCTTCCCTCAAGTCTTTCACAGCCTGGAAAAGCTCAACGCTGGGGAGCCCGTGTAGCTCCCAAGAGGACGATACTGGCAGTCCCAGGCCACAACACAAATCCCAGCGCATCATAACTCACTTCCAGTCTTCCTTAGGAAGACATGAAGCCAGAGGAGACTCCTCTTGGTTATTATGAAGGTGAAAATGGAGAAGGAGAAGCAACGTCCAAGCAACAGGACACAGGCCATTGGGACTGACATTTGCTCAGCGCATAGCCGGCAACAGCCTTGATGGGCTGTGGGCAGACAGCTCACACCTAAGGCACTGAGCACCATCACACTCGGA
The DNA here is from genome assembly GCA_013398735.1 of Nothocercus julius. NCBI lineage: Eukaryota > Metazoa > Chordata > Aves > Tinamiformes > Tinamidae > Nothocercus > Nothocercus julius. The sequence goes on from VZSV01000154.1 coordinate 141,633, forward strand.
GCCGGAACCTCCAGACTGGATAACCCGACTCCAGGCTTGAACCACAACACTTGGAAAAGGACTCCATGACTTGAGCCACGTGGGTCAGAGGCAAAGCTGGAGCTTGGGCTCTCAGGGTGGCTGTTCTTGAAGGCAGAAAGCAACTTGACCAACTTGAACTTGGTTTAAAAGCAATATGCGTGGAGAACTAGAGTTGTGTCCAAAGCAGTAAATGACGCTCGGACTGGGTCCTTTTCCAAGGTGTTTTTGTGGTAGAAATGCACGTTCCTTGGCCCTTCTTGTCCTGCAGGCACCATCGCTGGCCTTGCAGGAAACCCATGTCCAGAGCTGAAAGATTCCCTAGGCCCCTGACCCAACCACCTCAGCTGCCCCAGACAAGCCCACAAGCACCAGCCTCAGGAGAGCCCTCGTCGAAGCCAAAGGCAACCTCTCATTTTGGAAACTTCCTCACCCTGTGCTGCACAACAAGCCATGAATACAGTAAAAGACAGGGAATCCAGAAAATCTTTTTGGTAAAGCATTTTCCCATGTTAATGGAAAAGGCAGGAAATGAGGAGCAGCTGTTTGGAGCTGTCTGTATTCAGCAGCTCCTCCAGGGATGAAGCAGATGCTGTTTGGAAACATCTCGTGGTTTTACAAAACTGCTTGAGTTTTACTGCTTGAGTTGGAAAACGCTGGGTTTAAAAATAGTGGGGGAGACCACGCAAGCTTTCACTTCTCTGAACATGATGTTTTTCCTCCCTTCTTGCAAAGAAGAGCACATTTGGGCTCAAGGGGCAGTGTCCAGCACACGGAGCTCTGCCCCACTGCAGGAGGTAGGGAAGGCTTCTTGCAGGACGCGGGAGGTGGATGACATTGAGGGCTGCTTCCCAGCAAAGGCAAGGGAATGGGGCTGGACTCCAGCTGGGGCTTGAGCTCTCCTGCTAAGTGCGTGCGGCGCCAGGGAGATGTCCGACGTCACGATCCACCAGGGCCTGCAAGGCAAGCGATCTGACAAGGGTCATTGCGGCCACCAGCAGAAGATGGGGAGCAGCGAGTCACAGCTCTGCTCCTGCAGCGGAGCTGCAGATCCAACAGCCGCTTACTTGTGATACTGGGGAGAAAATGTGTTTGGACCTAGTTCTGCCAGGGCCCCTGCACCGGCCTGAACGGAGACTCTGCAGCCCAATCCTGTGCATCCTGCATCCAGAGTGGGCTGGTCCAAGCGAGTGTTTACCCGGGATTAAAAGACATTCAGCAATTTTCTGCAGAGCTCTGCTTCTAAAACTCAGCCTACTCCTCGCCCAAAGGTTAAGTCTCACCTAGGAAAGCAACTCCAAGATGCTCAGAAAAAGCCTGGGACTAGACTGAGCTTGAGGGTTTGCAGAACAAGAGCTGCAGTGGCCTGGTCACTACGGGCTCATCTAAAATCACGGAGAGGGAAGCTGAGAGCCGGCTGAGCCAGCTGGATCCCCTCCCACGGCTCCCAAATCCTAAACCTAAAGCACAGGCACGAACTTCAGCACAGGCCTTAGTTTCCCTACCAGAGCCCACAGCTCAGCAACAAAACCACTCTTGGGCACCCAGAACCCATGTCTCAAAATGAAATTGAGCATCCGATGCACGAGCCGACATGCCCACGGGGCGCCGCTTCTTGCCGCAGCAAGCAGTGCCGCTCTGCTGCTACTGCTACTTCCTTGGCAAATGTTTCCGTGCTAAAAACGGAGACGCGGCCCCTGCTTCCTTCCCACGGCTGGAGAGCGAGGAGCCTTCCCTCGTCCCAAGCGCTGTGGCACCAAAAAGGGAGCCGCTGACTGCAGGGAGCCCAGGGCCGGCCGCACGTGGGGGACCGGGACATGTTGTGGAGCCCTGCACGGCTGGGATTCCCCTTGGAGACTCCCTGCCGCTCTCCCAGCTTCTCCCAGCGCGGAGCGGTGCGGGGGCTGGGCGGCTGCGATGATTTCAGCGCTACTGGAGCATTTCCTGTCTCCAGAGGCACAGCACGTGGATGGGGATCAACATCCTGCCTTGGCACGGGCAGCATTGTGGCGCCACTGTGATTCACCGCAGTACAATGGGCAGGCCAAAAGTGCCTTTTTCTGGTGTTTTTTTTTTGTGATTTTCTGCACAGGCAGGCCCAGTAGGGATTTTTTTTTCCCTCCAAACTGAAAGCTAAAGTATATTAAAGTAAATGCATTTCCAGGGAAGGGCTGCTCCCACAGGTTCAGTGCCCTGGGAAGTGTGGGCAGGTGCAGCTGCTGCTCTGATCGGGGCCATGGATGTCTCATATTTGGATGGACAAAGGGGCCACAGTTCTGGCCACCAAGACCGGGTCTTGGCTCCCTTGGGGGCTCAAACACGGTGACCTGCAGTGATTCGAGGCACCAGTTTGCAGGAGCAGCTCTAGAAGGGGGTTTGCAACCAAGACCTCAAATTACCAACCTCGAGCAGTCCGAGAGCACTGAGAAAAGTCCCATTACTCAACGACAACATGGAAAAAAAAAAAAAATACACCCGAACACTTACACATTTGCTCATGGAAGAGCAGAGTTGGCCAAGCCCGGCAGAGCGGCGGCTCTTCCAAGGTTTTGGGGTGATTCTGCCACCCCACAGGCTTTCGGGTACCAGCCATCGTGGGCTTTGGAGAGCAGTCTCATTTTCACTTTATTTTCCCTAGGTCAAGAGAGCAGAGACCGGCCAAACTCTGATTTAGTCACACACTGAGGGACATGGCACGGGCACCAGGATTTCCCCAGACCGGGCAGGATTTTTCCAGCGGATATTTTTGTCTGGCAGACGGAGGTGATCGTGGCAGATCCCCAGCTCAGCCTTGGCCAGACGAGGCTCCGGTCACCACGCGGGACTTTGAGAGGGCCTTCTGCTGCAGCAAAGCGTTTCTAAGGTTTACACGCGTGCCCTTTGCCACGTGGGGCTGAGGCAGGGGGGAAGCTGCTTATTTTTTACCACAGGAAAACCCACTTGGGGGAAAATCCATTGCACGCACCGTGCACACGCAAGCAGCGAGACGCGATTGCCGACGCTTCCTGTGGGTTGACCCCAGCACACGACGCTGGCAGGGCAGCGCTGGCTCGTGTCCCCTCCGCTTCATCCCCGTGCCGAGGAGAGGACGGGCAGCGCCGTCCGTTACTGCCCACGCGGCGCCGCTCGCGCCTCCCTCAGCGCCGCGCGACGGGGAGGGGGGGCGGGTTGCCGCGCGCGTGCGCAGAGCGCGCCGCTGCCCGTTGTGTACGGCGGGGCGGGGCGATGTTTCCGCGTCTGTCAGGATGGCCGAGCGGTCCAAGGCGCTGCGTTCAGGTCGCAGTCTCCCCTGGAGGCGTGGGTTCGAATCCCACTTCTGACAATGGTTGCATTTTTTTTCGGACTCTTTCCCCCCGTTTATTTTTTTATTTCCCATCCCCACTACGCAGCCGATGTCGCCCCCGCGGGATAAAAAAACAAGCACGGGAAGAAGGAAAAGTATGAAAACGGGAGCTGTCAGAAGTGGGATTCGAACCCACGCCTCCAGGGGAGACTGCGACCTGAACGCAGCGCCTTAGACCGCTCGGCCATCCTGACCCGCTGCTGCCGGCTCCCCC
>VZSV01000154.1:145502-172708 GCA_013398735.1 Nothocercus julius
AGCGGCCGCGCCATGGCGGGGTCCGTGGGCGCCGCGAACACACAGAGCGGCTCCTCGGTCGCCGCCGCCCTCGCCCTCGACGGCGCCTTCCTGCTCTCGCCGCTCGGCGGCCTCATGGTCGCCGAAGCCGTGAGTACCGCGACCCCGGGGGCGTGAGGGGGGTGTCATTATGAGGGGATGAATTAGTTAGCAACAGGCGCAGCCCACCCCGTGGAGAAGGTGAGAAGCGCCGGGTCCCTGCTCGAGGCTCCGGGAAGGCGTCGCAACGTGGGGACGTCCTGGATGCATCAGAAAGTAGCAACAGAGCCAACGCTGTCCTTGCACCGTCCCCACTCCGTCCCAAGCAGGTGCTGGGGCTGGGAGCGGCGCCGCTCGCCAGCACCCTTGTTGGGTGTGGGTTTTTCCCCCCCCATCCATGTTTCTCCCACCGTCGCAAACACGAGCATTCACGATGGATGCGGGGGAAGAAAAGGCAGCATTGTCCGGAGCGCGGCGGCAGCCACCGGGCGCTGCGGCGTCACACAATGTCCCTTGTGTCGCCTGCGTCACCTTCCAGGACGAGCTGCAATGGAGGCTCTGGCGGCCCAGCCGGCGCCCGGGCGGCTGTTTGCCAAGGGCTTGTCCGGAGTCCAAGGATCAAGGGCGCGCACAGCCCCAGGAGGACGCATTAATCAGTTACATTTCTGCCTTCCTGAAAGAGAGGGAAAACAGGGATTAAGGAGTGGATCCTGGTGCTGGAAGAGGTTGAGGTCCAGGGCAGGGCTGTTTCTCCGCGGCGATGCACCAGGAGGGCAACTGCAGGGGCAGCGCGCAGCACCCAAGGGTGCTGGGGGACAGGAGGTGGTCACGGCCCTGTAAAGGAGCAGCTCCATCTTTCACCCCATTGAGACACCGCAAAAATCCCTGTTTTTTTTTAATCACACTCGAACAAGGGCTAGGAAGTGTTCCCTGCTTTTTGTGCTTGCGCGCTGGAAATAAGGGCCTTGTCTCCTTCGTTTCTCCTGGTTCCGCTGGAGGTAGCTTGCAGGCACGTAACACCCCCGTTGCTACGTAATTAAACCTGCTTCACTGCAAAAGCAGCAGGTTTACCACCCTTTACCTGGAGCGTATAAACGCGACTGGGGCAGACCGGACCTAACCGAAGCACGTCGAGAAAGGAGATGCTGCATCTGGGCGAAGGGGAGGCCCGACTGAGTCTGCTACCAGGAGGGGACACCTGCCCTGGGGAAGGACATTTCTCAGTTCACAAACGGCCCAATTTTTTTGCATTTTGGGCAACCACAACCCTGAGCGCTTTCCCCTTTCTACCCTGCAGGTGCTCGGCTTATTGGTGTGGGCTCTTATTGCTGACACGACGTACTACCTCCACGCGGCCTACGGCTGGGTCATGTTCGTGGCCATCTTCTTCTGGATAATGACCGTCATTTTCCTGGTGATCTATCTGCTGCAGCTTCACTTGAAATTCCACATCATCCCCTGGTCCCTCGTGGTAAGCACCCTATGGGAGTTAAAAAACAGGGCAATCTCAGCTAGGAGACAGTCCTGCAGGAGACCAAGTCTTAGGACTTGCTCCTCTCAAAGCTGATGCAAGGAAGTCCTCTGTGCTCTGCCCGTGACCTCGTTTCGTTCTGTCCCTCAATTGCTCAGAAACTTAACAGACAGGGATGCCAACAACTCTCACCTTGTTTTTTTTGCAAGACATCCGTGGAGCTTGGGCCTCATCACCTTTTCTTTGCCTTCCCCAGCTAGCGATCTTCAACGCGACGGCCACCATTCTGTACGTCACCGCTTTCGTGACGTGCTCCGCGGCCGTCAAGCCAACGTCGTGGCGCCAGTGGGATTACAACAGAAGGGCGGCGGCATCCGTAAGTACCGGCAGCGCACGCGAGCGCCAGGGCAGCGGGGCGGCCGCCGTGCTCACGCCGTGGCTCCTCTCTTCCAGTTCTTCGCCTGCCTGGTGATGGTTGCCTATGGGGCCAGCACCTTCTTCAGCTTCTGTGCCTGGAGAGGACTCGGCAGCAATGCTGCCACCAGCCAAGTGACTAACCACGCCTAAAGGAGCGGCGAGCGGGTCGCGCGTGTGGACCACTCCAAGCCAGTCTGCAATGGGGCAGGAGCGAGGTGGCTCCGAGGCTCTGCGGCTGGTGACGGCGCCTCTCGCCACGCTCAGTCTCTTATTGAAATCAGCCTGTAGCGACGGTCGTCTCCGGGGCCAGCGGCGGTGGGAAGCGCTTCTGCGGTCTCTGATGATGCCCCCCGTTGACGTGTCCGCAGCACGAACCCGCCACAGCCAGGGCTGGCACCCTCAACGCAAGAGCGAGGATGGGCTGGAGAGCAAAACTCCCGCTCGTCCTTTAGACTCCCTCTTCTCCTCCCAACTCCCCAGGGAGCCCCAGCCTTGCTAAAGCAGCTTAACTGAGAAGACTTAATCCAGTACCTATCACCAACACTAAAATTCCCTAAACCCCGGCCCAAGCGCCTGTCTCTGGTCATTAACAGCTCCGGTGTAAACAATGGCAATTAACTCGAGGTAAACGGAGGCAGAGCTGGAGGACAAAGGGTAAGTGGAACAAGTCTAAACTGCTAGTGTATTCATTTCTAAAAAAAAACTGGAAGCACTTTATGTTTTAAATAAAAATCTTCCAAAATTCAACACTTGAGTCTGCCCAGAAAGTTTTCTGTAAAATCTTGCATCCTATCAGAGTCCAGACTGTGTGTAAAGTGAGCCACAAAGCCAAGGGGTGGGCAGAGATTTCCCTGGCCAAAGAAACTAGCCTTTCCCCCTACATAAGGGCATTAAAATCTGGCCCCAAGGGAGGAGGTACCAAGTCCATAGGGTTCATATTGCTCTGCTTTACAGATATATATATATGTATACACACACACACACATACACGTGTAGAGATGGGCAAAGGATTTGACGTGCTCTATTGTGTAGCCCCAAAGGCTCTCAAAGCTGTCAAAGCCACTGAGTTCATGTGGCCACAATTTCCCTTTTAGCATTTGCTCTATCAAGCTGCATCTATTAGCCATAAGTTATACATTAAATACACTTAACCTATTTACAGATGTTTCTACACAGGAAAGTTAACAGAGTCCAAAGTTGCATCAAACACTGCACTGGAAAAACTCTTAAAAACTTGTCTAGAGGGAGGCTCTGGAAATTCATCTTAATTTAATTCATAAGGGATTGCACAAACTGCATTACACCCAGGCAGTTTTAGCTTTATTTGCTGTGGAAGAAAGTTAGCTAAATGAAGGGTAACATTTCAAGAAATATAAAAATTAGTATTTCTATAACAGTAAGGAAATTAGCCTCTGTGGATTTCTGTGACAAAAATAAAGCTCTAGAAAGTGAAATCAGACTTGCACACATAGAGTCCACAATATATAGAAATTTAATTTCTTTAAAAAGACCCTCTATAGCAGATGGAAAAATGTATCAAGGCAGAAAACCTAGGTACAGAAATGCTGAACCCCAGACCACAGCAAATGCACAACTAGAAGAGACAGCATTTTCGCAGTACAGGAACAGGAAGGATTCAGTCGAAATTGCTTCCCAAGCCAGCAGAGCTCGGTTGCAAATTCTAGCGGTGAAAAGACTGACCTAAAATTGCAGTGGAAAAGGAGTTCCCTCCCCAAAAAGCATTTCTGCGAGAACAGGCATCATCACTCACCCAACTACATGTGTATCTGCATGAAGGTTGTTCAAACACATGGATTTACATCATCTTCTTGCAACTAAACATAGAACTACTTTAACATGTTACTTAACATTATTTTATGCAATAAATTAACCTGACAAAGCAGAATAGTGAACTAGGTGTGGTAGGAAAGCAAAGGTCAAAGCAGAGGCGTATCAAAAGTAAGAAAAGCAAGAAATGAAGCACCACAAACCCGTGAAACTGTGAAAACTTTGGTACAGAGCAAACACCTCAAGGTTATTCTCCCTCAAAACGGAGATTCATCCCAAACTGTGCCTCACAGGCTCTGAAACTAGGAATACAAAAGAACTTCATTCTGAAAATAACAGATCAAGGTATCCATTTATACTGCAGTCAGCCTGTTTTAAAGATGTGACCCAGTGTTTTCATAATTTTGTTCTACTGGGAATAGATAATTTGGAATATTCTTTCTCCTTGCTAAGCACACGAACTGACAAGAGTGTGGCCATCTGCACTCCAGGGAAATGCTGTTATTTTTTGCAAAACCTGTGAAAAACCTGTGTATCCTGGTGAGACATACCAGAGAGAGAGAGAACTGCTTTGGATCAAAACGTATCCACGAAGAATTCTAATTAAAACACCTAGCTCTTTCTAATGTGTTGATATTTTCTTTAAGAGGATCATGTATATCTGTACAAATCAGGAAGATTTCAACACACAAGAACAATGCCAGCCAGAAACCTGTAGCATCATCAGCAAAACACACGGGAGACGTAGTGAGGTTAATTACTGCTGCATTCATACATTTGGTACAGAGACGGTCAAAATACCAGGTTATTATGCTTTCTTGAGCACTGTAAGTCTGTGTCTACAACTCATTATCATCTCACCACAAGTCTGCAACTTTATCTAACCTGGTAGTAAATTTGGCTTATTTTTGCCATATTTATTGCTTATTTTTACATGGCTAGAAGTCTTCGCTAGCATGAAAAAAATCCCACCCTATTTCAGTTGCAGCACAAAATCATAGCGCTTTGGAAATCAGTGACAGAAGTCATCACATTTTTCATCTCATTTACCCCAGTAAATGAGTCCACAGCACAAACAGAAATCCACAACAGCCTGGCTGTAATTTTGCTCTCTCCAGGCTGGGTTCTTGTTGGGGGACAGCTGCTGATCACCAGCTGCGTCGCTGCCAAAGGGCATCTTCCCTGGCTGCATAAACCCTGGGTGGAACAGGGCAGAAGAGTTCTACACATACATCTTCCTCCAGAATCAAGAGCACATGTTTCAAGCTGCTCTTACGCTTGGGGATGTACTCACATTGCTGGAGCACGTCGTTAAGCAGCCGATTAATGTGTCTGAAGAGCCTAAGAACAGAGGGTCGCTGCAGCTCCAAATACGTTGTAATTCCAACTGTTGACAGTCATATCTAGGGTTTTGTGACAGTCAAAAGCTTATGGCTACAGCTCTAGGAGCAAGTAATTTAGCTATTTTTCCACAGATGTTGAAAAAGGCATTGCAACATTACTGTTGCCAGCATTAATTTAAGCATTAATTTAGCTAACACTTGCATTTTAATTAGCATGTGAATTAGAGCATTACACGGGCATGCAGTAAACGTGCTCGTGCCAGATTTACTGTCCATCTTTGTTACTAGAAATGATGCAGATGCACCACTGCAGAAAAGGAGGTAAGAAAATACATACTAGGGGCAAGATTTAGGTTTATTATGGCTATTTTTGCCATGTTTATTAGCTGGGGCCTGAAAAAAAAAATGAATGGGAAAACTTTGTGCATTAAGGATGGCACTTAAAAAAGCCACAAGGCAAACAGAATTACACACTAGCATATCAGTCACCAAAGAACTGAGTGGTAGTTTCATGCTAGAACATCTCTATATTAAAACACAGTCTTCCTTCAGAAAGCTGAACCATTTCAGATCACATTACTGTAAAAAGCATAAAATAAAAAAAGGGATCAGGGAAAGAGATTTGGAGGTGGTGTGTTTGTACCTATCCTTCCCAGAGCAGGATGGACATGCTCTTTTTTAACTCCCTTCTTGATTCTGAAAAGACATTACACTTTAGGGATAGCTACAATGACAACCTAAAAAACATACATTAGTCCTATTTACCTCCTTTTGAACATGCTGAGTTTCTCGGCACGTATAACACTTTGGCTGGTGTATAGGTGGAATGTATTTATTAAAAATTGTTACTCTGGTAGAGCTGAATTTTTCTTCTTCTGTAGTCAGCGAATACCATCTGGAATTCATAAACAGAGTTTTCTAGAATTAGGCCTTTGAAGGCATAGTCTGGGAAAGGAGTCAGTTTTCATCACGTAAAAGCACCTTGATTCTCATGATCTTTAGTGTTTTAACGTCCAAAAGGAAGTGAGAGCACTCGTCTGGAGAGGGAAGCTAGTGCATAAACCCCTCTAAGAGGAAGATATCGACGATTTGTTTAAGGACGTCACCACCAACCCACTGCTTAAATCCAGACTTCGACCTTCTTTCTCCTAGAAGAAAAAAAATGTGAGAAAAAAAGAAATCCTTGATTTAAGTGCTACTTTGGAATAAGCAGACTCAAAAGTTCAGAAGATGGAACAGGCAATTATGCTTATTAAATCAGACTAAAAAACCCTACACATTGCACTGAGAATCTATCTATACACAAGCTGCTCTGAGGTATGAAAAAAATCTCTAGCAGAGCATTTGTTTTCTCCTGTTCAGCGTGAATAGGAATAGGTGAATCCAAACATCCAAAAGAGATTGTATGGAAAAACTTGGAGATATTTTATCTCTGCTGACACTATGCCACCTACAAATACAGGTCACATCAGTGTCCTCTGCTTACATGTGGTCAAGAAAGCCCAGTTAACAGGCCCGCCCAAACATAAAGTACAAGGAGATGCACAAAGTAAGAGGGCATGCAGCAATCCCTTACCTCCTGTGCTCAAGGAACCACCAAAATCTGGTTTCTATGGGTTTTCCCATCAAAACTGATACAGTTGGCAACTCCACAGGTGCAAACCCCAAATGAAATTGTTCCTGCTGCTAAGATATGACCTGTGTCCTTCTCTACTTACCTCCTGTTTTCGTAAAACTTAAAGGGAGGGACTTTTAAACTTATATATGCATTCCATTTCCTTGGAAAAAGCCCACCCAAAAACATGCTCTAATTTTTATTTTGTTGCTCCAGGTGGACAGAGAAAAAATACGAGTAGATAAACTTTAAAAAGACGGTTTGAGAAAAATTCAACGCTTGAAGATGCAGAAAGCATGTGTGAGTTAAAGCAGCACACTGCAGATGCACTTCATTCAGGCCTTCTACATACTATTAAATGTTTGCCAAAATAGCCACTCAATTAAGTTATTTTCCTTTTGATCTAGTATAGCTCTTGAATAAACACCATCACCTATAGCAATAATAATGCCTTTGGTACTCTCATGCAGAGCTGTATAAAGACAGCGACCACTGTGTGATGGAAACAAAAAAAAAAATACAATATACTCACAGCTCTGTAATCCAAGAACATTTCTTTAAAAGCCAGGAAATCAGTAAATGTGAGAAGCATATCAAATATATCACCTGCCATTTCATCTTTGTGCTGTCTACAAAGAGAAGAAGTTTGAGAATTAGAAAACTGTGAGGCCAGCAAACTCATTTGAGAATGATTTGAGGGCAAAACCTGAGGACAAGTTGAACAATATCAAGATTAAACCAATAATGTTAGTAAAAGCCTCACATAAAGCAAAATTATGAATACTGCCTTGCAGTATCTGCAATTCAAGTACATTAATACTATACTGACTCTTGTTTTTATATGACTTTATCATTTTAAACCCAAGATGTACAAGTATTACATCACTCCTTGAAAACCAAAGAATGTGACCTGCAAGTCCACAGAAGGAAAACTCAACTAGCCTTTTAGTTATCCCAAAGCACGGAAATAATAAAAGTTACCAGAAGTCCTTTGATAGCTTCAAGAATTGCTATTAATAAAGCTATTCAACCAGATTTCAAGTAGATACTCCATACCTGCGCATATAAGGAAAAAAAAAAAAAAAAAAAACCTGCAGCTGAGGGGTGAAATAAAGCGGGAATAAAAGGCTTGTTTTCACCTAACACCTAGAACTAGAACATATATCCTAGAGCTCTCCTGGTAAGGTTAAAGAGGTAGGTATAGACCACAAATTTAGAGTGTGTAATAAAAACACATAAGGATGAAATAAATGTCTGGTTTTCAAGTTTTGAGCAGAAAAAAATAAAGAGGGAGTTCAGGTTGCTGCCCAGAGCAGATCAGCAGTCTTTGAAAATTCTCAGCTCACACCAGACCCCAAATCAAGATAGACAAGAAGGTCGATAACATTTAATTGAATGAGAACTATTGTGTATGTTGGCACATCAGCTCTGAAATAGTAAAATTGAAGAGAAGTTTAGAGGGTGCTCTGAGTAGAACAGATTCACATTGGCATGGGTAGGACATTTCTAACATGCAACTATGGTAGCCTTGAATCTAGGAGACTTTATTAAGGAATCTCCAGGGTTGCTACTTTGTATATCTGATCACTACACTTAATTCACTTTGACAAGCTGCACAGTGCTCTGGGACAACAAAAGCAACCTTTCTATTTAACAACTTACTATTTTCAGGCTTAGTAGTTAAGATGTAAGATGGATAAATTGTTCCCACAATTGTGAGTAAACACTTCCATCTGGATATCTAAAGCATTGAGTGCCATGCTGAAACGGGAAACCAAGTATTTCAGGATATACACACGCACACACACACACACCATTAAACTACTTTGCTAGCTCTTTACAACCTTAAAAAATACACTCCAGCTTACACTATGTTTACAATAAAACTGTGCATCAACTAAAGAAAAAGGGAATGGAGCAACCAAAGAGCTACACGTTAAAAAGTATAAAGTAAATGGATTTTCCCTCTTAGAGATGGAGCTAAAAGATTCCAGATTCACTTCCATACCTTGAGAACTGAAACAGCTCAGGGTAAGACCTAAGCTTCAGAAGGTGACAGCGCTTGGGAAAGGGCACAGCGTGTTATTTGGTATAGGACTTTGGCTAAAAAAAAATATTTTAGAAGAAAAACTCCATGTGCCTCAACGTGCCACACTGGCATATTTCAGCAACACATTTAAATCTTTCCTGCCAGTCAATTTTGTTTTCATTTGTTTAGTTAGTTCTTATCAAAAGGAGCTTTACCTTAAACGGTGTATCTTCTAAATACACTACTATGCTTTTACAGTAATTTTCCAGTGTTTTATTTGAAAGAATAAAATTGATTAAAATATTTGTAAGAGGTTTGTTTCCCAATTAAACTTGATATTTATATTAAAGTGGAAAAATCATCTTTTAAAACTGAATTCTTCATGAAGTCAGTTAAGGTAAAGATGACCAAATGTAAAAATCTAAGACACACCAAGCTTTTCTCTAAATGCTTTGCACAAAATTTGTGATAAAAGGCATTTATTCATAATTCCTGAAAGACTCCCAGGATACTTAATATCCAACATAGAGCCTGAAAGAAAGAAATTGCTTAATGAGACCCAGCTTTTCACTCATGGGCCTGGCTTCAAAAGTGACAAGGGGGAACAATAACAACAACAACAATGTTCCCATTGTGATTTCTGTGTTCATTACAACCCAATGTATTTCACCATAGCAGTTTAGAAATTTAGAGTAGCAGGACATGAGGAAGGGGAGAAACTCAGTCAGCAGCATTTTTTAAATTATTACTATTATAGGGGAATCTCCTTCTCCAGGAGGGACCCTCAAATCTAAGTTTGAGATAAGACAAATGAACTGACAAAAGCACAAGACGTTCCTCCCCCTATAAGGGCCAAAGACGTCAACTTACTGCAATGACATTGTGAATGCAGTCATATTAAAACCAGGAATCCGATCAAGCAGCTTTTCTTCAATGTATTTCTCTACTAAACAGATCTAAAAAGAAAAAAGCACAGTATCACAATAAACTTCATGTTGCAGATATCAAGACACTGGAATTTCCTTACCCTGATGTCTTATCCTCCAAAGTATTATCTTCACTAGGTAAATAACCCTGCAGACGCCTGAGCTAGGCAATGATAGTTCAAATATTCACATCATCACTGACAAGTTGCAGCTGGGCATTTTCCTTAGTGCTAGGTGTGAAAACAAATCTCTTTGGCTCCAGTAACAAATGATTTTAAATTCACTTTATGGTATGGACTGGCAGGCTGATATGGTTTCATAATTGTGCAAAGAGGACTGTGAAAGATGCTCAAGGCAAGGAGGAAGCCGCCTTGTACAAAGAACATCACTAAGTGCTAAATAATATGGCTGTGAATGATCTCTGCTGCAGTCATCACATATGTTACTTGCTACAAAATTAGATTAAAATTCTCTTCAACAGAATTATACAAGGTTCAAAACACCTGTAAAAGTTTTCAAGCAGAACAAACATAAGAGGGACACAGAGATTGAGAAAACCTCTTTATCGCTTACAGGTTGCGACTATGCATCAAAAAAAGAGTGGAAATCACATTAGCTTCCCTCCATGTAAATCAGTACTTTTATAAAGGAGGGCACACAGAGCAAAAATAAAAATAACAAAGCAATACACACGAAGAATAGAAAAAATATCTTACATATTCATTAAAAATAGAAGTATAGATGAGCTTGTTTTCTTCTGAGTCATCAAATTCCTGGTAGTGCTTCTCCATAAAACTCCTCTGTATTAGCTGGAAATCATCATCTGGGCCACAACAAAAACACATCATTTGGTTATAAGACCAGTCATTCTTATCGCAACACAGAAACTACATTCACTAGAGCTCTGCCTCATTGTCACAGCAATGGAGTCCCGTACAGGTGTTGCGTCAGTCGTAACAGGACAACGACTGTTGCTTAGCTGTAATTTCTGACCCATCTGGGAGAAGACAGATGCAGGGCATGGAACCAAGCATGCCACAAGCCCAAGCTCTGTGTTGGTTAAGGGAGCTGAATCAACAGGGTAGCAGCTCACCAGGCTGATGTGTATTCAGAATAGGATAGAAAGCATTTGCAAAACATTTAAAGTGCTGTGAGAAGCCTAACAGAGGGCCACAGTCATTACTCAAAAGTTTCATTTGTGCTCAACAGTAACAACAAAGCCCTCTAGCTTCACGTTCCAGTAATAAGGCTATTTATAACAAACTCAAATTCGATTTAATTTGCCAAAGAATTTTTTCTGCTCGTGGAAGAAAAAAAAAATGACAAGGAACAAGATAATTATTAAATTCATTGCTAAGTTCAACAGAATGAGTATAAATAAAAAATTTACGTATGCACAGTGTTAAAATATGCCAACCTGAGTTTTCTAAATCCCAGCAGTGGACTGCAGTGGTGCAAGGACACATTTTTGGGGCTAATAATCATGCTGTTAGGAGAACAGAGCACAGAAGACTTTAATGCATAGCTTTACTACAGTACCAGGTCAGCAATCACGAGAATGAACGATGGAAAGCTGCTATGAAGCAGAAAAGGCTTTTTTGGCTCTGTATATCCAGCAACTAGAAGAGCAGCTTAGATTATTTTTAGCACTTGCCATCTATAACTCTTTGCAGAGCTTACCCATTATAATATCCTCTAGATACCCAATGACTGCATCAAACTCGGCATCAGAAGGGGAGGAGCTGAAAGCAAAGAAAGACATTATCAGGTCCGTGTACACTTCAGTCAGAGAGAAATAAAAATTAGAAAATGTGGTGAAAAGCCTAAACTAAAGCCAAGTAATTGCAAGGTAAGTGAATGATTTTCTAGCTTCAGTCTACAAAACAGCCCACAGCAGAAAATATAACTGAAAATAAGACTGTTTAATGAGGATTCTCATCAGGACTCTGCTGTATATTCACTGGTAAATACCTAATGCACAAGAAGTGGTGTTTTACTGGCACTAAAGGTAACTCCAGAGCTGGTGCTGAGGTGACAAGAGCATCATTAGAGCTGCAAATGAGCTCTTTCCATATTACAAACGTACAACCTTACAAATCTACAACGAGCTTCCTTTCCTTCTGTACCTTGCACAACTCTGCACAGAGAACATGGACCTTTTTATGGCACTCGAGGGAGTATTTGAAATATTTGGCCCTGCAGAACCACTTATTGCCCTTAAACCCTCTCTCCTACATATCCCAGCACATGAGATGAGGCAGAGGCTTTTCTTATGCATCAGGGATACACACTTTATAGGACATCTCTCTTTAAAAAAAAAAGTTAGCTTCAGTCCGTGAAAATTTAAATTCAATTCAATTCTAGTTGAAAAAAATAGAAAAAATATTTTGCTCTTAAGCAACAGTCCAGTGAACTTAAACCAGGGACACATGCTTGGTCGTAGCACTCATTTTGACAGGAAAAAAGGTGAAGGCATCCGATTACTAGGGGTGTTTGAGAGTCAAGTGCTGCTCTAACAACTTTTGCCATCCGTTAAGCCTAGGAGGGCAAGCGGAGAAGACGCCAATGAAAGGAAAGGCTACCCCACCAGAGGGCAGAACGCCACAAGAAAAGGAGCTCGCGCACAACAGCTGAACATTGCATATCCCAAGCATCGTATTTATGCCTCAGGCAACAGGACTTATCAGTTGTTATAAGGATATAAAGACAGGAGATTTTGCCTTGGATTTCTGCCTTTTATTTATTTTTAATAGGCATCACCACCAACCAACTGAAAAAAAAGAAACTGGAGAAATTCTTGTTTTTATAGCTTATTCTAACAGCGATAGAAAATTCTAAGTATTACTTTAAAGCAGAGTTTAAGTTTACAAAACAGAGAAGTGTAATTGCTTTAAAATAGCAGCAACCCCATCTCTCTGTACAACACACACCTGTGCAAACAGACTCTGGCAAATTCCATGGTAGTTTAAGGCATTTGGTGCCTCACCAGGGCTAGGCCACTGCAACCTGGGCTGCAGAAGCACCTCAAAGGCACATGTGGCCTTTCAGCCCACAGAGCACGAGAAACTACCCAAGAACTACAGAGACAGATGCTCAGACTCACGCTCCCTCTGCCACCTTAGCCACAAGCTTTAAAAGAGTAGGCCAGGAAACAGAGGGGGAAAGTAGGATCTTAACAACAAAAAAAAGATTGGAGGCCATGTGTAAAACAACTCATGTGTGCAGAAGGAGCATGTTCAAGCCCTCAAAGCTATTCTCACCTTAAAATCTATAAGGTGTCAGCAAGGAGAGAGAATTTTTGAGTTTAGCAATGGCTATGTGTTACAGCTCTATTTAGCTTCATCTAGACTCTGAGCTACTCCCTCCTGGGGCTTTGTTCCATGTCCTAGTTCTCCTCAGAAGCAATATCCATTAATCTGTGTAGTCTACCTCCACTCCTGTAATTATATTCCTGTTAAGACATTTTCACCAGGAAATAGTTTACTGAAAACCTGAAACAGGATAAAATCTACTTACACAGCAACATCAAAGTTCTCCTCCTCTGAAGCCTCCATTTTCACTGCATAACCTAGAGGACTACAGAAGAGAGAAACCATTATGCTGCTGTTATTGGGGTGCTTTTTCCATTTAGGGCAAAATACTAAGGGACAACATGGGAGGAAGAAGCCACCCTGGAGGCTCCATGGTGCCACGGTGATGGGCTCAGGGCAGCAGCCTTGTAACCATATATATTTGTAACATCGGCCTTTGGAGCGCCCGACCGGGGATGGGCCCGGTCCTTCGGCAGGGCCCAGCACGGGAAGGGGGGATGATGGAAGAGACCTCTCCCCTGCCCCCTCAACCTCGGGTCTGGGGCTGCTCGTGCCTGCTCCCCAGAGGACCCGAGCACCGGCCTCCCTCCACCCCGTCCCCAACACCCCTCTCCCACCCAAGCCATAGGGCCGCATCGTTCCCTTCCCCAAGGGCGGCCCACGCGTCCGGCCCTCATTCCCACCTCCCCCGAATAACAGGGGCCCAGGCGGCCAGGCTGTATCCCCCCGCTATCCTCCCTCCTTCAAAAAGACCCAGACGTGCAGTCCGGTTCACTCCTTCTCTCTCCTCCCTCAAAAAAGGGGCCCAGGCGTCCGGCCCCTTTCCCGCACCTACCCTCAGTCACCGCCGCCAGCGGCGCCCCCTCCACATCGCGTGCGTTACCCCCCTCCCGCCCGCGGCCGTCACCCGGGAAACGCTTCCTTCCGGCCCGGCCACGGCCAACCGCAGAGCGGAGGCCGCGGCAGAGGGCCCGCCCCCCAGCGGGAAGGGCCAATGGGAGAGCGGCCGAGCTAGGCGGGCGGCGGGGAGGGCCGTGAGGCGTCGCGGAGCTGGCGCGGCCCGAGGGGGAGAACGGCACAGCAGCGAGGAAGACAATAAAAAGAAATATAAATAAACAAACATAAATGGGTACGTATACACAGAGACACCATGTGGTTCCTCGAAATGAACGTCAAAAGCGGCCCCACGCCGCCATTAGCAGCTTCGCCTCAGGAGAGCCCGTCACCAGCCATGGCCACCGAAGGTGCCGAGTGTCGGCCCGAGGGAGGGCAGAGGCTCCTGTACGCAAGGGAAGGGGGGGAAGCCTGACCTCACCCAAGAGATCACAGGAAGCGGGAGCCTCCGGAACTTCGGGGAGTTTTTACCTCAGTTAATCTTGGCCAAGGAAAGGAGGGCCCTGAAGTAATTAGTTTTAAGGCAGATTTCCAGGCAGCTCCATGATGCTTCTTCCCTAGAGCCTGGTTGGTGTCTTTGCACCTTAGGGATAAAAGCTGCTAGGGCCTGCAAGAGCATTAAAATTAGGTTTTAAAGGAAGCCAAAACGCTCTGAATCAGAGGGCAAGGACAGTCACATATTTGCTCATGCAGCAAAAGGGACTCAGCCTCAACTAGATAAACGAAAAATACAATAAAATAGAGTCAAGGTGGAAATTAAAGCCTTGGGGCACAGGTTTGCCCTTCTGGCTTTAACCAAGGCAGGCATGCAGGCAGGAGGAAAATGCTAATTTTGGCCCAAAAAACTAAAACATGACACCATTTTTGATTCAGTCTGTATTTGGGGGAAAAAAAAAGTCACCATGAAAATGTTTTACAGAACTTTCCTAGTTCACACAGGTTACTTCAGAGGCTCCCTGGGGATTTACTTTATCACAGCATGAGAATTCCCTACATTGGGCCCTGCTGTTGAATCATTGCCAAGAGGTGGGACTTTTTGGTGCACGCTGTGTGTGAATTAGCAGAGTTCTACTATGTACCAGACACTTTAAAAAATGAAAGAAAACAATGAAAGAAAAACCTGAATCTTGGAAGAGACCAAGTCATATCCTCAGCTGGTGCAAAACAAGCACAACTCCACTGACTTTAGCACTACTTCTATAACTGACACCAGATGTGAACTGAATTCCTCGTAGAAACCTAACGAAACAGTCAAAAGGTGCCTGCCAAAACACATCCTTAACATATGAATATCACAAATGTCTCAAAGTGGAGCAGAGATTCCCACTAAATGACCCTTACCGAAAACACAAACTGTGGCCCCAAACCTACTCAGAGCAGGACTGACATGTGGTAAGCAAGGTGCATATTTTCAGAATTACTGGAGAGCCCTTTCAGGCCTCTTCTGTAACTTTTTTTTCCCTCCCCTCTCCTTTTAAATAAACTGGTTGAGAATTCTTTAATCTTTTAAGATAGCTCAGTATTTTCAAAGTGAACATAACTTTCAAAAACAATACTGATTAAAAAAGATCATTGATGATACCTTAAAAAAAGACCCAGAATATCAAATTAATTCCAGTCCAGCATTACAATTAGTTATGAATACCTCCTGAAAATTATATCCTCACAAAAAAAAAAGTGGGTACTGAAGTTAAAAGCATCAGAAACATTATGCATTATGCACTTGAAAATAACGCCGATCTTTTAACATTTAAAAACAAATCAGCACATTCTTTGGAATCAACAATTTAAAAAAAAAAAGTGAATTTCTCCACAGTCTCCACACTGTCTTTTCATATCAGTCTGTGTAAGATGAAGTTGTTGAGCAGTTTAAGAACCACTGTCTGAAAGTACAGAGTCTCTGACCTGCAGGAGGCTTCATAAAACAAGAAACACGGGCTTTCTTTTTTAGTATTCCAACGTCTGCCAAAAATTGAGACTACTGAGTACAAGACAGCATGGCCCTGTTCTAGGGCATATTTCCTTTTTTTTTTTTGTATGTGTACTTCCAGTGCAAATTCTTTTCAGCACTTGCGACAGGTGAGAAGGAAAGGGGGAAGAAAAGACACTCTCCTGTGGTCTTGCTTGGAGATAACCAACAGCCATAACCCACTGAACTACCATTCATTACCGTCGAAACCAACTCCTGTTGCTGGCAACGTGAAACAGCCTATTAAGATTTCATTTTTAAGATAAACAGACTACACTTTAGCATGGAATCTGGCTGTGGCTATGGTTCTATGTGCGTAAAGATTGGTTAAGAGATGGTTTTTCCCCCCTTCGGTATTAGATGGAGTTTGTTAAAAACAAGTCCGTGGTACTTCTCCACGTGTGTCATGAAATGTGGGAGATCTGTCTGACTCTGGTTTGTATTTCCTGTCGGCACAATGGGCAGGTCTCCAGTTGCAAGGCACACCCCATGCACAGGTCACTGAATGAGAAGGGGGAAGAAGAGAGACAAAAAAAAAAAAAGCACAGTTAAAGCCTGAACTTAAAATAAAAATCAAATTTAAAAAAAATGCAGACACCTGCTTCTGTTAGCGCTGTTAAAAACACTACTGAAATTCATTTCCTAGTAGGCTGCTTCGGTGCAGAAAGGTGTAACATGAGATCACTTCTGTGGGCATCCACTTCCTGCTTCGCAGAGAAATCCTGAGAAAACCCATTTACTGAATATTTATTTCAACTTCTTTGTTGTTGTTCTCACGTTTTCTGGATTTTACAGCACAACTACCAAGGCAGCATTCATTGGCAACATCTTGGAGACCAAGGAATTAGTCCCAGAAGCCCAGGGGTAGCATGTGCACTTTGCCACAATACTCTTTCCTCTCCATGTCTCCCCCCAAACACTGAAACATGTCTAAAGATTAAATCTCCTTAGGGTGATGTGGGGCGAAATGATGGAACTACAACATCTAGCCTGTATTTTTCACATCCTTGAAGGACGGAGCATTTTCCACAGGCTAGAGTCACTCAAAATAAGCAAGGGTTATATCTGATCTTGCTTAAGCAAGATGGCAAACAAGCATATTCAGTCTATTTTTTTTTTATTATTAATTTTAAGCTTACCTGTGTCCACACGGCCTGAGTTCTGTGTCTGCTATCTCATCACAGCAAAGTGTGCAGCAGTTCTCTCGGATACTCACTTGCTTGAGCAAAGCCAGGCGTCGGTGTCTGAAAAAAAAAACAAGGAGACCACCCCCGCTTTTTTACATCATACTCAAAACTAGAGATTTGCACATACTGTAGAGCACTGCATTAGACCAGTGCAGCATCTGTTTGAGCTTAAAACATGCGAAGATGTTCAGAACCATCTTTGAATTCCTGGTCAGTAAGAGTTTGTATCATGAAGAATATAGTTTTTAGCCAAATGAGTTCAAGGAAGAAATAGACCATGTGATATTTCTGACCAGGAAGTGAGATGAGAGTAAATGGGTAGAAATCCTAAACTAGTTGCAATATCATGTTTCAAATATGAAACAAATATGCTAAAATGTTTAGTGGTAGGTTGAATTGTCTAGGCCAGGCAATGTCTTGACACCAACTGTGTTATATTCAGCACCACTCTATAGAAGCCTATAGTACCTCTTGCAGTGGATAATTAGGATCCACTTAGGCCTTTTTTTTTTTCCCCCCGTCACCTTTAAGATAAGAGCAATCTATTAATTTAGTTTCTGGTTTCAGTTTGGATTGAATGAGCACAGATAATCTCTGCATACACATACAGCAACAGTATCCTGCTTTGAATGGACTCTTTCAATGTTATTACATATTAAATGAACTCCAACCCAGGAGGACAAAATGTCTCTAGTCAGACATCAACAGGAAGCCAATTTCTTCAGGTTTCTCTCTGCAGCTTTTGGCACAGAAAGAAGCTCTCACAGGTACTGCTTAAATGCAGCATGTTCAGGGCCAGAGGGAGTTCAATACCAATCCCATCTGACCACCAGCTCTTTTTAGCACATGGCTAAAAACCCCTCAGTTCCTCAGTGGCCTGAAACCAAGACAGAAGAACACCGAGCAAAGCGTTGACCAATGATGATCATCTCTTAAGATGATCAGTTTGTTAAGTGAGGTCTTCAGTGCAAAGAAAAGCCCTCACTCATAGCACCTTCAGTTACGAGCAGGGGGTAAATCACCATGCTTATAAAGAACTGCAGAATTGCCTTGTGCATTGATTTTTCATGTTGGATAAGTTCAGTGTCACGATTGCCAGTGTGCAATCCAGTAGATGCAAGAGCAGTTCTAGAACAGTTTCAAGTTTTACAAGCACTCTGTGCCTCTGCTTTGCCAGCATGAAAACTGCAGGACAAATTAGGTCAACTTTGAACAGAGACGCTGTTTAATTAAAATGATTCCTCCTTGACAACTTAATATTCTTACAAGGCACTTCTATTACATGCATTTTTACTGTCACAACACTAGTCAAAATTAATTTTAATATTGCAGGCAATGATTTTAGTTTAATGGAGTTTAGGCATACATCTCCTGTCCTACCCAGTTATGTTGTACCAGGGTCTATGGTCCAGTCCTTTTCTGGCCATGAAGGAGTGATGCCATCAACAGTAACTTTACCAAGTACAACTTAAAAGACTACACAACCAGTAAAAGTGTACTGCTCCTCTAACAAGCTAACACACCCAAAGCACACAGAAGGATTACCTTGGCAAAATGATTTTCTCTTCTGCTGTCAGAAAGGCGTAATCATTAAAGGTGCTAAATTTGATTGGTGGTGGGTACTTGAAAGGTTTTGCCCCAAAGTTGAACTCACATTGTTGATAGGACATGAAACTAGCTGCAGCGAAGAAGCCAGATCTGCACGATGAAGGAAAAAAATAAACATTTTAGGGTAACTCAAAGCAGTAAGAGAGCTTTTTCAGACATAGCACTTCTATTAGCAGATCAAAATATGCCCTGAAACAGAGGGACAAGCTTCTTTAAGATAAATGGGAGAAAAGCACCAGCACCTCCAGTTTCAGCTGTACATCCATTCTTTGTTAGTGCTTAACTTCTGAATTTACTGTCAGAAGTTATCTGAATTTACTCCCGAGTCAATCACTGAAAGTTTGCACGCTCCACAACTAGGATTAATCACACATACCCCAAGGGCAAATATATACATCTGAAGAGTCCACAAACTGATCTTCTTTACAGTGATCAGCTCAGATCTCTCCTTCAGCACAGGAATTGAACAAAAATAAAATCTTTCTTCTATACAATTGCTGTTTGATGGCATTTTGAGGAGCACTGTCAACTGCTAGGGACGCTTACACGTCCTGCTCTTTCATTTGATGGTGCACAAATCTGGGGAATGTGCAGCAAATCTGGAGTACATGTGTTGTGTGCAACCTGTGCAAGATGACTTGAGGCCTGCGAGCTCTATTAGGACAGGGGCCATCTGCTTCTCCGCGCTCTTACAGGATTAGCTCACGGCAGCTGTCTCCTTCACAGCCATACAGACACTTCTCTCACTGTTACTTAGAGAGGACCCAAGCTGCAGAATATGTTGAGTTAAGTACTGATGGAGTAACAGAATCTGTTAGGCATGTAAAGGTAAATTCTCAAAAACGTGAATGAAGCTATCAGCACCATAATGCTAATTATCCTCAGGCACTACTAGGAATTTGTTCATCTCTGCTACAACCTCAGTCTATTTTGGTGGAGTCCTGGTCTGATGCTAGAAAGCACCTTTTGAATTTACCTCTGGAAGCTCCCTGGGCCCTGAAATCTACTTAAAGTGACATCTTAATTGCTAGTTTCTAAGAAACTGTACATAGAAAGGCTGTTTAGTGACAGTATTTATGGCAAGCAAGTATCAGTTTTTTCATACAATTAGAGCTATTAGCCAGACAGGTTACAAATGAGCACATACTTACACAGCAGATGAGAATACTTGCTTCTCAGCAGGGAGCTGGTTTCCATTTAAATAGAAGATCATTTGCTTTTCTTGCAAGTCTAGGAGAAATCCTATCGTGTCTCCTTATGTGCAAAACAAAAGGTAATTTAAAGATTTCAGCAGTGTTAGAAAAAGCACAACTTTCAGCTATTTATAAGGTACTGCATATCTCACTATGAGTTGTCTCACTAAGAAGGAACTGTTTGAAAAAGCACAGAAGAGCAGTGGGATAGAGTAATTAGGAGGAGAGAGACAGGAAAAATAATCAAAAAATAATGTATCTTAGGTTGCCAGAACATTAATGCCACATACACATGAATATACTGCAGAGTCCAAAGACAAAGACAGCTTTCTCCCTTTGCCTCCCTCCCTATTTCACACCTATTGCAGGTATCTTCAGAACATGCATTTTCTAAAGTTTAAGAAGTTTCTAACATCTTTGTACATACTGTCTCCACCCCTCTCAAAAAAAAAAAAAATGCTACTTTAGCTACACTTGGAGAGATTATTAGAAGGCAGGGTGGTACAGTTCACACAAGCATTGCATACCCATATACTCCCACCAAGACTTCAAACCTGAGATCGAGTACATATTTCTGTTGTCAGAGTAGATATCCAGGAATTTAAAGCAAGTAAGACAGTGCCACCGCCTTTAACTAGAATCATTAACCTGGACAAGTTCTCCTCTCCTAAAATAGCTGTTTCGGCTTAAGGCAGACCCAGCACAGAACATCTCAACACAGTTTCAGATGTCTGTAGGTCTGCACCTACTAACAAATTAAGTATTCCGGATGCCAGCAAGAGGAGAATCCAGTGCAGAAACCAAGCCCACATAAGCACTAGAAATGGACCAAATTACCTTCTTTCCAACAAGGGTGGGAATGTGGTTTACTTCTGGCGTTATACCAGATCAGCTGCCGGCAGCCATCGTATGCACAGGAGTATTCATCATCCCCGATGCCATAACCTTCCTTTAGGAGAAGGAGGGAGAAAAAAAAGAAAAGAGAGTGAAGCATTTCAGTCTGCAGCCATTCCTCACACAGAAAGGCATAAGGCTATTTTTATTCAACTAAATCATCCATCCAAGAACGGGAAGCATCTTCCTCTGCCCTTTAAGGTTCTTTTCCAAATCAGTCTTCATTTCATTTTCTAATGAGAAGACATTTGGTGGGGGTGAGGAGGGGAAAAGGGAACATCATCTCCAAAGTGCTTCTCATTTTCTGCAAGTGCAAATCGCTTGCCTCTACTAAATTTGATCCTACACTTAATCTCAACTCTTGTACCTAAGTAGCAGTGTTAAGGTTTAAAAGTCTAAAAAGACAACACAGCAAGTGTAACTACTCTCTTATCTTAAAGTCCCAGCAGCAAACTTGAAATATCTTTTCCCTCCAAGTTATTTAAGTGCCACCAGAACATATAGCACCCAAGTAGAGAAGAGCCCCAGAGGCTCCTCACTGAATTTGTGCATATGAGTCCCTCAATTTGTAAGAGAGTTCCAAGCAGTAGTCCCAAAAAAACCAAACAAAATGGCAAAGAATTCAAAATGTCAAAGTGGAAGAACCACCTATCATGCAAGGGACTCAAATGAAAAACCCCAAAGCATTAAGATACTTCCTTGTGCTCAGTATGGGTGGATTGTAGTGCAAACAGTAACCAGGGTCAGATCATGCCACTCTTGGGATGTCCTAAATTAAAACTGAGTCCAGCTAATGCGTGTACAATGTTATACTTGGGACTATTTGTCTTTTTTGTTGCACATGCTGTAAATAGAAAGTTACTCTGATGAGCGCCATATCGAGTGGCAAAGACCACCCTGCCATTTCTGGTGGAAACCTTAGGAACACAGATACCAGCAGTATCTACCCACTTAGAGAAACACAGGAATTGCACAGCTCAGATGTGACATCTCCCATTTTCCTACCACACATGCAAAGCACAAATACGTGTGCCTTAACAGTAAGTGGCAAAAATCTTTTAAGCCTCTTAGGGTGCTAACGGCAGACACAACTGCCACTTATTTCAAGCAGTCTCTACTACAGCCAGCGTGAGCAATGCCTGTGTTCGGGGCACATCTCCAGACTTTTTTGTGCATTTCTTGCAACTGATGTTTCTTCCTCTCCCTAGCACATTTCTCTTGAACCCCCCACCATCACCTATACTTACTTGTATGCTTGTAACTGGCCTATCTTCTCACTAGGTTCCGCATTTGAGCAAGCTGTAGAATTATTTTCTCTATCAATCAGAAATGAGCAGCTGTAACTGCTTTTCTCTACATTTAAAGGGAGAAGAGGAGATAATCTTGCTTCTATATTAAGCTGTAAGCAGCAACATGAAATTCCCTAACAGCTCAAGGTGGATTTCTTCCTGCAGCTCAGCCAGCTAAAACATCAACCTAAAATCCCAGCCCTGTATTTCCATTTGGAAATATAGGCTTAGGCCATACACACCCTTTCCCAGTCTCTTCAAGCTGGCTGAGCTTGGAAGGCTGCTGATATGGAAAGCCCTAAGCCAAACCCCAGGCACACACATGCAGATATACAGCTATGCACATACACACAAACCTTTAAAGATATAAGAGACACCATGCCAAACATTGTTTTATTTCTGTATCCATATATTTGAAACTGAAAGTCAGTCTTCATTGTTCCCTTCTGTGTGGTATTTGCTGGCCTTTACACTGGAGTATTGAGCAGTGTAAAGACGAAAAAAACCCTCAGACTTTTACATTTCCACTCATGTCAACTTAGTGGACACTGAAATCTTGGCTTCTTATGTGCAAAGAACCCTTACTAGCAACAGAGAATCACAGATCTTAATGGCATATCACCTCGTTTGGGTGCACTTTGCCATGATATATCCAGGCAGAAAATGGAGAAAAGACTTGTGATGACACCTCAGATAATACTAGAGAATATTTTTTGACTGTAGCTATAGTTTGTATCCACGTGGCACTTCATGCTGTACTGCTAATAGGTATGTAATTTCAAGAATAAACTTGTAAGAAGAATAGTTGGAATCAAAAATAAGGTATAAACTGCATGAGAGTGGGAGCAAAACAAGCTACAAAGACAGACAGGGTTCTCTGTATTATCAGAATAAAGACAAGGGTGACTGTGTGACAACCCACCAGTTTTTATGAAGGAAACAAAGGCTCACTAAAAAACACAGACAGTAACCACTGCCCTTATCTACAGTCTAAAGAGTCCAAAGAGAGTAGGCCATAGGAAATAAGTCACATATTTCCCTGTAGCTTCCTAAACAGACAGTGGCATCTATATAACAAAAGCTGTCACTGCTAGTGACTAGGCAATAGTTTTGTGAACAATTCCTGTCTATAGCAACGACCATCCAGTTCTTCCCCTGTACCACTAAATTCACCAAAAAAATAACCTCTCCAGAGTACAGGAAAAAAAGTGACGCTCAGTTTTTGCCACAAAATCACAGCACCTATGAAACTAGCTGTGACAAGCAGAATAGTGCAGTTACATTACATGTACTCACATGGTTGAGAAACTTGCTGTCTTTGGTAGCCCATCCTATCTGCATCACTCCTGAAGTGATTACTGTGACTTCGTAGTACCAGACTCCGGAATCGACGCAGAATGTACATCGGACACTTTCAAAGGACGACGCATCACATCGAGCCTACCACAACCAAGGCAAAGAG
This sequence comes from Nothocercus julius, assembly GCA_013398735.1. NCBI lineage: Eukaryota > Metazoa > Chordata > Aves > Tinamiformes > Tinamidae > Nothocercus > Nothocercus julius. The sequence goes on from VZSV01000154.1 coordinate 168,917, forward strand.
TTACGTTGCTACAAACCAGCATTCAAACAAGCCCCTTCCTCCCCTGGATCAAGTTTCTTGCCTATAAGAATACAACAGCACAATTCTGGAGGTAAATGATTAAAAAAATCACCTCTCTTTAAAGCCCAAATAGTCACATCCTAACAAGCTGGCACTCATTAAGTAGGCAAGACTGAAGATGCTTTGTTCTTACAAAAGAATGGAGAGCTGATAGTCTTTAAATCTCTGACTTGGTTCTAAGACAACCAAGATGACAGACATAAGTCACCAGTCATTAGCAGACTCCTGGTAGATATAAAGGAGGGAAAGGATTTCAGCATTATAATCAAAATGCATCTAGAAGTAGTGGGACAAAGATTTAGGAAAAGAGAGTAACCTTGAAGAGGAAGAAAGGGGGAAAAAAAACTAGAAATCTACTGCTGCAGGATTTCAAGGGGAGAAAGGGCAAGCAATAGCAAGTATATTTTGTGAACAATCCTAGTCAAAAGGAGCAAACGCAAGGTAGCTCTTAAGCATTCCCCACATTTTTTGGAAATTATGGGGCTCAGACACAGATGTTACTTCATTGTGAACAATTTTAGAATTGAGATTAGTACAGTGGCACTACAACCTTCAGACTTTCCACAGAAAGCTGGCAAAAAGCTTTGATTAATTCTAAGGAAATACGGGAACACATAGAAGCCAGAAATAGTTAAATCCCATCTTCTTTTCTTTTTTTTTCCCAAAAAGGTTATTACGATGAAATGTCACCCTACCTCTAATCCATGCGGTGAGATCTTAAGGTATTCACTGACATCATTACTGTTCAGCATAGCCCTGATGTTGGTCAAGTCAACCTTCTCGTACGTAAGCTGTCTGCCTTCTTTCAGAACTGCAGAATAAAGTTGTTTCGAATTACTGCTGCAGCAAAACTTAGCTTTAATTAAGCACTTCATGTGGTGACAATCAGTCCTTCCAGGATGCAGGTAATTTTCAGCATAGTCAAATGAAACATCAACATTTTGACTGCACAAAATCAGCCCTGCTTACAATAACACTTTATGTTAAAAAGCTTCTGAGCATTAAGGCACAGCCTATACTTCTAATTAGCCCTTTTAAAGAAGAATTATTGCTGTCCTGGAACTCAGAAGCAAATAAGGCATCCAAGTTCCGACCCAGATGACTTTTTTTTTCCAGGCTTTACCATCATATTTATATGTATAGTTGGGTAGAGTTTTCCTGCTCCATTACACACAGAAAAGATTTGGCAGGTAGGGAAAGGAGACAATGACAAGGGGAAAAAACAAGGATTCAAAGCTTTTGACCCTCACACGTTCCAAGAAAGAGGTGAACTTAAAGTGAACCACAGAAGCTCTTCCTCTCTTCTGCCTTCCACAGGAAAAGACCAAAAGCATTAATCTTCCCAGGTGTCTAATTATTGACATAAGTAGGTTAATTTACAAATCTGAGATCTTATCAAACCTGAGAAAGTTGGGGATGTTGACTAAGCACTGCTGACACGGGCCTACCATAAGATGTCCGTATACACATCAAGCCAAACACGGCTTATTGACCCCAATTTAGCCCGAAGACATTGGCAACTACTGGTCCCTTAGATGCAAAGTCAACTGGGGGATTGTTCATCATTGTAAGGGATAAATAAAGTGCCCATCAATCCCACTCTTCACTCTCAGTCTAGAATATATCTTTTATAAAACACTTTATGAAGTGTTTAATAATTCTTTGTCACTGTGCACCATCGGCACAGGCATTACCGTGTCAACAGCTGGAGACACAATGCAAAGACTTTTCAGCACAGCAGAAATGGAGCGTGCAAACCTCATCCTTCCCCAAAGAGGAAGGCAGTTACATTTGGATTTATGGGGGCTTTTCTTTTTGAGAGCAATTACAAATGCAAACTGGGTTTATTTATTTATGAGCAAGTGCTTAGGCAAAGCAGAACACCAGCCGTGCTCTATCTCTTTGAGGAGCTGCTTAATATTAAATGAACCCATCCCTTTGCTATACCTACACAGATTGTCTAAACTCCACTGGGCACAGAATCCAACCTGGCGTTTTAAATAATCCGGATTATCAGTCCATTTCTCCAGCAAGATCAGCTGGTCACTAATGCACGATTCGGAAACTGTCATTTTATTTTCACCTGTAATTTAAGAGCAAAAAAAGAATAACTGCAATAAACCAGGGATTAGCTTACTTAAGAATAACAACATTGTATAAATGCAATAGAAAGAAATTTTTAACTTTACAAATAACACAAAGTTCTTCTCACAAGCAAGCACATGAAATCACTTAAAACCCAGATATTCCACCTCATTGTATGCAGCCACATCCAAAACACATAGGCCACTGCTGTTCTCCATCTCTTTCGGTGACAAAGGTCTCATATCATAAGTCCTTATGTAGAAACTTCAAGCTAAGGAGGGCTGCAGCAAGTTGCAGGAAATCTCTCATGGGTTTGGGGTGCAAGGGTAGGGATGTCACTAAAGCAACCACTACTTCTTCATGCCCATAAACGACTAATCTTGGCTCTTCTCCAACTCTAGATTTTTCAATGACAAAGGTCTCATAAGTCTTTATGTGGCAATTTCTAGCTGTGGAGAAGTGAAGTTTCAGCAAAAACTCCTCTCAAAGTTGCTTGTTTGGTTTGCTTTGCTGTGAGGAGGGGGAAGGTGTCACTGGAGCAGTATTCCTTCTGCCTACAAGTCCACAGACATTGTTTCATACATCTGCATTCCCATTAATCCAGTCTTTCCCGCTCTCATAACAAGTGTGAGGAGATGAAGCAAATGGCAGTCACGTAAAAGCAGCCATATCACGACTCTTAATGGTTAAGGTTGATACTTACTTGTTTGTGCAAACTTCTCCAGGGCTATTAGTGCAAAAAGCATCACTGTCGGATGGGACTGGAAATTCTAGACATGGACAGCAAGAATATTTAATGAATACATAGCCCAGACATGCAGGAAAAGCTCTAAATCTGTCACAGAATATGTTAGGTTGCAGGGAATCTCTGAAGGTCCTCCAGTCCATCCTCCTGTTGAGAGCTAGTTCACATCAATCAGGCTGCTCAGGACCTTGTCCATGTGAGCATCTCCAAAGGCAGAGATCCCACAGCTTCTCAGGAATCATGGTTTAATACTTGACCACCCTTCATAATGATTTTCCCCCTTTTATCTACTGATTTTTCCATTTGCATTTCAAGAGGAGCCTTTTCCATGTCCTCCCACTAGGCAGCTGTAGATAGCAAGAAGATCTTCCCCTAGCCACTGTCTTTCTCCAGGCTAAATAAACCCAATTTGCTCAGCCAAGCTAAGAAAAGAGTTTTCATTCTATAGCAACGTAGACTCTCAAAGCTACCCATCCAAGAACAGGGCACTGATGTAGCCTGGCAATACAGATAGTGGGAGGGCATGAGGAAAGGGCAGAGAAAGGGATAAAAGAATGAAAACTCCTAAAAACAGATTTACATTAATCTAAAGAACAACCAACAGACCAAGTACACACAACTCAACCAGGATGTGCTTAGTCTCCCCCTGCTCTCAAGGGTTTATAGCAAATAACTTGAAGTCAACCAACCAGGCACATTAGACTGGCTCCTCAAAAGGGACTTCTTTTCATCTCACACCAATCTCGGACCTATGCAACTGCGTTCATTTCATTTGAGATGCTCCTGACCTAACAAGTGAAATCAGAATTGATTTTTAAGTCAATAGCCCTGAGCACTGACTTGAGAGCACTGAATAAAAGCCTGTTTTTTCCTCCCCCCTAGACCAAAGAGCTTTCAAAGAG
>VZSV01000154.1:172798-186495 GCA_013398735.1 Nothocercus julius
AGTTTTGCAGATTTCAGTTTATCCTAACAGTAAGTAAGACTTGCAAAGAAGTGGCATATAAAAATTAGTAGGGAGGTTGGTTCTGTCTGATTAATTTTCGGATCCTTTTCGGGAAACAAAACATTTGTTCTCTCACCTAGTGCAGAAACAACAAAATACTCCCTGAGTATATCCAGCTAAAGCCTTTTTACCATTTCTCTCAAGTGCATTCAGTGTCAGGGGGAATTATCCTTCTGTTTAAACTGAGATACAATTTGATCAACTTTCCTACTAATGTTTAAATGAAGCTTGGAATTATCAAGCAACATCCTAATTGGATGAGGAAAAGATATATATGGAAACAGACAGTCTGCTGTGTTAGGATATGCAAGAAATAACAGCTCTTTGAAAGACAACAAGGTCACAAATATATTTTGGGGGAGTATTCATTAAATGTTGATTTTCTGCTACCTTACCAGTATTTACCAAATACAGCCCTAACTTTTCACAATAGCCCAAACCCTATTTGTGTTACTTGCTTCTCTTAAAACAAAAATAGTCTCTGACTGAAAAAGATTGAAATATTCTTTACTCAAAGACAGACATCAAAGCTAGACCTGCAATATGACCTGCAATATGACACAAGTACTGCTTCTTTCTAAGGAATTTAAACTATTTTTCCAAGAAAATGGGAGTATTTGTCATGCATGAATAAGTACAAAAAGAACTAAGACACGTACCAAGCTATGAAGTAAATATTCCAATATGCCTGGGCTGAGTAAGCCTATGCTTGCAGGACCTACAAAAAACATTAAAAATTAAAATCTAGGCATAGGAATGATCATATTCTCAGCATTGCGCAGAACTTTTATTCAGAAGGCAATAGATTAAAGAACAGCTAAGCACACTGACTTTGCAACAACACCAAACTCTTAATAATAATAATAAAAAAGCAATCGTTGCTCCAGTAAGTATTTGTTATGCAAATAATTACCCAGTTACTGGCAAATTACAAATATTTTCAGTTTATTCATAAATGCATAAACAGTTCTAGCCACATTTCAGACGTTTTGAAGCAAGTACTTGCACCATTTACAGCTAATCTTGCATTATAGCAGACAGCCAATTAGAAAAATGCCCCCAAATACTGCCTGTTTCATCAATAGAGATACACAAGGGAATCAGACTCTGATATCTAGAAACACTCAACAAATTCTAGTAAGTCCCAAGACAACATTAACAGATCTGCTTGCCTGAGCTTGTACAAGAAGATCTGCTCCTGCGGCACTAAGAGCAAAGCAGACACAAAAAGTCATTTTAGACCTGCTACAACAAGAAGGCAGAAGCATTACAGTACAAAATTGCTTCCTTCCCTTGTCCTTCCCTTTTTTTGATGAGAGAAATTGAAATTATGCTTTTAACAGGCATGGAGTGATAGCAGACATTCACTTTGGCCTCATTCCCTTTTCCAACCACTTTCAGGAAAGGGAGCAAAAAAAACTCGATGCAATCAAGACTATCGGCAAGAATGAAGCTTAATCTTAAGCTTCAAGCAGGGTACTGGAAATAACCGGGGATAAAAAGACCTATACATTAAAATGTCACCTGAAAATGGAGTATGCTGCTACGTAGAAAAGACTGATTAAGGTCATATTAAGTGTCACGCCTCACATTGTGGGCATAAACACTGCTCCACAAATGGTTACATTTCAACTTGACAACCACACATCAAAACAATTTGATCGTAAGCATCTGGAATTGTAAATTAGCCAATTCAGACCAGAGCAAGTCCCTGATGACCGAATCTTTTAAGCTTTTAATTGAGCAGTAGACCTGCTCACACCAGTCAAAGTCTCTCCTCAATGTAAAACACTACTCGGTCCCCAGAAGACATTTCTGATCTCAGTCTGCACAGTGGGTGCTGAAGCAAGAGGTACTTCAGGGAGTCAAATGCAAGATTTTGAGACGCTCCCTCCACTCACCTGCTAATTTCTCTGCTAAACAGCCCAATACTGCAGTTGTATTCCGGTGTTTGGCAGGGTGACAAGCATCCTGGCAAGCAGCAGCTCCACTTAAGTTTAATATTTCAGTTAACTTTTGCAATGCATCCTAAAATAAATAAATAAATAAAAAAGCTTCAACATCACTAAAGGATACAATTTTCCCCTCCTAATTCAATATACTACAAGACATGCTTTTATACCCCATTATAAAAAAAGCAGTATCATATATATTGCAGGCACCACAGGATGGTTATCTTCTAAGGTAAGAGGATAATATGGGAAGATGCTTAACATACTGAGTGGCTGTAACTTTAAAGTTACCACCATGCCATATTTATGGCCAAAAAAATCTCATTACACTTCTGGCCATCCACAAATGAACTACTTATACTAAGAACTTGAATAGCAGACCAGCACCAGTGGCACTACTGCCACCTTATTTCTGACACTGCTTCAAGTGTCAGAAAACCTCACTCCCTTTCCAAAAAGGATTTAGTCTTGGAAATTCAGGATTAGAGAAAAAATAGAAAAGAAACATATTCCATATTATAAATTTAGGATACATCTAAAACATAACCACCAGGTTTTGGATAGTTTTACCATGGTTAACCTAGAGCCAGAGCAAGTTGCCCCCATGGGGAAAAGAGACAAAGAGAAGGAAAAAAGAAGCCAGGGGGTTTATCCTGAAAAGATAGAGAAAAACAGTTATGCTCCCCAAAGAAAAGCCACAAAAGCAAAACTGATGGACAGGCCTGACACAAAGGAGAAAGGACGAAGAAGGAAAAAAGGCCAACTGAGCAGAGATGTGGGATGGAAAAGCCTACTGGAAATCAGACACGTGATGTACGATGTGGGATGGAAAAGCCTACTGGAAATCAGATGCGTGATGTACCCTGATACTGCCTTTAGACAATAATAGAGCTGTCACAAAGATTAAGTATTTTGAGTTAAATAAAGACTTTAGAGAATAAACAGAGTTTACTGCACAGCCATTTGCACTTCATGGACTATGGCCTAACATAACAGAAAATGAAACACGGACTGCTACTGTTCACCAGCTGTAGCACAAGCTTGGCATTTACTTAAAACCCAACGATGGAAAATTTTAGTTTATCCTGAATAACTGAAGACCCAACAGCAGCAAATGTGTGACCTGCAGATCCCAAGCCTGTAACTCCTTGCCCCTCACTGTATCCTATAGAAATCAGAAGGGAAAACAAGCCTATGCGCAGCCTTCCAAAACAGGTATCTTAGTCCTAGCTTGTTAACCATTTTGAAATTTGTTCCTTAAAATTAAGCCACCTAAACAAAAATGATGCAGCTTTAAAAAAAGAAAACTTTTGATTACCGAGTACACTGTATAGCTGAACAAAAATTACAGCATCACTCTTAGTACGAGGCATTAACAGTGCTCTCCGTTTCCTAGTTCCTTCTTCAAAATGGGCAAAGTTATGCCTATTCTAGCGGTGGGTTTGTTTTTAGGATGTTTGCATAGCCTACAAGGCAGCCAAACAACATTTAACTTGGTCAAAAGTCTCAGCGAACTTTAATTAATGGCCTAGATAAAAATAATGCTTTAGTTACAGTGTTTGCCAGCTCTCCAGCCACTCACCAGTTACGTGAGATAAAGACTACCCATTTCTTTTCTTACATCCATGACACTGCCGAACTAAGACTGGCAGCGTAAGAGGTTCATAAATGATGGCAGAAATGCCATCCTTAACATCTGATGAAACAAGACAGTGAAAAGCAAAGACAGACAACTTGTGACGCTGTTTTTCTTCTCTCCGACCCTTGCACTTAAGTGATTCAAGAACACTGAAGCGCTTGAGGGCCCCATTAAAATGTACATGCTGACACATGAAGGCATTAGTTTTTTTTTTTGGTGGAGAGGTGATCCAGTCATCAGTAAAAAGTGCCTGAATTTGCCAAACTACAAGCTACCTATATACAAATGTCATTTGTTGCACTCAATACATGCACTTGGGTTGCATGTCTCATGTGAAGGTTAAGAACTGTAGTTTCCTTCCTGAATTTCCAAAAGTTACACCTTTAAAAGACTTCTAAGCTTGGCCTGCTTTCTCTACTCCACACTTGCTATGTATCACATGTACCAGACAGCAAGAGAAGAGCAATGAAGAGGCTAAAGGCCCAAGTTCCTCTCAAAGACCAGATTATTTTTCCACTTTTTTCTACAGTGCTTCCACCATTAACTAGGAATTGGGTACCAAGGCACTATAAATTACTCCAGCTTACAAGTTACATTAATTTTCTGACCATCTGACATGCAATCTTGTTTCCATCACTGCTGAAAATCACCAAGAAGCTACCGTGGGACTGACAGCCACCAGTGGCTTGAAGTCATCTGCGGAGAAATACAAATTACAAAGACTTACTTTTGTTGGCAGCGGACATTCATCAAGTAGTAACGTTATAACAGCTGGTCCCAAGGGATCTTCTAATGGAATAACTCTAATTAAAGACTGGACAACCTCCAACCAGCCTTCATCTGTTAACCACAAAACAGAAATAACACTCAGAACAGCACCACAATTCTGAAGGGTTCAAAATACACAGGTAAATATAAGTTTAAACTTTCAATCATCACAGTAACCCAGCTAGTTCACAGACACTAGGAAAGAAAAATACTAGTTTTACTAGTTTGTTTTATATCAGTGTTTTAGCTTGTAGTAGCTTGGAAGCTTAATTTCAAGGAGAAAGAAAATTAAATATACAACTTGGATAACACTTTTTTTTGAGAATAGCCTTGCCCAGGCCTCAGCATCGTAGTCTACTCAAAACTTGTTTTCATAAGCAATGGTTCTCATAATTTTGTTACTACACAAGGTTTTTCCTTGCAGTTAATCAAAGATCTATACATAAAGATGTTAACGATAAATTACTAATAACGTAAACAGATTTGGGTGCTCAATAAGTTGCCGTCTTCAAGCTGAAAAAAATCCAAGGTCTGAGTCTGTGTCTGCATGCAGGCAAGTGAGGGGAGGTTGGAGAGACTTAGTGCTCCCTTCAACAGTGACAGGTGAACAGGGAAACACATTGACATTTGAGTTTTCTGCGCACATTGCTCTGAAAAAAAAAGTGTGTATATATATATATATATATACACACACACTTTTTATATATATAGACTAGCTGTAATATTAAATCAGGTTAACTTATTCGCATATGGAAATATACGTTCTGCGACAAACTCTACTAAAACTAGTAGAGTCCCCATCAACTACGGATTTGATGGTCTTGCGCAGGGAGATTTTCTCCTACTGCAACAGTGATAAAACACCCCTTGTACAGAAAAACAGCACAGCCTGAAGGAGAATTTAAGGACAGGGCCAGCAATATTAACCAATGCGAACAGGGAGAAGTCTGAGAACAGTAAAACCAAGACAGAAGATGTGTACAAGGTGCCATCACTACTCAAAGCACAGGGCTTTAAGCCATGCCTACCCATACAGGTCAGTTCTGCCCTACTGCAAACTGACATTCTTTGTGAATTGGGGTTCAACAACATTGCAAGGTGCTTGTGGCCATCAACTGGCCACTTCTGGAGAGCTCACGTAGAAATTTTGAGGGACTTCAAATAAAAATATACAAGCGCAATGAGCAACGTGAAGCTTCTGCAGTGCAGAATGGTGTTTTATACCCCAATTCTACAGCTACAGGAGACCCAACGTACCACTGCCACGTATTTCTTAGCAAAAAAAAAAAAAGGTTTTTTTTTTGTTTTGTTTTTATTTTTTACTTTGCAATCACAATTGAAATTTTGAAATTCACAGCACAGTGCCTTCATACCTGTTTCTGCCATTTCATGCAATGTGATCATTGAATAAGGAGGCTCCTGGTCACTGAAAGAGATATTATACAGGTCAAAATTGATGTACAACTATCAACAGAATACACCAAATAAAATGATAATGCATAGACAAATATGAATCCAGTATGCATTTAACAGAAGAGCGTTACTTAGGCTGCAGTCTACTCATACCCTTTTTAGACCTGAAAAGCAGATAGGATAGGAGACATTTTCCGGCTCAGAGTCAACATCTAAATATTTGCAATAGCTGAGAAGTGGCACAGTCCATATCTGCATGCCTAAAAGCCAAACAGAAGGCTTAGGCTTAGTGCTCTTCATTAGACACTGTATTTCAGAGGTAATGAAGTGAACCAAGAGCAGCACACAAGCAAGAGCTCATTGGAATACCTTAAACATCATTTTCTTCTCCCTCCCCCTGCCAGAAATCCTCTGCAAAAATATATATATTTTGTATGTAAAATGTAACTGAAGGGCAAGCCACCTATCCCCGACTGGAAGTATAAGAACAAGAGCTGCTTCAGAAAGTTTCTAAACAGGGTCTCAAAATCCTGTTCAGTAAGCATCTTCAGGACCAGAAAAAAAATGCTTGTGTACACAGATGCCCCTGCAAATTCAGCATGCCTTAAATGCTTTTAGTGCTATGCGGGCATTTGTACCTTCCTTCCACAACCTTCAATTTCTACAATGCCCCATGAAATCAAAATGGAAATCTCAAAACATATCAAGTCAGCAGCTAAAAAAAAATCCATCTACTCTTGAGGACCTAATTATAAACTCAGTTTTGACTGAAAATTCATGATAAAAATACACGCTTCTCTTGCATACATAAAAAGACACTTCCCATTAAATGGTTCCACATTTTCACGCTGTCGTAATATCTGAAATATCTTTTTGCCCCCACTGAGAATCTCTTTGCGTTTCCTGTGGCAGCTAAGCTCAGAAGTAGGCAAAAGCACAACAGTGATGCAAGCAGAGTTGCCTCAACAGAAAGGATGGAAAGCCTCAAAGAAAGAAGAAAAGTACCAAAATTACAAATATAGGCTAAGATAAAGAAAGGAGGCAACTTTGACCCACAAGATTTCCCAATTCCTCCCCGAGTAGCAGATGCTTACAGTACCAGAACTGAGCAGAGGAGAACCTTGTACCACTGATTTACCGTTTTAGCCACTTAATAGCCAAATACCACAACCTTGCCTTTTTTTTTTGGGAGGGGGAGAAGGAAGACAAAAAAAAAGAAAGAAAAACAAAACAAAACTTAGAAGTATTTTTTCCTGCTTCTTCAGAAACTTTTTCTTGCACTCTGTTCTTGCACTGCTCTTTAGTTCTTTAGGGATTTACCGCCAAACTGAGGTCCGTATTTCCAGCTAGTTCTTACTTGCACAGTTTCATTTGCATTTTGACTTTATTCTGGCCTATTTCAACAGAAAAGGGAAGGAAAACAGAGGGGGTGGGGGGGGGGAAGAAAAAGATGTGCCCCACTGTTTTGCTCAGTTTTGGCATTTTCAAAAGATAAAAATCAAGCCCATGAACAGATGATAAATGGAATAACCCTATTCCTGCCATCTCTCACTGAAAACCAAGATTTCCAATCTTCAGAGTTTTTTTTTCAAGCAAGCATGCCTATTAATCTGAAAAAGGACGAAGTCTAGCAGATCACATCCCTTTTTTCCAGATGTGCTGAGATAATTTTCACAGCAGATCTGCTGTTATTTGTGGGTATAGATCTTTGGCTTAATTCAGTTGCTTGCAACTCGGTCACAGAGAGCCAAATGCTTCTCAGAAGTGCACAGTGACTGTACAAGAGGCAAGAGGGATGAGCTGGGACATCAAAAAATCCAGCTCCATATATATGTGTATATGTAAATAAGTATAAGGAAATGTTTATATATATATATATTTATATATATATATATATATAAAACTTATTTTTAAACTCTGAGGATGGTCGAACACTGCAACAGGAACCTAGAGAGATAGGGAATCTCCATTCTTTGAAGATGATCCAACACTTAATCGGACAAGGCTGTGAGCAATCCACTCTAACTAGGCCTATCAGGAGGTACCTTCATGATTCTGCAATTCTAAGGAAGTAATTAAGTGTCTTTAAAAAAAAAAAATGCAGTAGTCTCAGAAACGTGACAAACAAGGCTCCAGAATCAGTGGAATAATTCTGCTTATTATCACCTGGTAGCACAAGAAAATGCTTACCAGATTACAAAACTGATTGTAAAACCCACAGGAACAAGGTCAGCTATACACAAAAATGTTGTGAAATGGCTTAAGTAGATGAACTGAGGGCAGAGCGGAAGCCATGCGGGATAACGGAGAGATTCTTAAAAAAAGATCTGAGATTATTTTAACTAAGAAATATGAAACCCTGACTAAAAACAAAGCCAAACCCCAAATACCATCTTGGATTTACATTTTCAGATAGTTCCATTTAAAGCATTTTAAAAAAAGCAAGGCAAGCTCCTCCTGCAGGCACATTTTGGATCCACCATGAAGGTATATGAAGGAAGGCTCATTTATCCTGAGTCTCACCCACCTCAAACTCAAACCCCAGCTGTGAAGGTCCAGCAGTGCCTTCTCCTCCTGTTTCGGTCCGTCTAATTCCTAACCTGCACTGAACCTCAAAGATGATGAACTAACTTTTCCCACCCCTTTTGAGCTCCTTTCAAAGCTCTGTAGAAAGTAATGCCAAAAAAAAAAAAAAAAAAAAAAAAAAAAAAAAAGGGGGGGGGGGGTGTTAATCCATAAATATCCCACACACTCTTCCATGGATGCTTTGAGCATGCAAGGAATGCAGTACTGCGATCACAAGCTGAGCAGTCGCAACATGCAACCTTCAAAAAGTTGTCAGACTTATAACTGGAAATAAAACCTCTGTCTGGTTATACAAACAGAGATCAAAGCTCTCAGTTTTGCTTAGCCATTTCCAGAGAACTGAATGCAGCCTGAAAGCAGAGCTCTTACAGAAGAGCTCATTTGTAGGACAGAAGCTCCCAAGCTCTGGTACATTTGCTGCTTCCTAAAATGTGCATCTGTGCCAGGTAATAAATACTGAGCACGGTCCTCATGCCATTTGGGTGTAGGCCCATACGGGAACTGCTCCTCAGCTCCTGGAAGAGTCTGCACGTGGGCGCTCGGGAGGTACTTTTGTTACTCAGGAGCTACTTCTGTTACCTAGGAAAGGTGCTTCTCTCCTGAGCCTCCAGAAGTAAACACGCTGCTGCTTCAGGGAGGGTCAGGTGTAGATTGGTGAGAGGATGGAGTCACAGTTTGAGAGCAGACAAGAACACGGCAGTTTCACTCATGTTGAACTACTCCTCGAGGAGGTACTTACTTATCTACCAACGTCCGAATTACAGCCAGTGTGTCAAGTACCAGCCCATCCACGTTCTGCTTTTTCCTTCTTGGTTCATGAGGCCCTCGCCCCCTCCTGGGTGGCCGGACAGGGTCCCTTGGGTGACTCCTTGCTTCAGGTACATGTGCTCTGCTGTGCTCTGCTTGCCGACTCCGGGATTCTGTACTGTCTTCGGCTCCGCTATCATCTCGGCAAACACAGGAGTTTCCCATATTTCCAGCCCCCGAGGCTCCCAGTAAATAGGGAACGTGGTGCTCTAGAGTCAGCAGTAAACCTTGGAGAAGGCTTCTGCTAGCATAGAACACAACCAAAGCAACTACAATCATCTAGAAAGTTTTAACAGTAATATTTGTATGATCCTGAATTGTGGTTTTTGCATTATATGCGTTGCTACCAGCTGGAATGAATGGGAAGTTGGAGACTCAGCAGCCGACATTATCAGCTAAAATACACATTGGTCATCCAGAAGCAAGTCTGAAAAAGCAAACCCAAAACAAGAGCCAGTGTTACTTCTTTTACTGAATAATAATAATAATAATAATAATAAACAACAACAATAAATCTATTTTAGTAAACAGAGTCAGTTTTGCTGCATATAATACCTAGGAAACCAGGTTTGTATTCTAAAGTCTCTTGAGGTGGAGGGAGGATTAGGAAGTTCATTGGGCAGGTAGATGCCCCCAACATGAACACACACAGTTCCCATCAACACTAGCTATTATTTCCCAGTTCTTCCAAGATTTCTGGATGCAAAGGAACACCTTCGCCCTGCCACCCTCCAAGCATTGCTACATACAGCACAAACCACGGCTTGATTTTCTCTTTATCCTATATTGAGAGATACTGCTCAGGCCATCCATCTAGAAGGCTGAACATTTAGAAGTTCTCATTTCACATCAGGACCAGTCAGTGTCCCTCACAGACTCTGCAGAACAGGCCACAACTATGAGACTGCTCCTATACACCCATGGTTATCTCAGCAAACAATAGACTTAACAGTGAACCGGCTGTTTCGTCCATCTGTGCATAAATAGGATTTTTCTGGAATGTGCCTACATCAGCTGGAATCTCACCCAAAGATGCACTAAGTACTGACCCTGAAATAAGCAGGAATTGCAGATGCCATTTTAATGCCTACCAATCTGTCAGGATGTTTGGGGGGGGGCGGGGGGCAGGTTGTACATCTCTTTGGATCTAGTCTTTGGTTCCCAGAAGGGAAGATGCTAATTCAGTCATTTTTCCTTCTTAGCAAGAGTAATCTGGATCAAGCACAGGCCCACTAGTACTGGGACTGCAGGACAGTCCCTGCTAATCACTGAATCAAGAAAACCAGCAATAACAAAAGGATTAGAAAACCAATGCCATTATAAGATCTTTTTTTCCAATGCATAGACAGGATGTATTTCTACAGAACTTTTATACAAAGTCTCAAATAAAAGGGGGGGAAAGGCCCTGCAATAGACAACATGTCCCTACTCTCACTTCCAGCACATCAGAATGAACAATTAAATTTTAAGACTACATGCATTGTTCTTTCGAGAATCTAAAATTAACATTGAAGATAAAAATTATGAGGAGCATCCCATCATGATCCCCTCCTGAGACAACTGGAACCCGTGCAATAGCTGGTTGCCATTTGGACAAGACCAGAACAACATTAGTTGGGAAGACGCAGACTGGTCCTATGAGCAAGCACAATACCAAGTTTCTGAGTGTAGACTAGGAAAGCACCTCAAACATGCCCTCAGGCTCTGCTGTGGCTGCAAAGTACGTTCTCTTCTTGTAGTAGAACGAAGAGGTCAGTATTAAAAAACATTAACTGAAGGTTAAACTAGCAAAAAATCCCTTAGGGGAAATTAAATGCAAAAAACAAAACAAACAAAAAAAATTAAGATCTTGATTTTCACTTCATGAAACTCTAAACCACAGATTGCTGAAACGGTTTTTTAGTATCACAATATGCTGGGCTTCCTCTCTAAGCAGTTGGACCACAAGAAGGTGTGGGACTCCGGGCTCAGCAGTCCTACTGTCTGAACCAATATAGATATTATTGTATTGGTTATCTCCCTAGTCAGTAAAAAGTAGATGTCAGGGTGTCATGCAAATTCTACAGGTCTTAAAGGAAATTATGCAAGATTAGAAGCAGCCCAGCCCAAGTGACCTGAAAAAACACCAAAGAAACCCACAAAACAAAACAACAACAACAACAACAAAAAAAAATCAAAAAGCCATGCCATACACCCCTAGCTTAAGTGTAAAATATATCTTTTTGAGGAAAAAATATGTACTAATCCAGACCACTTAATATTAAAATGCAAATAGCTGTATGTTAATAAAAACTGCATTATTGTGTGAAACATTAAGAATCTAAAGTCAGTTAACCTGTTCTGTAACATCATTATAAAAATGTTAAAGGAAACAAGAAAGCTAAATCGAGATTAAAACCCATTACAGAAACTAAGAATTTGTGGTTCACAACTTAAAGCCTTAAAAACAAGCAACTAGGCTCAACTCACCCGTAAGTTGGTTCAGGAAGAGCTGGACTTGCTCAGAAAGCACCGCAACGTCAACGGGCTGCACTTCCTTAGGGCGTAGGGAGCCGGAAAAGCAGCACTAGATGAGCCTTTATCTTGGGCGCTGAATCATTCTGCTCCGCTCTGCTTTCACTTTTAGCAACAGCACCAAGGAGTCCCTGAAGACAGAAGAAAGAAGAGCTCATTTGGAAACCGCCTCTACAATGCCTGCAACGACACTGTGTCGCTCTCGGTTTTCAGCCCTTACGAGGGGAAAGCTCTGTCAATGCTTCCAAAAGTAACTTGCCACCTACTAGTTTTAGGATTAAACCCAGCTCCGCAAAACCCAATCTGATTTTACAACCTTGCTATTTCAGACGCTATAGAAAGTGCAGAGCAGTGACCAATTCCTCCCCTCAAATTATTACTTACGGGAGGAAAGAAGGAAACAGTAATATCGGTTCCAGATCACCCTCAAGGAGTGACAACAGAACAAAAAAAAAAGTACAGTATGCAAATGGATTAGATAAAAAGAGAAGAGAAACAACAGGATAAAGTCCCTTTATTCAGTAAAACAGCGTGCCAGCTCACATTCATTTGTGCATCAAGGTCAGTGGTAGGCAGAAGAGCTCATTTTCAAACCTTGAACTAAAACTGAGAGATTAAACACTTTGGAATATGAGCTACAGAAAGAGCTTGCTGTAGATATGCCTTGCAAGCTAGAAAGTAAAAAACAGGAATTTTAACTCTCCTTTCTAATCTAGTAATGTACTAGATGGTATTTTAGGTGCTACATTATATACAGTTTTACAACATTATAGCAGAGTGAGGTCTTAGCATTAAGTCGCCGGTACCAGCTCTAGTTCCATCACTCTCTTTGCTGAAAATAGAGAGGACCAAGTTCTGTTCATCCTATTTTAGTTCAGGGCCAAGTACAGGTTTGAACGTGGAATACAAAATTTAAACAGGCAAGCAGAGCCTCTCTTTTTGTGCTCTGAGAGGAAAAGGAAGGACTAAATATTTCTTTCCACACCAAAACTCAACTGTGTTTAAGCAATGTGAGACAGTCACCTAACAGGACAACCCATCTAGCCAAGGTCTTCCACAACACAAACTACATTTTCAAACAAGAAATGAGTACTTCTAAAAAAAGACTTAAATTGCCTAAAAGAAGGAGATGAGGGAAGAAACACAAATGCAGAATATCTGAACAACAACAGTGAGTTAGGTCTAGGTAGGCTTACCAGATTACCTGACAGCAGACACTCTAAGAAGTCAAAGGCTGTTAAAAAAAATAGGTAAGGCAGAGAATTAATCTTTCTTAAACCTTTATCTTCTTTCAGTAGCTAGAGATGAGTCTGTGCAACTGCTTTTAAAATTTGTCTGAGTTCCTTTATAACGTCAGGAGTGTTAACCAAAGCACATTAGGTTTCTTAAGATGTGAAAGATAAAAGCCACAAATGATACCAAATATCCTGACAACACTGTTTTTAAAGACTGATGTGATACTACCACGCGATATTAACACAACCATGTTAAGAATTAAGAGCCAACAACAAAGCAAGAATAAGAACAAACTTCCCTGGAAGACCCCCAAACCCATCCTTCCTTCTCAGGAATATGCAGACGTTCAAGGAACACCATTTTCGGTGACAATTTGCACAAGCCAAAGCAGAAGCAAAAGATGCTCCTGTGAAACAACTGCGAGTGGAAGTGGCAGCCAGAGTTAGTTTTCACATTTGCCCAAAGAACATCCTTAGGCAAATTTAGAAAGTGATAATGAGACTATAAAACCAAGTTACAAAAGCAGCCACATTTACAAAAGCTCTGATGCTTTCATTTTAACAATATTTTAAAAGAAGATGGATCACAAGTTTAAGTATAAAAAACAAAGGTAAAGTCCAGTATGTGCTTTTCTACAGGCCAAGTCATTCATTCACTTTGGATTTTGACCATCAAATGCTATTTTGGGATGCAGGACTAAGAAGTTGCCAAACACATGTTCT